>JAOXXN010000230.1:6783578-6819969 GCA_026770055.1 Myrmophylax atrothorax
ATGATCCTTGTGGGTCCCTTCCAGCTCAGAATAGTCTGGGATTCTGTGATTCTGTTACAGTTTCCGAAGGAGAATGGGAAGGTAGGCAGCAGTTTGATTGGGATTCAGACACCGAAGTTCCTCAGGCTTTTCTGAAATTTCCACACTAAAACCTGCTCAGGTTTGTGAGATCCCTGGATTTAATCAAAGCACCCGCCCAAGAAAGTCAAGAGCCTAAGGAGATGCTCCCAAGCAAAAGCTGCTCATGTGCAGAGCCAAGGTGTGCAGCTCCTTGCAGGCAGCCCTGAGAGGCTGGGGCAGCACTGTGCCCCCTGTGGCAGACTGAGCAGCAGTGCCTTTGTTTGTGGCACACCTGTGAGGGAACTCCTTTGTGTGTGTGTGTGTGTGCAGCAGCCAGTGCCCACAGGGGTACGGAGGCAGCCCTGGCACCAGCACCAAACCAACAGAGCTGCCACGCACTGGCAGATTTGCTCACTAAATTGGGATTAGGCTCAACAGCTGCAGAGTCTTTGTGGTTGGCACTTGGGGAATATCAGCTTGCTGCAGATGAGGGCTCTCACCTGGCAAGTTAAATCCCACTTTTAAGCTGATCCACCCTGGAAGGCTGGCTCTGGCTGGGGCACAGAGCCCAGCACGGGATGCTGCTTGTGCAGCCTGCCTTGGAAGGAGTACAGGGACTGCTTTGTTGTTTATTTAATGACTGATGTGTTGGTAGGATGCATTTCTGCTGTTTCTCTCAGCACATACATATTGATGTGATTATGCTCCTCCCTTAACCTGTGTTGACTGAAGGTGGCGATTACTCGCCTTGTCACTCCTTGTTTTGCCTCTGCCCAGGGTATGTTCTCTTCCTGGAAATCTGTGCAATCTGTTCTTGGGAGCAGCAAATGTTTACCCAGTAATGCAGGGTCTTCTCCAAAACAAGCTGAGAATTTAATAAAATAGAAATATGTATTTTTTGTGCATGGGATTGGTAGCCAGGACTTTCCAAAATGTAGTTGAATGAGAATTTTCTCTCTGATTTTTGGAAGGTCCTCCTCCTCCTCTTCTTCTTTTTTAAAAAAGTAAACAGAAGTTTAAATGTACACTCTAGTGTTAGGATTAGCAGCTCAGTAGAGTTCTCTGCAGCCCAGCAGGCAAATAATCAAGACCTGCTCCCTTTCTGTGGCTCTGTGCTAATGAAGGCAAAGAACTGAGCTCATAAATTAAACAGAACTGGCCGTGCCCAGAACTCCTTTGCCTGGGCCCATAATTGCTGCTCTTTCAAAGTCTAAGCACGATGGAAATTTCTGTGTGCATTGGGTTCATATCAGGGGTTGATGTTGATATTCTGTCACATTCTAAAATCCTTCTTGCTTGTTATTCATTCAGGTGATGAGGGAACCTTTGGGTTTAATGCAAGGCTGCCCATAGTGTGTGCCCATTGCAAATATGATCATTTCACAATTCTATTATCTCATGATGTTTCTTGAATCTGCTACATGGAAATAGAAGATGGAAGGTAAACGCAAAGGGACTATGATATGGATAAGCCTTATAGAGGTTTTCATGGCCTACTCAATAACTCAAGGAGGAGTTTGGCATTGGAGGGTTTTTTCTTTTGTTTTATTTTGTTTCTGTGTTTATTTCCTTTATTTTTCTCCCCCCCCCCAGTACAGACCAGATCTTTTCTGTTGGTTGCAAAGGAGACTCTGACAAATGGAATGAAGAATGAGCGAGTCATAAAGTGACAAATTAGGTGATTTTAGTTTGGTTTGGTTTTGGACAGTAAACAAATGGAATGTCTCGTATTAAAAGATTGTCATTTGCAAACTGTACATGGTGGAAAAGCCTGAATTTCATCTTGCCCAACCTCCTGAGCACATCAGCAGCACAGGCTGACCCTCAGCTGCTGTCAGTGCTTGGAGGGACTCTGTGTGTGCAGGGAAACCCACCAGTCTCTGGTCATTTTGGACCTGAACTTCTGGACAGAAAGTTTTGTGAACTTGCCCTGTGGGGCAGTCAGAGGAGGAAGTACCCCATAAAAACTTTATGAGCCCTAGAAAATGTTTTCCTGAGGGGAGATAAAATGGAATCCAGAGAGTTGTGAGTGGCTTCAGGGAAAGGGAAAGTGTTTGAGCTTCCTCTTGAACTGCAATGGTAAGATTTGAGCTGACACTGGAGGGTTTGTATCCACAAACATATCACAGACATTCTCTATAAAGAGAGAGGGGGTTGGGGTTTTTTGACTAAATACATTTTTCAGTTGCTGCAATGAAAAAAGAAACCAGTGGAGAAATATGATATCCAAGGGATTCAGTATTAAGCTGTTCAGGCAGTACAATTTCAGCCATCAGTTTAATAAGGCCAGTCAGAAGGAATATGCAGGTCTGAAATCAAGTAATACATGATTTCTGAGAAGGAGATGTAGGCAGATTGGAAACTGAATGTTTTTCTGGAACACTTTTTCCAGATGTGACTTTTTCTTTGATCCAGGAGGAGCTTTAATTATCCCAGAGCTGCCTTGAGAAGGAGGCTCTGCCTCAGATCAAACCGTATGAACTTGGTCCCCCAGTGTAAAGGAATATTCCTTTGGTTGGCTGCCAGTTGGCAAGTCCTGAATGAGGAAGTGTTCTGTGACAGTGTCAGTTCTGCTGCAGGGAATCCTGAGCAAAGCTCTGGCCTGGGCAATGAAGTGGAATTTGCCTGTGGAAAAAGGACATGATACATGAGAACAGTCACACATTCAACCTTGGGCAACAGCCTTGTCACATCTCGTAACTTCAGCAGCTTGAGCTCTGCCTGGAGCCTGGGAGAGGAAACTGGTGGAGAAGGAGGGCAGGCAGATGGCTCAGCTTTGAATTAGCTGTGCCCCACTGGTAGGATGTCACGTCAGATGCCAGCTCTGGGGTGCAGGGTCACAGCATGTTCCTGCAGCTGTTGGACTGTGGCACAGCTGCACAAGGGAAGGTTGGTTTGTGTTTGGGCGTTGGACCGTGACTTGGGAGAGATAACTTGGACTCCTGGCTTTCCCACAGCCCTCCTGGGTGAGGAATCAGCTTTGTGTGCTGCTAATGCACCCTGGGCCTCAGCTCTGAGGGGCAGAGCCAAATCTGTGCTGCTCAGCTGAAGAGTTGTGGCATCTTAAGCTCAAGTTTATTTCTGATTTGTCCTCCTTCTGTAGGAATCTCAATGACCAGCCCAGAAGTATTATATTTATTATGGTGGTATCAAAGCTGCCAACCAAGAATGAAGCCCCAACATACTGGGAACAACACAAAGAGAGAAGATAACTCTCTGTTCCCCATGGTATTCATTATTTTAAGGGCTTATCTAGAGCAGAAAGCTATTCTGATATCAGATAAGGTGTGAATAAACCCACATAAACCTGTATAGCTTCATGGGGCTCCTCTGATACCAGATTAAAAGCAACTTTTTTTTGGTTGTATTTTTTTAGTTTATTTTCAACAGCTGCACTTTATTTGTTGTGTTAATAGCACAGAAACATTTTAGAGTATTCACTTCATCTCCTAAACTTTGGTGTGTTGTGCAGCTGCTTTCTCTTTATCTATGTGTGTATATATATGCTCTGCATCCTTCTAGAGCTGGTTGTGTTTTACCAGCAAACAAAATGATTGCACAAAACACACACTGTAAAGAACCTGAGATCCTGAGAATGGCACCTGCTCTGTAAATGCATGGCCAGTTGCTACAGTAGGTTTTTGTGATGTGTGAGAAGGAGAAGGTGAATCGCTCCCTTGTAGGGGAAGGGGGGGATGGAATGGAGGGAATTGAAGGACGTTGGTGGTACTGCAATTGCCCCCAGGGATGAGAGGGGATGAATCCACCAGTGATGTAGGATCAGCTCCAGCCAGGAGTTACTCCAGTTAAAGGTCTGGCCCAGAAGGTATTGTCATGCCATGATTGATGTAGAAACTGTTTGCTGAACCTGTTCTGCAAATCTTCATCTTTATGATCAGTGGTTTGAGCTCCATCTATATTTTAATACACTTATGATATGATTAAAAATATGAATTTAATGAATAGGGAGAAATTACTTTCTTACTTTGTTAGTATAAGGACATTATGTCTGACCTAATTCTGCATATATTAGAAAGGAAATAGGTAGGGAGGAGTATAAAGCAGCAGCTGATTTTTAATATACTGTGAACTGCTTGTAGGGTGAGAACCATTCATTCCAGTGATTATTTTCTTATTGTTTACATTTTCAGTTGCATCTGCTTCTAAACACAATTCACAAACTGATTTAATTGTTTCTAAGCCTATAACTGTAAGGAGTATATTTTAAAAAGCAAACCCATTTGACTTAAATCAGTACATTAAATTGCAACATTTTAATTAACTCAAGAATACTTTACCTTATTTATTGTGATTTATTTCCCCCCCTCTTACCTAGCTCTTAAGAACAGGAGCTTATGGGTTCCCCATGGAATCCTATTACTGTAGGGAAATTTTTCATTGAAATTGGAACAGACAAAGCCTTGAGGGTATTGAAAAGTTTCCTGCCAAAAATTTACTGTTTCCAAGAATTAATGGAAACACCTATTCCAGTGATCTGCTCTCTATTCACTGTGGCTTTAATCCCTCAACAAATTGATTCAGATTTTCAAGAGTCTGTAAAGTTGTGTTCAAGATCCTTCTGCAATGCTTGTTTGATTTCACAGAGCAAATATATTCAAATAGGCCATAAGCACAATTAGGGAGCTTTATTTCTCTCTCTGAGATGCTGTGAAAGTACATAATCCTGAGGGAAGGGAAATTCTCAGCTCCCACTGACTTATGTTGCTTCCAGGTAGCAAAGGCACAGGGACATCTGACATTAAGACAGCAAAAAAGAGAATGATTCAGGAGCCTGGAATATAAATAATTCTCAAATTCCATCAAGTAGTCAACTCGAGTTATTTAATAAAGCACCAGGGAAGACTTGGGTTTATGACAGTCACAAGGGAGGAGATCAGAAGAAAATAGTGACATCTGTGTGGTTCCACTGGGCAAATTCTCGGAGTTTCATTAATGGAGCATTAATGAGCAGAAGACACATTGTCATGGCTGATCTGTGTCTCTGCAACCTGCATGGCAGTAGTTTATGATGGACCTGATCTTGCTGCTCCTGCAGTCAATGGTGCTGTAACCATCCATTATTTCTTACACTTCTCATATAGAAAATATCTCTGGAGTTCATACGATAATTAAGGGCTTATGAGCTATCTCGGGCTGGCAACCCCAGAGACTGAAATTCTGTTGATTCCTGGAGTAGGTTGAGTTTACCTGAGAGTGCTTTGGCACTGCATCTCCACTCTGTTGTCCTTGGACCCTCTCTAGGGCAAGAAGGTACCTGACCAGCAATTTCCTCTCACTTCTGGCACCCCCAGAGGTGCTCAGGCACAGACATCTTCTACCTACTGAGCATTGCTATTTTTCCTGAGCTACAAACAAGCACAAGTACAAATGACTGTCTAAATTTCATTTATCACTAAATGCGTTGTATTTATCAGCAAGAAAAATGCAGTGCTTTTGTTCATATTTTGTCCTGTTTGGAGGAATTTTCTCTGCCAGGCCAAATCTGCTTGCACAAGAAGTTGAATTTTAAAGTTGCAGGTTTGCAGACCACTGAAGAGCCCTCAGATGTTAATGAGTTTTAGTCGTGAGCAGCCAAGGGCACTTTGGAAGCACCAACCTCTGGGTGGAAGGTTCAATATCCTCTCACCAAACCTCTGAGGCCTCCAGTCATGTTGATGGATTTCTTTTCATGTTGCTTATATATTAACTCTGTATACTAGAGAAGAAAGACATAAGCCATAATCTGAGAGGCAAGAAAAGTATTTTAAAAACCCAGGGAAATATTAATAATTTTATTAGTACTTATAAATAATAATAGTGCTTTTATAAAGCTGTAAAAGAGGCCGTGTACAAAACATTAAAAATCATGGACATTTTAAATTGAGAGGCTATCCTTGGGGAAATGGACAGGAATTTATTACTATGTATTTAACTTGCACTGTTTCATATGAGGTTGTTGGTTTAAACAAAACTTTAAGCTACATACAAGATGTCCAAGTCCAAAAAAATCATTCATCCTCTGCTAATTTGCCCTATGACACAGAGCACAAAGTATGAAAATTTTTAATGAGATTAAAATCGTCTTAAGGAAAGAATTAATCCGGAGCTTTATGATCTGCAAGAAGTGCAGTTGAATCCCTGACATCCACTTGGAAACAAGGAAATGTAACTCATTTAAAGGACAGAATTTGTTAAGCATCAATTGATACATCTAATCTATACATATAATCATCTTGTTTAAGTCTTCTGCTCATCACAGTATTGATTGGTGGCACTTGGAGGAGGTGGAAGGGATTTCTTTCTGCATAATACAGCCAAAGGGTGGAATGTTTTTGTGTATAAATGTCAGGCATTGCCAGTTCTAACCGGACCACATGCCAGCACTTACTCCCAGGACAGTCTGATGCAAAGAAATGCACCTTCCCCCCCAACATTAGCAGTGAATCTCCCACTCTGAGGTGCTACATCACAATAGATATATAAAGAAGCCACCTTTCCTACAACCCTCCAAATTCAGTGACTTAATGATGGTATCTCCTTGTAAAACTCGAGCCTACAAGCACTAAGATTCTCCCACTCTTGGGTACTGGTGTTCTTTTTCCCAGTCAGTGCCATGGGCTGGTGTCTCTGGGCTGCTGACAGCCCATGACAAAGGTCATCACGCTGCTGGCTCCAAACTCCAGTGACTTCATGGGAGTTTCAGGTGCACAGACTTGAGCCTGAGAATTGTGGTGCAGGAGAAACGTGTCTGCCAATAGTGATTTGTGATAATGGCCAGGGAAAACCAGCCCTGACAGTGCTGGGGAAGGGAGAGGGAGAGACCATGTGAGCTGTGTGCAATTCCTTCATTTCTGCCAATAAAATTAATCCTTGCACTGCCTGTCTTATCTGTGGACTTCTGATAATAAAGATGCAAGTGCCATAGAGGAATTTTAGGCACAGGGAAATGAGTTGATTAATCCAAGTCCTTTGATAGAAACAGGAACTCGTTCTCCAGCTTCTAAACTCCTGTGTAGCCCTGAGAGAAAGCCTGGGATTTCATTGCTTCCTGTGCTAGTTTTTGTAGAATCCAACTAAAACATTTTGTGACAACATAAAATTTTCTTGAAAACTTTTTTGTAGGGATTTTTTTTTCAGCTTAGAAAGGAGAACTGTCTTCCACTTTTTATATATATATATATGTACACATTTACATGCATGTATATATAAATTGTGATTTTCCAGATTTTTTTAATTGAGCCATATTAGATTATAAGTTTTTTAAGCCAATAAATATTTCATTGTAAATATAGTTGTCCTGTAAGTTGTATTTGAGGTAGGTTCAGTGTGGTTAAAATGTCATCTTTCTTAAGAGGAGTCCTTTGGATTCACAGTCTTTGTGCATGACTGTGACTTGAAGATCTACAGGAGTTTATTCCTACACTAACTCAGGTGGATATAAATGCTATTTCATTGCTGATCTAACCACATGTAGCTGGTTTTGTACTCTACCAACATACTTGCAAAGTTTGCTGTCAATGTTCTCTCTGATTCCAATTGTTTGTCAATGAATGCCATTTATTGCAGAAAATTGGATTAGCTTCCCAAAATGTTGGGAAGTGTAACAAAGTTAGTAAAGCTGCTAAAACTTTTCCATTTTTGTGTGGGTCTGTCACAGAGCAATGATCAGCTCTCATGTGTCCTTCCTTCCCTCTGTCAGTCTCTACATGAGACTCAAAACCTCAGACACAGGAGAGCCAGTGAAATTTGGCTAAATTTGGGGATGGGAAAGCAGAGAGTGAAAGAGGAATAAGGCTTTCTTTCAAACTGTGACAAAGCCTTGTCCCAGCTCTCTGTGAGCTCAGAGCAGAGACATGGCAGGTGCAGAGAAGTCCAGGACAGCCTGTGGTTTCAGGCCACTTATACCCACTGCCCACAGAGAAAAAAAGCAGAGGGGAATTGTTGTGGTCACTGCAGTCCCTGAGAGGGTTCTGGGAATCTCTCTTCAGATTTTATTCAAAGCTGGAATGTGCCCCACAGTGTTTATTTGCAACATGAATAGCTCGTGAACCAAACTGCTGTTGAGTGGGTGCAGGATTGAAAGCACTTGCATTTACACAAAGAACCAAAAACTCAGTGCCCAAGGAGAGGGCAAATCAGCTTACAGGAGTCAGCAAAGTCAGCTGGGTAGGGCTCTCAGGTGGGAGGTCTGGATGTGAGCTGCTGTCAGAACTGGGGGTGGTGGGCAGCCTTTTAAAACCAGTCTGTTTGCTCTTGCATGCAGGGTAAGGGGAACTTTTTTCCAGTGAACAGAATAATTCTTGGAAAAACTTAATTTAGTGATTTTTCTCTTTTGTGGCATTATTATACATATTTTATTATGACTGTACCGTGTCTGCCTACCTCGTTCTTCCTTTGTCTTTGAGCAATTAATCTTTTTTATCCCTGGTTGTAAATTAGTTTGTTTCTTTGGGCTTTTATTTTGTTAAAGAGATATTTTGACACACTGCTGAGCTGAGTGACATTATCCCAACCACATTTTACTGATAATGGTTGGTGTCTGAGGCCTTCTATGTGAATATCTGCATGGCATGAAATGCTGCCTTTTATTTCTGTGTGATCTTGTTTTACTCATAGGCAATTTGCACACAAATTATCAACTCCAAAGCAAGAGGTTAATGATGAAAATCAGTGACTAATAGACCTTTGATCAATACCTTAATGACTAAGAATAGGAATAGTCAGTGCTGTGTGGGGTTCTGAGAACCTGTGCTCATGTCCCTACTCATCCTACATTTATGGATGGCCTGTGGGAAGTTCCTCAAATTCTGTGCCTCAGAAGGCACATTTCTGTAAGGAAAAGGTGGGTGAACCTTCCTTATCTTCCTTATCCATAGGAAGGTTCACTTTCCTATCTTCTTCTTCCTTATCTTTTATCCTCTGTTTTGTAAAGGATTTGTGAAAATAAACACAATCCCAGTCTGTGACAGCAAAGGTGCTAGAGCTGTAGAGAAACAATTTTCCTGGTTAAGTTTGGACACTCCCAGGACTGCTCCAGGTCACTGCTGGGATTCAGGTCTCCTGGAGACAGACCTGTAGTGCCAGATCCCAGCGGGAGAAAAAGCCTTGCCAGAATGAGACAGATAATTCATAGGAGCCCTAGAGTAAGGAGGATGTTGAAGACTGATTTACTGTGTCTCTGTCAGTTTTTTCTAACTGAGAGCACAATTAAAAACGTGATATTATTTTTAGAAAGTTATTGTTAACTGTTCATTTCAGCAATCACACTTTCCATTCTCATATTGTTGTGACATCTCCTCTCTGGGTATGGCACTTGCATGAATTAAGTTAAGTGCTGTTGTTCAGCTTGATTACAAGGAAACTGAAATATGCCCCTCCTGGGCATTATCTGTCATGCTGCTAAAAACAAACCCAACATAAAGCTCTGCTTGTTGCTGGAAAAGCCTTGCAGTGCATCCATCTCTATGAGGTTCTTAAGGTCTCCTGCTCCTGCCAGAGTCCCACTGGACACAGGAATTTTGCTGTGAGACTGTTACAGACTTTCACAGGAACTCTCCTCAAGTTCTTTAATCCAGCCAACCCCAAAACTGGAAATGATTTTATTTTTGGTGCTTCATCTGGGGAGGAATGCACAAAGTGTAATTCATAGACTCTTTACATGTATAGGCATATGTTTGTCTTGGTTGTAAAGCATGGCAAATTCAGAATCCAGTAGCTAGAGTAGGACAAAACTCTTCTTATTATCAGTAATTCCATTTATGCCTCAAAAGTCACAGTCCTCACATTTGTGAAACACCCAGGGGTAAAAATAGAGATGGAAATATCGTGGTAAGTCTTCACTGTACTGTGTCTTTTCAAAACTTCTGTGACATTATTTCCCTCCTGTCCTCCTTGTGTCATCCTTAACATGGCCTGTATGCTCCTGCCTTCTGTGCATTGTTTATTTAATACCTGTCCTCATTTCACTTTTACAACTCCAGTGCCTATTTTTGGCTTCTCAGAAGCTTTTCTCCAAGTGATCCGAGCCATGTTATTTTGCATGCCCTACTTTGGAAGCGTGTGACTGGAAGTTCTTGAAAAGTTAGAACATGGAATATTAACCATGTCATAGATTTAATGAGCAAATTGGCTGCTGACAGCTGTAAGGAGCATGCTTTTGTTTTGCAGCTTGTCCAGAATGCATGTGCAAGCCTCAGCTAGCCTTCCATTTTATCACAAAAATGGCACCCCTGCATGTTTTGCTGTTTGTTTGACAAACTCCATCTGTTTTATAAAAGATCTTTAGGTGAAAGAGCACACAAGACTAAACAATAGGTAATTTGATTTTTTAAAAAATCTTGAATCCCTGTTTTGAATATAGTTTTATTTCCTTGTCCATATCTGTCCTCTCCTTCCCCAATTAATCGTCATCATTTCTTACTATCTCCAATGAACACTCATATAACCATGGACATTGTCTGGTTTTCAGAGTAGGACTGAGACCTGAACTGCAAGTGACTTTGCTGTAACTGTTGACTAAATTAGTTGACCCAGACTGCCCCGAAGAACACGTCTGAGTTGCTCAGAAAACATGTCAGTGTATGTGATATACATAATAAGAAGAGATTTTTGTCTCCTAAATGCTCAGATTCCAGGAAATGAATATTTCACTGTGACCTGATTAGAAACCAACTCTTTTATTTAAAGAAGTTGCAATTGAAACAAGCTTTGAAATTCTGTATTCATGTCGTACTTGGATTTTCTGTATGAACTGCTTTCATTTGTGACTGTGTGATTAATAATAGCTGGACAGACAGCAGCTGGGCAGTCCTATTCAGGCACTAATGGCTGGTTCACAGTCTGGTTTTTAGCCAAGAGCACAGAGGTGTTGCTTTGTTTGTAAATCAGCCCCTGAAAAAGGCTGTACCGAGTGAAGTCACTCATCTCATATCTCTAATTTCCACCTGAAAAAGAAGGCAGTAGCAGCAACAAATTGCTGCCTCCTCTGTGTGTGTGTGTGTTCTGCCTGCTGGTCAGTGGATGGAGCAAGGAAATTCAAGATGGTCCTGGGAGCATCTCAGCATGTTTATTATCTCCAAAATGCCCTCTGGAGGCAGACTGGGGTCTTTGCTCCCTTCCCAGCACAGGGTGCTGCAGGGCTCCGAGGTGGTACCTGCTGGAGGCAGCACAGCACAGTGCAGAGGAGCAGGGCACTGCCCTGGAGCCCTTTGCAGTGTTGCCCAGGTGTCTCCCGTGGCTCTGGGTGTGCTGCTGGCATTGCCCCAGATCACACTCCAGCTCTGTGCCAGTGTGCCCAGTCCAGCTGCCACCCCAGCTCCCCGGGCAGGACAAAGCTCCCAGGGCATCCTCCTGGCAGCCTCGCCTGCAATACTGGGGCAGGTTTGGGCACCACGATGTAAGAAAAACATTAAGCCATTAGAGAGTGTGCAAAGGAGGGCAATGAAGATGGGGGAGGGCCCTGAGAGGAAGCGTGTGAGGACACTGAGGGCACTGGTGCATTCAGCTGGGGAAGAGGAGACTGAGGGGAGACCTCATTGCAGGAGGGGCAGGCACCGAGCTCTGCTCTGTGGGGACCAGGGACAGGACAGAGAATGGCCTGGAGTTGTGTCAGAGCAGGATTAGGTTGGGTATTAGAACAAGGCTCTTCCCCCAGAGGGTGGTGGGCACTGAACAGGCTTCCCAGGGCAGTGGGCACAGCCCCAAGGCTGCCAGAGCTCCGGGAGTGTTTGGATGATCCTCTGGGACACAGGGTGTGACTCTTGGGGATGGTCCTGCGCAGGGCCAGGAGTTGGACTGGATGATCCCTTCCAGCTCAGCATGTTCTGTGATTCACTGTGGCCATGCAGCCTGGAACACTTCTGTGGAGCCTGACTCTTTGTCCATGCAGGAAAACAGATGTCAGTCCCTCTGTTTCTGTCAAAAACCTCATCATGCAGTAGCAGTATCTGTTGTGTTGTTGACTTGGAGTTAGGCTTAATCTTAGTTGGAGTATCTGCAAAGAGAATTAAGCAGGGAGCTAATGGCAGTATCTTTTGAATAGGTCACTTAAAATATTGGTTACTCAGAAAAGTACCCACAGCCCCTTTTAAAATTTGTCATGCATTTAATGCCTAAGGACCTACAATGTTAGAGCAGACTGGTCCTTTTACATGGCTAACTCAGCATCTTAAAGGACTTTTCAGAAACAGCCAAGTTCTCACTCAGTAATGAGTCCTATAAAGTGGTTTCAGTTGGACCCCTGTGTAACTTCAGAAATATTTTCAAAAAGCTGGATATATCCTGAGAAGCTTGGGAGTGTTTCTAAAGATGTGCCCCTTTGAGCTCATGGAGAGGATGCTGTTGAGTGATTGCTATCAAGCTGGAAAAGAACCTAAGTAAAGGAACGTTTTACAGCCATTACCGAGTTTCAAAAAGCGTAACAAAAGGTGAAATAAAACACTAAGTGTTTTATAAAACACGGCATAGTTTCTTATCCAGTCATGGCTATTTACTTTATAAAAGATGTCCTTGATGTGGCAAAGAAACTAGTTTATTGAGTTATGTATTTTTACACCATAGTCTGTGCTTTAGTAGTTTTAGGAGAAACTACTGAGGAAGAAAGAGATGATGAGTAAAATCTTGAGCTAAAAATGAATCCAGTATATTAGGATAACTTAGCATGCCTTGAGACATGCTTTTTGCAGCACAAGTAGGTAATCAAAATATTCTGCTATGCAAAGTGCTTTGTTTTAAAAAAGAACAAGAAAAAACTTATTTAAGGGAGAACATTAAACTTGTGCTTGACATATGAAGGTTTCAAGGCTAGTGACAGGCGAAATTTATATCATTAATATTCTTGCTTTCATGCTACACTCTGTGTCCTGTGACCAAAAAATTGGAGTACATTTTACACACCATTATGCAGCAGCATAAGAGCAGGGTCTACAGTTTTTTGAAAGCTTGTCTATCCAGTCTTTGCATTTTTTATTCCTTTTATGTACTGCTCTGGGACATAAAAATACACCCTATTCCCTTTATAGTTGCATAAATACTAAAGGTTAAATTGTACAAATGGTCTATGTCTAAACAGTTGATATGAAATGTGCAGTTTGCTGAGGAAGATGCTTTAGAGAACCAACTCAATCCCGTGGGGTGTTGATCCAAATGCAGCCTGTCCCTGTGTGCTGGGGGGGCTGTGCAGGCAGCAGAGCCTGCTGGGAGCAGCTCCTGGGGCTGGGGTGGCTCAGGGAGGACACAGGGGCTGAAGGAGCAAAGCACAAGTGCAGTGCATGGCTGGCTGTGTGACATTTAAAATACACCCCGAGCCAATGGCATCCTTCAAGGAGGAAAAAAAATTTCTTTTCTGGAGGAAGAAATTCATTTCAGCAAATGACAAGGCATCAAGGGCCATGGAAATTTGACTTTCTCATCGATGCACTTTGTTCACAGACTTGTTTTTAGCAAACATCTTTCATTACATTGTGGGAGAGAGGACTTAGATTGCAGCCGTTGTGAAGAGTGTGGAGTAACAGTGAAATAAAACACAGCAGATGTCCATTCTCTTCAAGAAAGAAATCCAAAAATTCACTGTTCTCTGAGTTGCAAAAGTGTTCTTTGAAACTTTCTCTGTGTGGGAAATAACATAGGGAATATGTTCTTTAACAGTTCTTGGTATTGAGTTGGCATTGGGCTAAAGTGACAGTTTCTCTTCAAGGTATAAATATGTAATAATCTGATTAGCTATTAGTTTTATGAGTTATTGGTATGTTTTACAGTGTAAAATCCTTTTTATATATTCTTCTAGGATTATAATCTATATATGTTTACATCACGGAAGTTATAAGCTGCTGAAGTTTTTTAAAAACAATGCAAATGTTAAAAGAGTTAAATTACCTCATTAAATGGGACTGTGGCTACCAATTTTCATTTATAAGACTAACAATTTCAATGCTGTTAATAAACTGTGGGCCAAGCTTTACTGATTTCGGTTGTTTTACAGCATAATTTGTGGGCTCTTTTTAGAACAAGCAACTTTTTCATAGTACTGATCACCATGAGCAGAATTTGACCTTATAATGATTTGTTTTACTTGTTTCTGGACTGTTGCTAACTCATGACATGCAGCACAGCAGCAGATGAAATCTACCTAATGCAACCATTTGTATGCAGTTTATAGAAGGTTACATTTTAATTTGATTTTAATCAGGAGCAAAACAGAGCCTGAAAACGTACAGCTCTTGGAAACACGGAGCAGTGAAGTTCCCAGCTCAGCTCCCAGGGGGATTCCTTTGGATCTCCTTTGGGTCTAGGATAAGGGTGTGGATGTGCATTCAGAGCTCTGGGATATCTTGTGATGCTCAAAATGCAAATCCTGCTGCAAGTCATTAGCAAATAAATCCATTTCAGGTGAAATATGTGGTGTCCACGTCCCACAGTCGAGGATTGGGCCCATCATTTAATCTTTTAAACAAGGACCAAATTGCCCTGATTGTGAGCAGCACTTTGCTGTGGGAGCTGTAAACTTGTACCTGGTGCAATTCAGTGCTTTTGATTCAGTTTGTGCAAATTAGCCCAGAAATTCAGATTGAAATAGCTGAGAAAAAGCACAAAATGCATTTCAGATACCGTCAACCAGCAAAGGGTTTCAAACCTTGGTTCATGAGGGGCCCTGAGGGCTCCTGAATTCAGCTGTGGCTTCTCTCCACAAGTTACAGCAATGCAGTTGTTGGGTTGTGGTACTGCTGTTTGAAAAAGAGAAAAGAAAAAAGAAAAAAAAATTGATTTTACCTCATTTTGAAAACAAGTTATGGGGATAAAGGTAGATGTTGAGGTAGTTTAGTGCTCTAGGTGAAGTTTCAGGGGAAATTACCTTCTCCTTCCCTCCTTGTAACAATGCAGATTCAAACACATTATTCTGTTTCATATGTGAGTTTAGCATGACACAGAATCCAACCAAAAACCACAGCGCATCTATGATTTATTTAGCTGAGATCAAAGACATACAGCTGCAAAGAATCTAATTAAAATTTGATGATGCAGCAGGCAGGCTCCATCTATTATTTAATTTGGAGGTTGTGATCTTACACAAAATTAGCTTCCAGATTTCTCTTGCACTCTTGGGCTGCAAAATACACTTGTACTCAATCATTTTGATACCAAGTTGAATCACCAAAATTTCACAACAGATCCTTGGATGTCCTATGTGGAATTTTCTGTTAGGAAAGGAGCTAATAAATTGCAGCTTTGGACCAGCTCAGATCCATTTCTGATCACCTGGTTCTCAGCACTGGGGCAGTTCAGATTGTTTTACATGAAGGACCAAGACTGGTACATTTTAAAAGCTTGCTTAATTATTGAGATATGGTCAGGGTGGACACAGTCTCAGCTCTTGGCCTTCTTAAAATACTAAATAAGTTCAGAAACAAGCTTTAAAACAAACAAACAAATAAGAGGAAAGGTTATTAACTTTTTGAATGTTTATAGTTATTTGTTTCATGAAACAGAACGGCACAGAACTAAACAGTCTGATTAATGGACTTTTTTTAGTTACTTGTTGAAAATAAGATAAACCATGCCCTTTCTGTTAGCTCGTTGATAGAAGATTGGGTAAGCAATTAGTATAATAACTTTAAAGGAAAAATGTTGCAAATCATCCAGGTTATTCCTTATAAAACTGAGTGCCTCAAGTTGATGTTTTTGTCTGAAGTTGTACCTAAATACCAGCTCTGGAGAATGAACATTCTTTTTCCAATAGATCTGATTTACACAGTGTGTTCATCTGAGCAACATTTCCCCTTTGTTGTACAGTAGCAATCCCTGCCAGTTTATATAATTTAGGGGTGTGATGCTGAAGCCAAGGTAAGATCTGGTCCAAAAAGCCCCACTGTGGAGCGTGGGGAGCCACCTCTGTGGGGAGGGACCTGCCATGCTCCCTGTGGCTGAACTCCAAGTCAAGCAGTGCTAATTGTTTCCCCTCTCTCTACCATGATTACTGCCCATTGTCAGAATTATTATAGTCTTCATGTCACCAGAGCATAGTTCAGTGTGTGAGAATATCCTCTTTCAGTCTGCAGGCGTTTCCTTGTTCTCCTGCAGGCAGAACAGGGATGGGGATGATTGCAGGGAAAGAGGAGCAGGACTGAGCTCTGAGCTTGAGGGAGGAGAACAAAAGGAGGCTGAGAAATATTGATCCCACTTTCTTTCATGCCTTTACTGTTTGGTCTGGAAGTTTGTTGTAAAATATAAACACTTCCAAAATCCACAGGGTTTACTTGAGATTTGGTGCCTTTGCCAGGTGCATCAAGGGAGTCTGGAGAGAGTCTGTCCTTGACTGTGGTCTGAGGTGATCTCCCATATATCTCATTTCTTTTGTGGCCTCGGAATGTGTTGGCACTTCTTTCTGAAGGTACCCAGTACTCTAATTCTGGCTTTCTTCAACTGAGTAAGAAACCAAATGAAATGCAGAAGTTAAATGATAGATTTTTTTTGTTTGTTTCTTTCTCTTAATAAATAAGGTAGAAAGAAAGCTCTTTATGTTATTTTTATTTTATTTCACTGCACAGAATTTGCCTAAAATGTATCACAAACAGCTTAAAAGAAGATTAATCAATTCCATTAGTAATAACAAGCTACAGATTTCATATTCACTTGCTTTGGCCTAAGCTTGGATTTGGATATGCTTGGAAGGTCATTGAGTTCTTGGGGTTAAATATGTTAAACTACAGTAGAAGGCAGAAATATCCTTAGCATGGCACTATGAAAGCTGTGGTTTTGAGGAGAGTTTTGCTAATTGGCAGACTGATTATTTCTAAGTGATTCTGCTGCTGGTGAAATATCATGCAAATGCTTGAGATGAGAGATTTTAATAAGGAGGAGTGGGCCTAAGATGATACATACCTTTGATTTTCATCCTGTCTGTTTGGGTTTTTTATTATTAAGTTTAATCAAAGAAAGAAACAAATTTCAGTTAATGAAAGGAAGAAAAATGTGATCCAAATCTTTAGGGAGATATGACGGTTAATTGGATTTCAAGTACTGTAGCACCATCCTCAATAGTGTTCATTTTCTTTTCAGGATTACAGTTGTTTAGTTTCATTAGCCTTAATGTACAGGGTCAGCTTTTAAATTATACTGCATTAGGCTGCTGGTTTCTTTTGCCTCCTTCCTTCTCCTTTTGCTCTCACAGCCCTGACCTGCCTGGGCAGAGGTCACTTGTCACAGCCACGAGAGAGCAGCTGCTGAAGTGCCAGTCCCCTCCTAATGACTCCTGCCCTCCTCCCGAGCCTCCAGCGTGGCACTGGCAGGGCAGAGCTCTGCCTGGCACTCTCAAAACAAGGAGCTGAACTCCTCTTTGCTCGTTAAAAATCACTGTTTATCAGTAAACCAAGTCCTGTAACTGCAAAAACCCTTGAAGAGCTTCAGCTGGCAGCACTCACTGTAACTGCTGAAAACAATTCAGCGGACCCTTGGGGTTTATTTGGAATTCCAGATTAACAAAAGAAATTATTATGTGTGATGCTGGGATGAATTTTTCTTCTAAGAGAAGTGTTTTTCATATTGTAAAGGAGTGGTTCTTGAGCAGAGGAGGCTGTGAGGTTGGATTTGCATAGAATAAATTCCTTCCTTATTGAACCAAATTTCAGCGTGCCAATATTGATGCTGTTTGTACCTAGAAAAGCAAATGTTAATGCATTTAGTTTAAAACCAGAGTTGCTAAATGTAGATGGAATTGAGTGACAAAATGTAAGAGCCTATTAGGGCTTCCTGCATAATGGGATTTGTTAAAAGCATTGACTTTCCTGCTTTGAAACTTGTTGGCATTAGTTTTTGATGGGTTCAGGTAGACAAATACTGAGTACTTTGCCAAATCCAATTTCTGACATATTTAAAATCTAGGTGTGAGCTGTGCATGCACCTTCCTTGTGGAAATAAACTCTTTTTGCAGTGGACAAACTGGAGTAATAGATGAGACTGAGGTTGGCCATCACATTTATGTCTGGATTATTTGCAAAACAACCTTATAAGATATGCAGCCATTTTTTCCCCCACCCAGTTCTACCCTTGAATTTCCTCATGCTTAGAGGAACTGTGACCATATGTCAGCAATGTGACTAGGAGTAAACACGGGTAGTGATGGGGAGAAGTTCCAGAAGCACTATGGCAGTGCCAACCTCTAGAGACAGCATTTAGTTTCCCCTAAGTTTTAAAAACGTGTCAGCGCTGTTTCTCTTTCAAAGAAACATCCAACGCTTCAGTGAACCTGACATCTCTTGGAGCTGACCCTATTAATTATTTTTGACTTACTGTGTACTATACATCCACAGGGATTTGCAGAGAATCAAGCACACTATTGTCAGGGGCTTTTATTCCTCTTTTTTATTTCCTTGTGTGTGTTAGAGAGTTTACATGTAAGACTGTCTAATAGCGGGTGCTGTGATGGGTTTAGAGATATAAATGCATCTGTCTTGAGGGAAGAACATGCAGAGCAGGTTGGTAAAATGCACTGTAAATATTTTATCTGTACTGCTCAAAAATTCAGGCAGCATATAGACTGTAAGCACAATATCTAATTTTCCTGAACATTTTAAAAGGATGACTTCTAAGGAGAAGTTCCTCCAGTGCCTGGAATATGTTCTCCAACAGAGAGGACCAGACTCTGTTCTCAGCTACACAACTATTAAATTGGATTTCCTGCAGTAAATGTGGAGGGCTGGCTCTGCATTAGCATTGCGTGACTGAGAGCAGAATCTCTCCTTGTGTGTTTGCTCCTGGGACACCACTGGCCTTGGGAAGGTGCTGAAGGGAAGGGCTTGGGAGCTACAGGGTGGGAACAGTCGGGGGAGTAATGACTTGAGGAGGAACTAACACAGATGCTGAGAAAATTCATCCTTTTTCTGATTCTTTTTCTGTCATTCATGGGGGGGAAAAATGTGAACTGCAGGGAGAAAAACAGAGAAAGAAGGCAAAATAATAAAAATGTTCCTCTGTGCACTGAAAAGTCATTTCCCCTTCGCCCACACATGCACAGGTCATCAGGACAGAATGTATTGCTTCACAAAGTTAAAGAAATATGAGAGGACACAGAACAAAGTAAGGTGGTTTGTTGTTTGTGGAGTTTTTTGGTGGTGTGTTTTGTTGTTTTTTATTTGTGTTTGTTTATTTGGTTTTTGAAGGAAAACCCATAAGTTCTCAATAATTTTGCTTTTGTCAGAAACTCAGCCAAGGTCTGTGGCTCCATGATAGAGGCAGCTGTAGCCAGGGTGGTTCTGAGTCCAAAACAGGACCAAATCCTACATGTGTAGGAACATTTGCTATAAAAGGTGACAAAAAATCGTCGAAAATTCAGACATAACAATGTTTTGCCTTGTTGTTGTCAGATAGTGTTGATTTCTGTGCAAGACTGAATTGAAAAGTGGATAAGGAGACATCATTATCCTGATTGATCAATATTTAGCACTGTAATATCTGCTTTCTCTTTTTTAATATCATTCAATTGACAAGCCATGATACACCTGTGTGACTGGTTTCAGCTGTCAGGAAGGTGGGAGTATAAATGGGAGTGTCAGTATAAATGTGCTGGAACAAGACTGAGTCCTAGAGCAATATATTTTGCAATATGGCAAATTTGCAAATTTGCAAATTGACAGTCTGCTCTCTATGGATAGCCTTTAATAAGAGTTTTCCTATTGGAATCAGATCTCAGTATTTGTTCTCATCTGATCTCAGTCTTTTAATTGTTCTTTTTTTCTCTGCAAAGTACCCTTTCCCCCTCTGAACATTGCACAATCCAGCATTTATGAGCAACTGACTGCCATAAGCCAAACTGCTCTAAGGGTTACCTACAGCATTATTTGACTGTGCCAGATTTTCCCCCCATAAAACCAGCAGAGATCAATGACATCGAGTGCAACTGGAAGGAAAACATGGATTTTTAGTGGAATCCTTATAGCCAGACTGGAGGAAACATAGAAATGGCACTGAGGTGACTGCATTGTCCTTGCCCTGAGTGATCCCATTCCTGCTGTGGGCTGTGCTGCAGGAGGGGGATGTCTGTGCAAGGTGTTACTGCAGGAGATCCCCTGCTTTCAGAGGCACAGTGGATTAACTGAAGTAGAGCTGAGTAAACTATAATCCCCTTTTTTTTCCAGGAGTGTGTATTTAATGAGCTCTGCAGAGAAGCCCAGCACTCTGCTCATCATCCTCAACACCTGCAAGCTCTTAAACAGTTGTGGGCCAAGATAAAGCTGATGTTGGCTGAGTATGGAGCAGGGAAGAGCTGCAGACAAATGGCCACATTTGGGTCATGTGTCATTGCCTGTCTTACCTTACCTGTTATTTTTGCCAAGCTTCGCAGTAGAGGAGATTTCACCAAAAATGTTTCACTGTAAAAAAATCTTGTTAAAACAGAGTTCTGAAGAGGTGCTTCAGAAATATTTGAATGAATTGATGGATCATCCCTGAATCCATATGAATCTACACTACAGCCACTCAGAAAAATCAGCTCCCAGAACATGGTGGATATAGTTATCAACAGCTTCCCACCTAAAAAGAGATCTCAGCTAGATTACAAATTCCTTTCAAACTTTTATATACTTGAGACTTTTTGTCTGGCACTTGTCATAAATGTTGATTCTTTTTAAATCAAGAAGGAAATATCAACAAAATGTTGCCAATAATACTGTGTGAATCATTGTTTTGGTTTAAGTTCAGTACCTTCTTTTAAATGAAATTAAGTTGGCAGACAAAGAATGCTTTGTTTTTTTTCTTTGCGTTTTCCTGTTGGAATATAACAACCCACCCTAACTCTATATCAAATATTTAGTTCCAAAATGTGGTACTTTTGCTGGGGATTTATTTAATACTTTATTTTGGTGCATCATAAAATTTACATTAAAATGTGTTTGATTTTTTTTTTTAAATGCAGTGTTTTATTTTTAGGTGTTTTTAATGATGCTTCAGCTGAAGGAGTTTGAGGAAAAATCAGATACTTGCTGAGGTTCTGAAACAGGCATTTCTCAGCTGAAGGCTCAGACTGAGGGAGTAGAGTGTCAGATCCTGGTTCCTCAAAGATTGTGCGTGCCATCCTTCACTTTAGACACAGCTCTGCTTCCTGCTAATGGAGTTGGGGGAGGTTGACATTCCTGTCTTTCAGGCCTGGCTCTAATTGCAACAAAACACATCAAACATTTAGCATCATGTGGTGGTGGGTGAGCACAAGGCAATGATGCTGTGTCCTGAAGGATGGGGGTCATCCCAAACACATCACCGTGAGCACAAGGAGGTGATGGGAAGGACTTGTGGCCTCAAAGCCTGTGGGATGGGACAAACCACACCAACCCCAAATTAACCCCAGCTCTGCCTCCCTCAGAGCCTGTGGGATGGTGCAAACAGTCCAACCCCAAATCAGTCCTAGCTCTGCCTCCCTCCCTAAGCAGCACTGCTCTGGGCTGGACTGTGTCTACTTCAAGCAGTTCCCCCTGACCTCTGGTGATTTCCTTGATTCTCCTGTGGTTGCACATTCTGGTTTCCTTCCATGGCTCTGCCCTCCCAGTTGCTGCAATAATGCAATAAATTCTCCCTACTTGTGCTAAGCCCAGTGCCTTGAGAGCAGAAGGCTTACAAGGGAGGAGCAATGGGCATTTTTAAAAGGGAGGAAAAGCTGCTTTCTTTCATTTTGTAGCAAATTTCCCACTTTAACTCAGATAAATGACACCCAATTAATAATGGCCAGTAAAGAATATGATGGCTCAATTATTTGATTTCCTTGACTACTTGATTTCATTTGCCTGCCCCCACTATTTGATAAGAAAAGCCAAGCTGGGCCATAAGAAGGTAGCAGTGCTGTAGAGTTGTACTAAAATCATCAGAGTCTGGATCAGTTCTTTCCCCACTGACAGGGTAATTTTTCTTGCTGTCAACAGTTGCAAAAGTGTTTAATTTCATTGATTCTTTATTCATCCATTTCTCTTATTTGTACTTTTTAAGTGAATCTCCAGTGAGAGTTTATACCAATACCACGTCACCTGTTTTCTCTATGATGAATTTATTTGTTCTGATACAGATAAAACCAACTCCACCTGCATGTTAAAAATTAATATGTAGATTTTTCTCAATAGTTTTTCCACCAGAATATTGCTGTGCATGTTTTTTGGTATTGAACTGTCATCAAGCAAGATAAAGTTTGATAGAAAACACAGAAATCATCCCCCCAGCTCTTCCAAATTCCAGCCAAATAAACTCTACTGAAGTCAGGAAGGTTTAACTAAATTAGCTCATTCTTTAATTTAGAAGAACTTAATTTTAGGAATTCTAAATTTCAATATAAATGCTTTTAATAAGTTGTGAACAGACAGTGGAACCCCTTTTAAAAAGAACTTATACATTTTCATGTTGAATCATCCTTGTTCTATTGGAATCCTAACTCAAAGCTATAAAAAATCTCATTTCTAGAGGAAAAGGAGAATTCTTTGAAGAGGTTTTATCTTACAAAGTGGGCTTAGAAACATCACTTAATATGAGTGAAAAATTTCTAAACTTACAGCAAATGGAAGGGCAGAATTAATTGGAAGAAAGTATAGAGAGATCTTGTCTATGTCATTGGTGAGTAAGGTCTCAAATATCAGCTGTTGAATTCAGCAAACTTTACCATTTTCACTCTGCCTTTAATTGAAAATCTATTTAAGGTTGCTTTCTGAATGTATATCCTGCCCCTACTTGGTTTTGCACTGGACACACACATGAAAGGCCAGCAGCTGGAACTTCAAGAAAATATTTTAGTTCAGAATTTCTGCAAAAAATATTAAAAGCCCCCAAGTACTCAGAATTCATTTCTAGTCACCATTCATTTTTTTTTTCAGTCCTTATTTTCCCACAAAATTCTGATGACTTTGTTACTTGAGCCATAAAATGAATCTTAAAAGTTGAGTAGAACTTAGAGGGTGTTGTTTGTTTGTTTGGTTTTTTTTTTATTGTAAATGTTTAAAGTGGTGAATCCCTTCTACATGGTAATATACCAGTCTCTAGATTAGACCCTGCAACTTCCTGCCAGAATTCCTGACTCCCTTTATTTTGCCCTATTTTATCCCACTGGGCAGTACATGGGGAGTTCCTGCACCTCTGTGGGGGCCATTCTTGGTTTATAAAACCAGATGTGAGCCATGGAGGGTCAGCAGGGGAGGCCCAATGGGCTCACATCGAGGAGCCCAGAAATGAGGCACATGCACAGCCAGGAGTGTCTAAAGACATGTGGAGCAGCAGTCCCTCCTCACCAGGGAAAACCTGAAAATACTTACAACTTCAGGGGCTACCTGGAACTTAAAGGCAGCCTAAAAATGCATTTTCATTATCCTGGAAAAGGGGAATAATTTCAATGAATATGTAAAATGCAAACACCATGACATCTGCTAGCAGAAGCAATGCTACTTTCTCAAATTAGTTTAGACTTCACATATTCCACCCCCACCTTCTGTTTAACAAATGTATGCATAGAGGGTAGAAAAAAAATAAAGTCTACAGGAAAAAAAAAAACCTAACCATGGGAATGAACTAATTCTCCTGTCAGTCAAGTAGTTATAAAACAAGCCAAGCATAAACTGAAGGTGAATGTTAATGACTAAGGAGGCCGACAGATGGTCCAACGTTTCTTTAGGTGGTTCACCAACCTTTATTATTTACAGAAAATCGTCTTTGATAAATGGATTCAATGTTAAAAGGATACTCAGGCAACATATGGGTCACCTTTTGATTTTGGTCAAGCAGAGTACATTTGACAGATTTCTGCCCTTTATGATTTGCTGCAAATACAGAATGGAGTTTTGATATTTTGGGGGGTTATTTTGTTTTGCTTTGTCAGAGGTTATCGGCATTAAGCTCCATGTTGGTTTCCTGAACTTAAAAACACATTGTCATTCCACAGGAACCCTAATTTGTATTGAAATCTCATGTTCACTCCCTAGTGATGACATTTTCTCACTGACATAATTACTGAGAGCTCCAGATCACCACTGCAGGCACTGGCACCTTAAGGGAAGACGTTCAATGTGCTCTGGGTCTTTCAGGAAGCACTTTAGTGTCTCAGAGGACTAAGACAGCCACAGTCATGTTTTTAGGAGCAGGGACTTTTTTTTTCTGTGCTGACTGACAATTAGGAAAGCTTTATGCATAACTAACTAAGTAAAGGAAAGTGAAAATTAGCTGGCCAGACACCAGCTGCTAATGCTGATATGGCCAAGGCTGGCTTTGCTCTCCAGACAGAAATGTTGGGATGTCTCAGGAAGGAAGGCAACTTGTCCCTTGACACTTTTCCCTTCCTGCCCTCAGCCTCCCCATGGCTGAGTTCTGGCTGCAGGTTTGGGAAGGTTTCATTCCATGACACCACTTTTCTTCCCTACACAAGTTTAGGGGTGGAAAGGTGAGCAGTGACCCACTTGGCAGAAGTTGCCTTCTCTACAGCCTGGCACAAGGGCCCTCATTATTGCAGTTATGTGCAAATCAGCCTTCCAGCAGCCCAGCACTTACAGGACTAAGTTTTGCATGTTTTGGGAGTGCTGAAATGTAGAAGCAACTATTTGCATGGACAATTTGTATTTCTGCAGGGGGAAACCTGCTTTTTAACAAACTCCTATCACCATCCTTCTGACTGCTCCTCACTGGATTTGGAAAAAAAAAATCCAGCCTCAACTCTGCTGACCTCAATTCTGCAGTGTTGCCATTCAACATGTCCTCAGTTATATGTTATTTACCCAAAATATTAAAATACTGCTGCAGCACAGAGTATCATTTGTATGAGGCTCCCCATTAGTGTGTGATGTTGAATGCTGCCTGCTGTACTCTGAATTCTTCTCTCAGCTCACCTGTGGAAGGGAGCAGTGTCTCCTGGGTGTGGGACTGCATTTCAGAGCAGCTGAACTCCAGCAAGCTGGACAGGCAGATAGTTCTGGCCAATTTAATTATGCAAATGGCAATTCCATTTCTCGGGAATGTATTATCAGTATTACTTCAAAGGCTTGCACAGAGTTCTCTCCTATCATCTTTTTATGGGTTCTTTTTCTTTGTTGCACAAGTGAAAATGAAATATTGCAATACATTGAGAAAATTTGGAGGAAATAAATGAGCCCAGCTACGTTTGCAAATGCTGCCTGTTCCACCTGGGGGCTGGTAAGCTACAAGGAAGGGGGTAGAAACTGGGTTCTTTCTTCCTCTCCTGTCTTGCAGCTATGCTTTTACAGAAAATTTCTATGGAATTCAAATGAAAACAGCATTACATGTATTTTAAATCACATCAAATAATTTAATAGAGTGTCTAGGTTGTATCATTCTAATATGTATCAAAAACCTCACTATGTAAAAAGGAAATTTTCTCATAAAACCTTTCATTTGGTAGAAATGATTTCTTTACAATTTCAAAGGATTCTGTGTAAAGTTATAAGGGTAACACAGCTCAAATATTTTATGCCCTTCAGAAGTTTGCTTTGTGGAATTAGCCTGGAAAATGAAGAATGGCACTTTGCACTCTCCTTGGAAACCTGGAAGTTGTATCCTCATGCCTGTGAAGTTTGAGGCACATGAAAGATTCTCTTTTTCTGATTGAGAACCTCAACCTGCTGGTGGAGTGTCTTTAAAGTAATAAAATGAAATAAATAGAGGTATGCAGACAATTATTTATTTTTAAAATTATTTTCACATTTTGTTGAACTGTTCTTTCCTTTCCCCATCTTTTTAAGCTATTGGTCTTTTTCTTGGGTTCACTGGGAAGAGATTTGAGAGCAACACTTAAATACGAGACTGCTTGTTGTATTTCTTGGGGCTGAAGAAACTCTCCCACCCACTGGTATTAGAGGTTTGCACTCACCTGCAGGTACATCTGCTCAGAGGAGACTTATTTCTGGGCCTGGATTTTAATTTTTAGACTTTCACTTAATTAATACGTAATTTCTCTCTGAAAGTGAATTCTTTGAAGTAATTTCTAATATCTCACAGAGGTGGATGTATTTATAACTTCAGGTCTCATTCCCAAGGAGCGATGGTAACTGTAATTGTAAGTGCAGGTCAGAGCTTATTACACATCCCAATAGCTTTGAGTGTTGAAAAGTCATAAAGTAGCTTTGCATTTCCATTTTTATTATATGAGCAAATCTTTCTACAATGCAGGACAGCTTTTGGCAATCAACCTGTCTCATGATCTGTGTCAAGAAGGCGAGTTCTGAACGTTTTTAAAGGGCAGGACCACAATGTTAACTCAGGGCAAAAGGAGTGTTTTGCTGTCACAAAGGCTAATGAAATTGTCCTGCATTGAGACTGACCTGCCTGAAGCCTTTCTCTCTCATGTTCTCTTTTGATGGTAACCTATTTTTGAGTAATATAGTTCTGCATTGAAGTCAATCATTAACAGTAAAATTAATTTCCTTTACTTTTAATGGTGCAAAAATAAATTACCTTTTAAAAGTGTTTAAGCTCCCTCTTTAGTCAAGGAAGAATTATTCACACCTCCAGAGCATGAATCATCTCACCTAGAACACCACCTATGATAGTGCTCTCCTTTAATTCCCCAGAGACACTGGATGAATAATGGGGACTAGGATACTCTAGTTAGGTCAAGGAAATAATTCCTAAGTGAGTAGATAACACTATAGATAAGCTACTGAAGATCAATACCATGTTGGCTCTCTACAAGAACTGTTCTGAACCCACCTTTGCCTTGATGTATTGGCATTTTATTGTGGTTTAGAACCAAGAGAAATGAAGAAATATGAGGCAAATCTCTGGCATTAGGTATTCAGGAAAACAGTGAGTAAGAAAGAAATCATTTAACATGTGATTTGCATCAAGATTAAGATTTGTTCCTTAAATTGATCTGTTTAATCCTTACTTATTTTATTGCTTTAACTCATGTGTAGGTGCAATTACGTGGTTAGGCAGGAGCCTACAATGAGGTCTGGTTTGTCCATGTGACAGCCACTTTTCCAGTTATTTGCCATTAATAATAATTTCACAGTTTCTGATCATGAGATTAGTGACTAAGCCAATGGCTTCTGGGTTCTTTTTCCTCTCTGCCATGGACTGCCTTTTCAATCCTCATTCCTTTGTGTCTTTTGTCTACAGATCATGAGATTTCCAGCACAATGGATCATCTGGAGTACTTAGGCTCTTGTTGGCTTTTAATCAATCATCCCATTTTTATTTATTAGTCCATGTTCCATTGCCACTGTATAGCATAAGGCCTTCCCCAATGAGCTTGTATTGAAAGGAGTAGAACTGTGGATAATCAGTCCTTGTTCGAGAGGTAGTCACTGTGTCCAAGAGTTGTGCTGAAAAAGTAATTATAGCCCAAACTGTGAAACTCTCCAAGGCTTCTATGAACACCCCATTCTACATGCACATTTCAATTTACAGGGTTCATTTGAATCAGTAGCTGAAAGAACAATGCATAACATGGGTGACAGACACCCAGGATTTCAGATTTACACATTCAGCTGGTTCTTTAATGTCACTGTTCAGTGACACCATCCATTTCTCCGTTGTCTACTTGATTGGTGTAATATTTTTGATTGAAAGACAGTTTGACACTCTTGCTTTCCCCCTGCATGGGATTCTCTTACTCTCCCATGCTCCCTCTTCCAATTTCACACCAATACACAGTGCAAAACTGAGTGAGAAAAACACAAACCAGTCCTCATGATTGAAGGAGCTTTCAGTGTTTCAGATCCAAACTGCTGACAGGAGCTGGCTGGTGGGCTGCTCTGTAGCACTAAGAACACAACCTTTGCCATATACATTGTACAGGGGGAAAAAAAAAAAATCTCTCCATTGCCTGGCAGTGAATTCTCTTAAACCAGTGTTTGGTTATTTGTGTGTTAAAGCAAGACATAAAAGCCAAAAATCTGCCTACCATTTAAAGTAAACTGCATGTACCATTTAAAGTAAACCACATGTTAAATAGCATTGCTGCCAGCCTTTAAATTGGCAAACATACCCAGCCAGTGCCTGTTAAATAGCATTAAAAAATTATGCTCAATGAGAAATATGCACGTTAATACTTTATGATAGCAGCTAGAAGTGCCAGTCTTCAGCCTGAATGGAATTTGCCCAGACTGCCTAAGCACAGCCCACAGTGAAATCCATCTCTAGAAGGGCTTACAGACTTCAGAGGATGCAGAAACCCAGACAGGGAGCAGAACAAAATCAGAACAGCAGTGTCAGTCAGCACAGCGAGAGATGGTCTTGGCACAATCCCTGTCTGGTGGCTGATTTTGGAGCTTTCAGCCTCAAGCAGAGAGATGGTACTGAATTTGCTGCTAATCAGCACACACTTTGGAGGTGGAGCTGCTCCAGGTTCAGCTGCCCACTGGGATGCCCCTGAGCAGCCCCCCATCTGTGCATCCCGCCCCTCAGAGCCTCCCCCAGTGTGCCAGGCGGGTGTTGAGGATGTGGTGGGAGAAGGGGGCACAGCAGGGACTGTTAGGGGTCTAAATAGATGGGGGGGGAGTGGGGTAGGAATGATTCCAGGAGAGTGACTAAGAAAGGAATTACAGTTAATTATGGTAAATTTTGGCAAAGCAATCTCCCAATGGAAAGAATTGTCACACTGTAAATATTGGATTATATAAGGCTTTTTCTTTTTGCTTTTAAATTGTTTTTGACAGTACCAACCTAATTAGTATTGCTTGCATTTGCAATGCCTACTTTAAAGCATATTAAAGAGCAGAACATCCAGTCATGTTCTGCCCTACTGAGACAGTGCCTGGCCCAGCTGAGATGCACCTTCTAGGGACAGGCTGGACACATGAGAAAATAATCCACCTCTCCACAGTTGCCTCATGTAGTAACATCATACAGCATTAGGAGCCAAAGGGAGAAAATAACCTGAAATCAGTAATAATTACTCTGAAGAATTTAATACTTGAGCTTAGATTTTGTGAGATGCAGAGTGAGATTTTCATGTCTTTTTTCTTTTTCTCCCCATCATCAGTGCATCATTAGATTAATATTGAGTTTTCTTTAGCTGGTGTTCATTTCAGTCACTTGCTACTCGTGAGGCTTGAGATGAATACTGTAAATACCACAAGGCAATTTATCTTTAATAGGCATATTTCAGAGTGTATTGACTGACCAAAATCAGTTTTAAGACAAAGATGGACCAATGTGGGAGGAATGGAAATAGCAAGAAGGGAAACTGCAACAGCATAAATTGATTTTTTGTGCTGTGATACTGCCAGGGACTGGCACTGAGATTGGTGCTCTTGTGGCAGTGATTGGTACGGACACAGATCAAGAGATTGTCCCTACCCTGCCCAACTCCCAAATTCCAATGAATCAGACTCAGGGCCAGGGGCAGTACATCATCCAGGGGCTAAACTGCAGTGCAGGGAGATTTAATTACCTGCCCCCAGAGCAGACCACAGCCACATACCATGCTGAGAAAAAAAGCTCCTCACTGGTGTTACGACTCAGAATTTACTTTAAGAGAAACAATAAAAGATGTGTTAATTATACTGTTACAGATTAATATTGTGAGCCAGGAGACAATTACTTTTTATGGTTTTATCACTTCATGGTGATTTTTACATTGCAGCAGCATCCAGTAGCCCCAGGTGAAGACTCTGTATAGTGGATATAAGGAGGTCCAGGTGGGAGGAGGAAAAGAGCCCCAGGTTGATGAAGTGGCTGCAGTGTGGCCGACAGGTATTGCAGCAGAAGTAGCTGCATGTCCTGGTTCTGGCACTTGCATCTCCTCCTTTAATGAATCCTTGTTTCCTGGTGAATAAAACAACTTCTACAAATGTATTTGCCTCTTGCAACCTCCTTTTGCTAAATAGGTTTCAGCCAAAGAATTGCAGTTTAGCTGTGCATTTGTAAGGGGTTTTCTTGTGTGGGGTAATGTGTTAGACTGTTCAGTGTCATGTGATTCTGCTGCATGTCTGCATGACTTTAAAAGAGTGTCTAATGAATAATATGGTTTATTTAGGTTTTAAGATCAATTATATGATATGTTAAAATGTGTAAAAAGCTTGAATTGACTAACATTTACATCCATGTTCTGTTAATAATAATACAAGTAGTGAATTCACCACTTATATTGATAAAAATATTAATGAATCAATATTTGTGTCTGAAGCACAGTCATAGTTCTTAAGATCATTAAAGGTTTCTCATATGTATTTTACATTAAAGGAGAGAGAGGAATTATGGACAGGTTTTCAGTGGCTGAGAAAACTACAGGAAGAGATATTGTAGAGTTTTTCAAGTGTATGGTTTATTGATTTAAGCAACCTGTGAAGAGAAGTCCAAGAGCAGTGATACACCAGCCCAAGTAGCAATTGTATATTTACAGTGAATTGCTCATGTTTGCTTCTGAAAATTCATAACCTGAGGTAGAACTGAACAATGAAACACCAAGCATGTAAAATCAATTGAAGTGCTGGCCAGCTACCAGAACATCTTTATTTTCTACAGCCACGTTCAAATGTGTTTTATGTCTATTTATCATTGAACTCATTGGGCAGAACGAAAATGGTGCTGATGTTAATACCTCATGAATATGCACAGGAAATGTTCCCTTTTGCTTAAATATCAACATTTATACCAACCTTTCTCTTTTGTGTTTAATAAGAATGGCAGATAGTGGGTGCTGTGGGCTAAGAATGTTCATTAATGTTGTTCTCTTGGGTATTCTTGACATTTAATTTCAAGACACGTGAAATGAATGAAGATCCTGTATTTAGTTTCCACATATTAAACATTTCTGAAATGGGCATATCCTCAGAAATACCACATTCTTTTTGAAAGCAGACCCTCATTTTTAGGGAGAAATATCGCCTGTTGATCAGTTGAATCCTCACCAATGCTGGCAGGGGCATTCAGAGGAGATGGTTAGTGTGGTCACCAATCAACCTTTCACCTAAGATGTGAGGTTTGGGGTTTTTTTGAGTATTTAGCTCCATTCCAGTGCAATATCTCCACAGTTTACAGCTACCCAGGCTTGTTATGTTGAGGTTAACCCTGGTCACCCAGGTACAGAGACTGCTTGTAGAAATACCGTGAAAGCTGAAAAGACACAGACCTCTTTCCATTCCCTCAGTGGGAAAGTGTCATTCCTCGATACCAGATGCTTGTAAAACACCTTCTGAAATGAGGAAAATGCCAGAGGGTAACAAGTGGGCCAGAAAGTCCAGTTCTGTAGATGATGACATACAAAAAGCACCTCATTCTTACCTGAATTTGCCTGTGGTTCCTCAGTCTGTTTGATGCAGAGCTCCTTAGTGTGGTTAGGTGGGAAACACCTGCTAATCTGCTTCATCTCCATAACTTCAGTTTGCTTCCTGGAGAGAATGGAGCAGTCCTCAGAGGAATAACGAAGGATGATAATAACTTGTAAAAATTTATGTGTATCCCAAGGCCCTTACTAATTTGGCTCACCCCAGGAACTGCAGAGTAATTTTTAGTGGCCGCATTTCAATCTTATAGAGAAGTTGTGGCTTTCAACCATGTTTTTTAAAAAGATTGGGCATTTAGAGTAAGCAGTGGTTTGCTCTGTAGCTAATAGCTGTGCTCTGGCAAAACCACTGTTCTGGGAGTGTAACTGGCACTAGAAAGTAGTTCTTACTGCAGCAAACCTTATTTTTATGACTTCACAAGTAAATTTAGCAGATGCCCCTGTGATGTAGACACTGTTACTCCTAGTGCCCTGATTCTGCTCTAGGGATTTTTTCTTTTCCAAACTTACAAAATTTAATCATTACAATCATTTAAATGAAAAAGACTGGGAAGGTTTCGTATTTTTTCCTCTTTAAAACACACATGTCGTTTGCAGGAATTATTGCTCTCCTATTTTTTAATCTTTTTAATTAAAAGAAAAGTTCTGACACAATGTCTAATGTGTGGGCTTGTCTTGGTTGAATCCTCTTGTCTTCTCACATCTGTTGTGCAGTCTGCTGGTTCATATAAAACATTTTAGAACACAATCACGAATGACATTGTGTTTTTTTCTTTCAAGAATCTAGATCTTGCGTGGCATAAACAGTATTTATTTCAGATATGTTTGAGAATAAAACAAAAAAGAAACCTTAGAAAACTGTATAAGGTACTTATAGGCAGGTGAATCAAAATTTCCCAAGGTGACACAACATGTGTTTTCTAATTTCAAAGACAGCCACATGTCACGAGATATTCAGATATCAGCTTTCAGTAATGCTTGTATTCCCAGGCTGCTGTATTTGGTTGCTTTTGCAAAGCTCAGCACATTCTCTAGAGGAGTAAATATTACTCTTCTCATCCCATACCTGAGAAATTGAAGCATGAGTAGGTGGCAGTAGTAGTTTAGCATCAAACATATTGTTGGAAAAAGAGAAGGAATATTAATGAGATGGTAGCTTAGATGTCTGGGGTTTGCCAGCAGATTCTGGGGCTCATACCCAAATGAAACCATCAGCATTAGGTATTGAAGTGTTTTTTGCCTAGACAGTGAAGCCAAAAAGGTACGTTTGTGTGGAATAGAAGGAAGAGCATTTGCTCCTGGAGCTCCCCCAGATGGTCTCTGTACGGACCAACAGGCTGCTGGAGTAATTTTTAACATCATGAGGTTCATACAGTGTAGGTCAACTTGAGGCTAACACGAGTTTGCAAGTCAGTGATGAAGAGGAAGGGATGAGGGGAGTTCCTGTAATTTACCTCTGCATTCTCTCTTGACTCCCTGTTCCTCCTCCTTCAGCTTGCACCTCAGAGCTGATGAATGAACCTTTGTCATGAAAATGCAAGGGGAAAGGAGCAGGAGTGAAACTTTGAAATTTATGGTAGAAATCTACTTAGAAGATGATAAAGTATCAGTAGAGGGAGGAAGATCCCATGACATTTATATCCTGCAATGAATAACCAGGGCTTGGCCTGCAGTGGTTGCAATGCTAAGTGGGCTTTCATCTAATGTGCAATCAGAGCCCCCTCTGTGAAAAGAGATGCTTGATGATGATCCAGTGTATGAGAAACCAGAGTGCTTTGCAGGTTTTAAAGGAAATAAGGTGAAATCTTCCCCCAGTCACCACTGCTTCTTATGTGCTGTATTGTGCTCATAGAATACGATGATGAATCATCTGTCATGTCAGGATGTGACACAATGTATTTGTGATGAGTAATGTGCTGAACAGAAACTTCATTGCACCACAGCAGAATTTATCCATCTTCTGCTTCCTTTGGCCTGCTCCTGACCAAAGCCAGCAGGTGGGATTCTGCACAGTGCAGAGGCACAGTATTGATCCCGTGTTAGTGAGATCAGTGCTCCGTGGCCTCTGAATTACCTTTGCCATGGAACAGGATGGAGGCTCAAGAGCCAGGTGATAGTTCATCACAGCCTGATGAGGGACGAACAGCACAGCTGGTTCCAATTAATGCCCTTGATTGCAGAGGGTACAAGCAGGGCAGGAGCTGGGGGTGCCTTATTGAGCTCTGGAGTGTGACAAAGCAGGAGCTCCCAGTGGCAAAGGAGGCTAAGAAGGGGCAAAAGCTTGGTGAGAGGCTGAGAAGAGTCTGGGAACTACACACCCTGCATCAGGAAGAGGTGGGTGAAGCAGTTTTAGAAGCTTGTGGTTATGCAGAATGTGCAGCAGGGTTGTGGAAGCTCCTTCTGGATATGGAGCTCCGCTCCCTGCAGGCACCAAAATCTGTTGGTTTGTTCATGGCTGATCTCGGTGAGCCTTGCCAGTCCAGCCAAAATTTTGGGCCTTGTTTTGATGTGTTATGTGGAAAGCATGGTTTGGAAAAGGAGAGGCTAAAGCATTTTATATGACTGTGTTCTCTGTGAGGAAAATGTTTGTCATCCCTTAGGCTGAATTAAGTAACAAACAGGTGAACTAGAGGCTGTCTTATGAGGGAAGGGGGAGAGGCATTTTTAAGGAGTTTTCTGTTTGTTAAGTGGTTTCCTAGAGCTGCTTTTAGGCCTGAGCTCCCTGTTCCTGAACACAAACAGCTCTGATGCCCACAGGGCTGCTGCCTGTTCTGGCACAGGCAGATTGCCTTGGTGCCTTATTGAGGGCTATGCTGGAGTGCAACAACAGCCTGTGAGAAGGGAGGGCTCTCCCAAAGCCTCCTGTGAGGATTTGTGAGAGGAAATAGGGGATGTGCAGTTCTCTTCTTCCAGCTCATTCAGCCACTCACTAGCAGGGGATTCACAAGACAGATGCACATAAATTTTTCCCAAGGGAAAAAGGAAATTTAAGGGAAAGTGCGAACTGGAGGAGCAAGAAGGAGCCTGGATTTCTCTGTGTGTTCCTTCCCTTGTGCCAGAGGCTGTTCACAAGGCAGTTCCTCTCCCTGTAGCTCAAGGCTATGCCTCCAGACACCTTTTAGAATTGTCCATTTGTACTAAGGCTGCACACCTGAGCCCAACCACCTTGAAAAGATTTCAGGGGAGGAAAAATCCCAGTCTGCCTGTGCTTCTCAAATCAAAAATAATAATAATCAAATCCATCTGGCTTTGTTTATAAAGGGAATGTGTTTTTTAAAAGCAATAGTTACTGCTGATCTGGATTTAAACAGACTTTGAAAAACTTAAACCAGTAAGGTATTGTTACACCCAACCTCCCCTCATTCTTCAAAAAATGGGTAGTTTGTGCAAGTTTAAGTTCACTTGAGTTCCTGATGTTCCTTCTGTTTTTTGGGTTAGTTTCTTTCTTTTTTTTTTCTTTGTAATTATTCCTATTCAGTAGTACCTACCAGTTTAGAGATAAGTGTACATGAAACAAATTCTGGATGCTTCTTTTGAAGGACCTAACTTACAGTAGCAGAATGATGGTAGAAGCTATCTGCTTTAGAGAGTCCCTTTGATGGGCAGAATTCAATCAGATCTCTTAAAAGTGCTTTAACAGAATTCATTCTTGTGCTTCTGCCACTTTCATGAATGTCTTTGGCTGGCACTTTGTGTTTTTGCTCTGCATGGGTGACTTGGGAAAAAGGCTCCTGTGTGATAGTGATGATTTCTTTTTACAACGCTACAAGAGACACATCGACTCAGTGAGAAACTATCTTGGTATAGCATCTTTATGTTACAAAATCCTCTGACAGGTGAATGGCTGAGTTCCTGCTCTCTCTTTCCATCTAAGGAAGGCCCAGGTGCCTCCACCTTCAGCTGCAACCAATCAGTCATTAAGATGATGGGGAGCAGCAGCTCAGCTGTGGAGTCCAAACTTAGATTGGAAGGTAATTCTTGTTTTAAACTTAAACAAGGTTTCTTGGAAAGCAGTTTGCTGGTTAATATCCTGTGTTTGTCCTAAAATAAAGTGGTGCAAAGTTAATGGACGTTGGCTGAGAGAATAGAAAAGATGATGGGTGTGCAACAGAATGGTTTCCCAGACCACGAGTTGGGATTTGTTGTTCAGCATAACTTGTTATTGATCCTCCTGCAGCTGTGATGGCTTTGGGTTTTATTACTGTTTCACCTGTGCTCGGAGCAGCCTGAGCCAGGGTTTTGTGCTCCTTGGTGTGCAGCGGGGTTTGAGGTGCTGGGAGAGGATGGGAGGTAGCAGCTCCTTCTCCTGTGAGGAGCACAGCTGGGATTTGATAAGCCAAAATCTACCACAGGCAGGCTTGCCTCAAAGAGAGACCTTGAACCTGAGAAACTTCACCATTTAATGCCTCAAGTGTTTGTGTGTTTTCACCCCTGCATTTTGATGTTGCTAAACCGGCTCCCTTTCTACACTGTGAAATTAAATTTTCCATGTCTGCTTCTCCAGTGACATGAACCTCCCAGCTCTGATGTGGCACCTTTCCCCTGCCTGGAGCTCAGCTTCTTCTTACCATTTGGATGATAAGAGCAAAACAACAGGACAAATCCCTTTATGCATTGTAAATATCTTTGTTCTGTGTGGAGACTCAGGGCTGTTTTGATAGGAGGAAGGTGGTGGTGAGTGAATAATAGTCTTCAACCCAGAGCAAATTTAATATAATTGCTATTACTACAGAATTGTAGTTCCTTTGGTTCAGGTGATGCCTAAAGCTCTTCTCAGCCTTTCTGTGGTTTTCATGGGGATTTATGCTACCAGTGCCCCTGAAAACAAGGTGAAAATGTAAAAACAAACAGATACAACCACACAAAAACCTCAACAAATCAAATGCATAAGGAAAACTGGTTCCCTTTGAAGTCGACATACAGGCTTTAAAGGACTTTAGCAGTTCTTTGAAGTGCTGTTAGCAGAAACAAAAGAAAACAAATGGAAATAATATAGTCTCAGTGCAGACCTCTTTGCGTTATAGCTTAGACTTGCTGATTTTCATTGTTCTCAAAACAGCAGAAAACCTTGGGTTGTGACAAGAGCAGATTTACCTTATTTCAAAACTGAACTAGATTCCTTCTTTGGCTTATCTTGAGTCC
>JAOXXN010000230.1:6820032-6830695 GCA_026770055.1 Myrmophylax atrothorax
CTGGGCAGCCTCCTTTGTATGGTAGTTTAGACACTGATTTTCATCGTTCTCAAAACGGCAGAAAATCTCAGGTTGTGCTAAGGACAGGATTACCTCATTTCACAGCTGAACCAGATTCCTTGTGTGGCTTTTCCGAGTCCTGCCAGGATGGGGTCCCTGGGGCTGCACAGATTAAAAAGGTTCTCTGTCCAGTTTCCTTCTTGTACTTCAGTATCAAAAGAACATTAATGCCCTTTCCTAGCACTCCCTTCATCCCAGCTGGGTGTTTTCCCTGGACTAGGAGAGTTATCCTCAGTCACAGGTGACTTCCCTGAATTCTGGTGGCTTTTAAGATGTGGTAAGAGATTAGAAATAAACCTTGAGGAGTGAGATGTCACAAGGGAAAAGTAATAAAAAGGATTTTAAGGGAAAATGTAAATTTGCAGGCTGCTTTGTGAGGAATGCTGATAGAGAGGTGAGGGGAAATTAGGAGGATGCAGAGGACAAGAGTTGGCTGCTGCTGAATGCAGTATTGGTGATGCAGAGCTGTGCAGAGGATTAGTGCCAAGAACAGGTTAAACCTTGGTGTGGTGAGAAAGGAAACATCTGGAAAGACTTGTAGGGAACGTCTTGGTATGTAGGGAAGAGCTTTTTCAGTTGCTCTGAAGTGCTGTGGCCCTCAGGGTACCAGGGCAGCCAAATGACAGTTCAGGAGAGAAGTGGAGGAGAAACCAGAATCCTGTTGAAATGGGGGGGATGGATGTCCCTTAAGGTGAATAGGGTTATACAAGCTGGGAATCATCCGGGGTAATGAAATCTGTGAAAGGATCTTGGGGTTTGCTGTCAGCTTCAGAATGACTGAATTCCTGCTAGGCTGTTGTAAAATCAGACCCCAGAGCCCTCACCCTCCTCAGGGCAGGGCCATGCCAGGGCAGTGTGTCAGTGTGACTGTCAGCCTCTGAGACATTTCATGGTGTGCAGCTCCCCAGGAGCCCCAAGGAAATGCAGGAACAGCGAGAGCAGCTGTGCTGAATTCACTGTTCTGAGGATTTGTGTTGGGAAGCAGAGCTGAAGACCTTGGGAGAAAGAGTGTGTTGCAAAGCTGACTGGAATATTCCCTTCTGCCAGAGAATGTCGCATCTTAGGCTTGAATGAGTATTCCACTACTCTTCATATTAGTTTCAACTCACAGAATGTTATTCAGTCTTTCTTTGTGCATTGAAGACAATGTTTTGCACCATGGTATCTGAAATGACATATATGGGTTTTTTGTATGTTTTTAAGAAGCAGCTGCACCAGTACCAGCAAGGCAATGAAAACACACAAACCGAACCACCCCGCAAGAAAAAAGTATACTTTTGATTATATTTTACCCCTCAAAACATCTGTGTTTGGTAAGCGTAGCTGGTTCTGCACAGAGTGACTTAGGGGATGCCGTGTCCTCTGTGTGTGGTGACTCACATGCCATATTTTCCTGGGTAATTTTGAGGATGCCATGCACCAAAAAGGGCAGGTGATCTCTTGAGCTCAGCACATTACAAATATAGATGTGTGTAAAATGTTCTACTCTAAAGAACTTGAAAGATAAAATGCTGGCACAGAAAGAGGGACACAGGAACAGGCTGAGTGAGTGACATAATCTCAGATTGTTGTATGCAAAGGGTGTTTTGTGTGGGATGGGTATAGTTAATAAGTCGTATTTTATATTGCTGGTGGTGCTGAGTGTATGTGAAAAACCTGACTCCATGTCAAGTATTTTCCTACAAGGCTGTTCCCATTGTTAATCAGCCCAACCTCGTGCTAAGGCCACTTACTGAACTGGATCTTCCTTTTGCTCCTTCTGTATGTACAGCTTGTGTTTTCCACACAGCAGTTCTGTTTATTTTACTGAGCAAAGTAACTGCAGTGTCACATTTAATCCCACTTGAAATTGCTTATCTGATCAGGCTCGGGTTGGCTGCTGAAGACAACAGGCTTCGAACAAGGCTTGCTCTCGAAATTGTTTGCATCCTCTTTAAGGAAAAAAATACTTCCTACTTTCCAGGAGGCTTAGAAAATATGACCTTCTATTATGATTATATTTGTTGTAGGAATATTCCAACACACCCATCCTGTGTTGACTGAAAGAAAAGATATTGCAGAAAGGCCTCTACTTCAAAATAAAGCCAAGATAATCTTAATACATCAGGTGTGGCTGACCCAATGCTGAGCAGTGCAAATAGAAATTAATCTGCTCTGCCTCTGTTGGTTAAGCACTCCAAACAGGCTGTGATGTGCTTTTCAGTTTTAATTTCTAATGCCAAAATGCCTTTATTGCTGTTGGTATTTTTTCTTTTAACTTCCAGTTCTAACAACAAAAGGATCTGGAGTTTGTTACAGAAAGATCTTCTTGTTGTACCATTTAAATCCCATGGAAATCAATTTTGGATTTTCTTATTAACTTCACCTACATTTTTACAAAGATCTAACTTCAATTGTGTCTAAATTTGAACACAAAGTGGGAATTAATATAGTAAATAATAGCTAGAAAGCTAACAAATGTTTTGGCTATAACCCATTAGAGACCTTTTGGGAGTTCTTATAATCTGTGTGAGTTTTGATTTGGGAGAAAACATTCCAAAAACACCTAAAGGGTCATTGCCCTTGCAACTCATGGTTGGAAATATTCCTTTGCTCTATTCCTACCCTTTATTCCTAAGTTACACAAATGTTTCCAAAATAAGTTGCACAGGCAATTACCTGCCTGCACAGCCTCTTTGCCAGGATTCCAAAAAATGCCTCCAACAACCTACTTGGATACAATAACAAAAATACACCTTAAAGTACATTTTAACAGTAGATCTCGGTCTTTACAATGACTGAGATGTCTCATTCCAACAAATCAAGTCAATGCCACATGTTTAAGGAAAATAATGTGATGCTGGTAAAAATACAAAAGAAAACTGCTGCAGAAACTTGACTTGGCACAAGGGTTGAATTCGGAGGGTAGAGGCACTGCTAGTTTGCTTCAGAATTGGGTTTTAAAAACAAGTTTAACTGTGTTGCTCTGTAGTTATTTTACCTGCAAGACGAAGTACAATCTGAGCTCCTGAGGCCAGGTACAGGGTTTTCTTTCACTGGGGAGAGTCTGGTGGTGCTGGTACACACTGTTCTTCCTCTTTGTCCCCAAGACAGATGTGTGCATTTAATTGGTGCCTGTGGTACCTCTGCAGCTCCAAGCATATCCCACTGGACTCAAAGGTTCCCATGGAATGGCTTTGTATCGGACAGCCCCCCACAACTGCAAAAAACCATTGTGAAATCACAAAGATGGACAACACTGAGCTGCTACTGAATTTTAAAGCTGTTTTGTTGAAATAGCTTTGGAATTGCCAAAGTTTTTTCCTGTTTTGCTCCAAATAAATATGTAGTTAAGAGTTTTTGCTATTAAGGCTCAGAAAGAAAATGTTTCAGACTAAGGTGACTAAAAGAAACTCACTGCCCTAAACCTGATTGTCATGCTAGAATCAGGCTTTGGTCTGTTGATAGAAATAAAACTGAAAAGGTCTGTGGGCTTAAAATGCTGAGCAGTGTGCACCTTGCAGTCAGGAGGCAACAAATTTCCTGTTGCCTTCTTTGATGCTGCAAGTTTTGGTCAGTGAATGCTCAGGAAGAACTCTGCAAATAATGAAGTAACACCTGTGTTGTCCCTGTGTCTTTTCATCCAGCTATTGTAAACCTTCTTACAAGCATCACAATAAAGGAAAGAAGGTACACAATGGCATGTTGTCAGAATTTTGGGGACTTTCTCCTTAGCATGAGAAGTAATGCAAGGAAAAGCACAAAAAAGCTTGTTTGAACTGAAATCCAGGTGGGTGAGGGAGGTGGCTGCTGTCAATCCATTAGACTGGCAGAGCAGTGCAGTGGGCAGGATGAGGGTGCAATTGGATCTCTCCTGTTCAGCTGAGAAATGAGTTTGCAGTGGCCTGTTGAATGTTCTTGACCTCAACACAGCGTCTCTAAACAGCCAGTCCCTGTGCCACGAGGCTGCCCTTACTCCCCTCCCTGTCACATCCCCAACCCCTTCAGGAATTGAAGTTTTATATCTCCCCTCTGTTGTTGAAGAAATTCCCTCCAACATCTGATAACCAGCAACGCTCATCAACCTACTCCAGCAGTGCTTTACATGTTATTTATTGGTCACTGAATGTGTCCTTTGTGGTTCTTTAATTTAATTGGATTTTTTCCATTTACCTTTGTTTGTCTCTGGTATATTGCAAACAGAGTTAATTGCATGTGGAAATATTCCTCCCAGAATAACAGTAATAGAATTGAGAATATTATGGCTGTTTCCTCTATCTACTTATCATACAACAGTGTCTTCATGTACTGCATACTTTTTTTATTAAGCACTAACACAGCATTCTGTAGGATGTGGAGATGTGCCATAAACACAGATTGTGTTTCCTCATTTAGATTTTTTTTTAATATTGCCCTTCTTATTATAATCCAATCCAGCTCACTGGCCCTTTTCTCTTGTCTTTCCAGTTGTGTATCTGAATGCCATTCCTTGGTGCAGTCTAATTTCAATAGTTCAGCTTTGGTGACTGAGCTACTGAAGATTGCCTGGTTTATGGTTTCATTGGCCCTTGTAGCTGCATTTGTTGGTATTATCTTGCCTTCAGAAGTGTGGTTACCATGGCACTGCTGCCAAGGAGGCCTGAATTCAGTCTGTGTTCACTGTGGTTTAGGGCTCTGCACTGAGCACAAATCTATTGTTACTTCTGTGAGGTACTTAAGGTGGAGATCAAAGACTTCAATGAGGCTTGGGGGGTGTTCTTGTGTCCTGAGAAATCCCAAGTCCATGTCTGAAGTTCTCCAAGTGTAAGTGTCCTTTTCCCAGTTGTACTTCATGTGAGGGTTTCTGTCAGTTGGGTTGTTAGACTGGAGCTCTGAACTTTTGGGGAAGGGCATAGGTCAGGAGATTATTGACAGGAAAAGATCTCAAATGCCTCTAAAATGCTGCACAGTGACACCTTCATGGAGATTCCAGCCTGAATTGTTAGGTGCTTCTGTGGTTGAGCATCACTTGTGGTATTTTAGGAAATCTTGAGATGGGGGTGGGAAATATCTCTAAAAATACCTTTCTCCTGGTGAGCTGATTGTTTATATTGATGTATGTGGATGTGCAGTGGAGAATGCAAGGCAGACTTGGCTGCTGGAACAGCAGGGGCAGAATTGTGAAACAAATGTCTGAATGGACTCACCTTTTGCCAGAAGGTGAGTCTGAAGAGAAAAATATTATGAAACTGCTGTCAAAGTCTGGTGGGTCAGAGACTTGTAACATTTGTCATTCTGCTCTTTTGGTGTTTCTAAATGACAGCTGGGAAAAATGAGACGGACTGATGCTTTCATGAGGACCAAAAATTTGATTATTTCTTTTATGAAAAGAGGTAGTGCAGAATGTACTACAGGGCCCCTGCAGATGAGCTGTGTCTTCTGATGCATTTTGAGGGGGTTTTTTTAGATTAACATTATATAAAATGATGAAGCCAAGTTAATTTTTAGGCAATTTGACTGGATCTCAACATAGCTGGAAATAGCTACTGATTAAATAATTTCTCTGAAAAGGACAAATCATTTTTTTTTAATTTTTTCCTTAAGCCCATCACAGCAGCCCAGAGGTGATCACTCAGAATCAATTTATCTAGCAAATCCTCTTAGTAGGAATGCCCTTAATCTGACAAATGGAAGGATGTTCACTCCTCTCAAGTCTCCCTACCACTATTCCATCTGTATCACATGAGGGGTTGTCTGGCTTGGAGCTTTCAGGAATTTAGTTGCGAGGTCTCGTATTTCTAAACCCTCTTCATTTGGTTGGTAGTGGTTTTGTTTTGAAGACTTGGGCAAGGTGCCTTGAATAAAATGCTCAGAAACAATGCAAAGTTTTGGAAACTTTAGAATGGATCATCCAGTCTGAGGGATGAGAAATAAAACAAGCTTTAGTTTTGAGCCTGCTAGGTAAGAAGGCTTAATCTGAAAGAGAACTTCAAATAACATGCCCTCTAATCCAAAGTAGGGACAAGCTCTACTCCTTTCCTATGCTGTGCCCATTCTATTGATTGAGTCATGGTCCAAGTTTGCTTTACCTTATTCTCCAGTTCAGGTATAAGACTAAAAGTGACTGGCTGTTAATTGTTGGAAATTTTCGTATGATTTTAAAATGTTTTAAGAGGGAATAAGAGAAATAACTTTTTACCCTTGTTCCAGACAGATTGACATAATACCCCAAACTACAGAAGATCAGTCCCTGCTTTGAACTTCTGGATCTGTAGGTAGGAGGGCGCACCTTCTGTCTTGATAGAAGACAAGGTCCTCTCCTTTGTAAAACTTGGTTCCCATGTAAATCCAAATCTAAGTAGAGCAAATAATGATTTTTTCCTGATTTATGGTGTGACCCAAGTCCTGTAGTGTCCTTCAGGTCTGATTTAATGCTGGCACAGTCTCTGGGTTTGACTTAGCAGTTATTGGCCATTCATCAAGGAAATTGATGAATTTGATGTATTGTTTTCTCAGGTAGGCCACTGCTCCTACTGAGTGTGCTTCACAGAAGTTCAGAGGGATGGAAGCCAGAAGGAAGTTTTTCTTGTAGTTTTCTCCCTTCCACCCCATTGCCTTCAAAATTTTGGGTAGAAGAAAAAGTTGGAAGGAACAAATGTCTCCTAATATTGAGTTATAGTCCACATGGACCAGTCTGAAGAGATGCTGAACCACAAACACTTTGACACTTCCATGCATGTCTAAGGTCACCACTTGAAAGGGACCAGCAGGAAAAAAAAAGAAATTATAAAAAGAAATAGGGATTTTAGAAGTATCTGCTGATGTCCTTGAGTGCACAGACATGATCTTTGAATAATATGAAAGATACTGAAATGGCTTGTGCTGATTTCAGTGGTGGGGGTAAGAACCACAGCAATCAGCCAGTGAAGTGAAGCCATTTCACACTGTCTTCAAATGAATCATTAACATCCTGATAAATATGCACAACAATGAGGAGGCTACTTAATTTGACACTTAGCTGGGAAATTACCTGCTTGCTCTACCTGGGTTTAATTAACGCTTAAATGATTAGGAAGCTCACTTGACTTGAGAGAGGGTAAAGGAGAGTCGAGTGCAACCTTTGTGCCTCTGTTGAAGTGATGGCTGCTCCTCCAGCTGCTGAGTTGGATGTTCATCTGGGGTTATTCCAGACACTACTGCAGACAGCAGAATAGCAAAAGGAAGCAGAGTTGCTGTACCAGACCTTGGCTAAACCAGACTTGCTGTGACTGCTTCCTTCTGAGGTAGGGCTGTAACCTGGGAGAGAGAGAGGGGAGGAGGCTGAATGGAATTTCATCCTCATCAAGGGGAAATCTGCTGTATCTGCAATTCAGAGGTCCTTCCCAGTCCCCCCTGGAGGAGCCTGCACAGCTCAGTGCTGACAGCCTGCATATGTTTAAGCTACTAAATATTTTCACCTCCCACTGGCTTCATATCCCACACCACAGACAATCCTGCAGTTCTGAGCTCTAAATCAGTTGGTGCATTGTCACAGCTCCCTGAAGAGATGGCCAAGTCATAGCTGAGTTTTATTAACCTTGCCTAATTTTAACTGTGGGCCAAACTCTGGTTCCTTTGCTTCTGCAAATGATCCCATTGGTTCCACCTCATCTAAGTTACTGGAGTATTACTTGCCTTTGAAGTAGTAATCTGGAAAAATAAATTCATTGATTTTTAGTTAAATGTGAAGTATAAAAACCATTCAGGAAGCCAGGGGACACTTTGAGAGAGACACTAAATAGTCTCTAGTTAGAAATGCCTTGCTGCCATGGAAGTTAATTTTGCAGAAGCTGGAAATGAGCTCTGATTTTAAGTTACAGGAAAGCATCAGTTATGCTGGTACAGTGAACCAGAGCTGTGACAAACAGCAGGTTTATGACTGAGCCTAATGTGTCCTGGGCCTTCTGAGGTGTGAAAGAAAGGGCGACAGACAGGCTCACCTGGCCCTGCTTGGCACTGTGGTCACTGAGACAGATGGCCAGTCTTGTTGGAATGCCAGGGCAGGTCACCATGCAGGATTCCTGCTGGTTGGCACACTCTCTTGGGATGGATATCAGCTGCTGCCCATGGGGTGTTGTGATGATGATCACTTGAGACCTTCCTGTGTGTGGGTCAGGCTGCCAGAACAGAGCTGAGCCATGGAGTGTGTGTCCTGGCTGCACAGGTGACCTCTGGAACTTCTTTCCATTCCTTCCAGTCCAGGGGATTTTCAACTCGGTTGACACTTGAGGCTCTGTTTAGCACCCTGAAAGATTCAACATTAAAGAAACCTGGCAGAGGTCCTCAGATGGTGTGGTGGGATGTGTTATAGTGGGCGAAAATGCAGAAAAGCATTTGGGTAGAAATTGCACCTGAAGAAGTAACAGCTCTGCCTGAAACTTGCTGGGAAAGGTGCTTGAAATTGCTGCTGCTTTTAAAATGGTGTTAGTATGTGATCTGCTGTAGTGAGTGTTGTGATACTCCTTTAGGAGGCTGGTAAATCTGAGGTTACAATCTTAGAAGGCCTCAGATTTAGGAACTGCACCATAAAAGAGTTAAGAATTAACAATTGGGGTTTTTTTGCTTGTCAAAACAAAACAAAGAACTCTTGAACTCTTTGCCTTAACCTGAGGCTTGGATAATGGTTCTTAAGGATTTATGGAATAATGTTGCATAAGGACCCCTCTCAGCTGAGCTGTGCTGTGGTAATGAGAATAATTTTCCCTGCTCCCTGGAGTAGCTTAAATAACCTTCACATACTGTCCATGAAAATACATAAAATATTGCCTTGCTCTGTATTAAAAAAATAAGTCATTAGTCTGGCCAAGTTTGGGGTCTTTATTGCAATTTGTCCCCAGTGCACACGTACATAGGGGAAGGCACTTGGTCTCTGCCAGCACACGGAGCAGGTACCAGCAGCTGAGTCAGAGGTTTACAGGCTGCAGTCAAAATTCAGTGATAAGGGACAGGCTGCACACAGATGGCAGAAGTTAATAGTCTGATCCTGCCATCAGGCCACATAAAAGAAATTATCATCCATAGACGGTAGAACAGTTCTGATGGCTTGGAATGGATCTGTACTGCCCTCTACTTTGTACCCTCATTTATGTAACAGTCTTATCTTTCTGCTGCACTTCGTATTATTTTTAAACTAACATAAATAATTCCACAAGACTGAGGAGAACAGGACTGCAAGACCAAGGCAAGGAGTCTGCCTTAATCCTGAAAGGAAATGCTGCTATTCCCATTGATTTCAGCTGCAATTAATGAAAGTATTGCCATGACTAAAGCAATATGTGAGGCTGGTCTCAAGGATGATGTAACACATAACTGGTGTCCAGATATTTTGTACCATGTGGACTTGGAAGTTTGTTCCCTATTTCCATATTGCAGAATACCTGCTGTGTTTTGCAATTAGGAGGCTCCCACAAAGCCTCCTCAGTGTGTTGGAGTCCTGAGCCTGGTTATAGTGGCAGATTTTTGTCTCCTTTGTGTTTCAATTAAAATATTTAGCAGTGGGGTATCACACAGATTTCAAACCAAAGCTATTTTGACTGTCTTGTGAGGTGCTTATAAAGAAACCTTCTAGTTCCCTGTGAATGTACATGAAGCCAGTGGAAAGATATTCAGCCCAGAAGGATCCATGGTCATGCTTAACCTGCTTAGTGAGGTAGCAGTTTATTGTGTAACTTCCATATAGCATCAGTAACTTCACTTGTACATGAGAAGGGACAGTTGTTAATTTGCATGACTTTCAAAAATTTATGATAAATAGGTGATAAAAACATCATTGAAGATGGGCCTCTACCTGTGCTTTTAAATTACTAGTAAAACATAATTATACTAAAGACATCTAATTATTATGTGGCAAGTTCATAAATATGCAGACTTAGTTTATGGTGTGATTTATAAGGTTTTGTAGCATGCTGAAGCAATATGATGGTCCATATGCAAGGCCAAAACAACTGAGCTTAAGCATCACTTTTGGATCTGGGGCTCCTTTTAAAATATTCCAGTTTCTACCGAGTGCCATCTAGGAGTCAAGTATGACTTGTGGGTTTGATGCAAGGAATACCCACGTAGCCAACGTATCAAATGTGGATCTCAGACATGCCCATGCCCCTGGTGTTGTGTATGTGAAAGGAAGGGTGTGAGGAATAAATTCACTCACTCCTAAGAGCACACTAATAGACATCTTTCTGGTGTCAAGCCAGGCTGTGTTCCTTTCTATAAGTATTCATGTCAGGCAGCACTAGCACAGATAGTGGTCAGCCAAACAGATGTTCTCTGATAAATAACACTCCTTGGGTTGAGCTTTTTATTGGAAGCATTTACTTCACTGATACTTGTAATGCAGCGAAGCCTCTATTGCTCCTGTTTCAATTTTTATCCCCCTTTTTTTCCCCCTGCTGCTTTATAGAGTAGTTTGTCTTGTAATCCTTTCCTTATTGCTGGAAAATTGTCCATTTCAAACCTTGCTTCTGCTATCAGCTATGCCAGATCAAATCCAGAGCAGCAACCCTGGGGACAGACATTCCAATCTGGGCCCTGCAGTTGTCATATCAGGGCTATGTCCTGTCCTTTCTATCAGCAGTGCCAACCAGGAATGAGTCAATAAACTTCATTC
>JAOXXN010000230.1:6836081-6866875 GCA_026770055.1 Myrmophylax atrothorax
AAGTATTTTTAAATGGCAAATTCATAACAGGGAATATATTAAACCCATAACTAACTTAGTATTCCAAGTGTTAGGTTGTTTGAAGAACATGAGCAGCAGAGAACCCAAGGATAGCATTCTAGCAGAGCTGCCTTTCTTCATCATTTCACTCAGTTTGTCTGATCCCAGCCAAATAAATTGTGAATAGGGAAAATCATCACTGTGAAGCCCTCACTAGGCATTAGTGGAAGATTAGGAATATTTGAAAATTGAGTTCTGTGTGAGCTGTGCTCCAGGTAAGTCCAGGTTGGCATACTCTTCATCTCTAAATTACTGGGGGAGATGGATGGGGCCAAGCTGGTCTAAGCAAATATCAGAGTACATTATTTCCACAGAAAGGTAGATAGAGGCTAGAATTAAATTTTGCATCATGGGTATGAGAGCACTACTCTGGGAAATAAGTACATTAGGGCATGAAGCTTTCTTAGCATGAGCTATTATATCCTTTTAAGCCACATTTCTGATAGTACAGTTCCGTCTTGAAAACTGGGAATTTGTTCTATATTTGGAGGAATGAGCTTATTGCAAATTGGCATAGTCTGCTGTGTGTGCAGCTTTTGTGCCACACAGGGACCACAGGGCAATTATCAGAGGCATCCATTGAAGGGCTTGAGTAATTTGCCAAATGCTATTTTGTTTTCAGATAAAGTAAACAGTTTTAGTACTGAAGGGCATTTTAAGTACTCTAACTTTTTGCTTAGTTTGTTTAAATTGTCTTGTTTTTCTTCCCCCTTTAAAAACAGTCCTCTGCTTACTGAGTTGTCCATTTTTTTTATGTGCTCAAGCCCAGTTATGTGACTGATGGCCTTTAATGTCTTCTATGAGTCTGAGCATATGGGAGCTCATCCTCAGATGTAGCTGTGTGAGGATGTTAATTTAAAGGAGGAGGACAGTTAGGGACCTCATTAACAATTGGAAGTTCCCTCTGTGTATTTCCTGCTTTCTGGAAAGAACTATATACCCTTCTGTGCCCCCCAGCTCTGCTTGGCCAGAAAGATCACTTTTCTTTCTGAGGTCACTTTGCTTCTCTGTTTTCTCTTGCTGGTGACCATTAATTCTGTAATAACAGCACACTTTGTCCCCACCCCCCAGTGGGTTTTCAGAGAGGAACACATCTCTGAGGGGAGGGCAGGGGGCAGTGCAAATGGCACAGAGCTCTCTGCTGTTGACTTGCTCTTCCCTTTTGCTGCTGTGCAGAGAATTCTCCGTGGTGGCTTCTTCCCTCTGCTTTCTCACCCTCAGCAGCCAGCCTTCCCTAATCCCAGCCTGTATCAGTCAATGGTCCCTTTCCTCCTGTGTTTGTCTTTCCTTCCTTTCAGCTTTTTGCTGTTTGCAACACCTTCTTGTGTCCCCAGTGCTGTTGAGCAGATGCCAAGCTGCACCTTGTCAGATCTGTTCAGTAATGGGCATCTGGATGGCTTTTCTGCATGCAAGAAAAAGGGTTGGCATCCTTATCCAGTCTCCTATGTATATAATCATGGATTTGAGGTGGTTTAAGTTGGAACTAAAGAGGTGTGATTCTTGTGAGACTGATAGCTCTCACGGTATAGAGTGCTGTGAAATTATAATCATCTCAATATTTTCATATAATTACTCTTGCAGCAAGTTTATTGTGGAGAGGCTGTGAAATAGTGCCCACCCTTCCTGACAGGCTGAGTGTCTAAAGGTGCTGCTCTGTATGTACCTGTCTGTGACTGACAGCAAATGTAACTTCACCACAGCTGCTTTTGGAGTTGTAGGGCTGATTGTTCTTTGATTTCTGCCCATCCCAATCATGTGTGTTCTGTAATTTTTTAAATTATTTTTTCAGTCTTGACCAAGTTTTCTTGATTCTGAAGTGAAACAAATACACAGATATTAACAGTGACTTTAGACTGAATACCTAAATGTAGAAAAACAAATTAATAAACACATTGGTCTCCACCTTCCTTTCCATTTTTATCCACTGCTGTCTACTTTATCAAGGGCAGGCTTTTCTGACTCCTTACATCATCCCCCCAGTCCTCACTTTTATGATATCATCTTTCCTGTTTTTACAGGTATCTAAATCTTAGTGGTGTTCTCACCAGACTATCTCCAACTGTTGAATTCCTTTAATGCCACAATTTTAGAGCAGGATGAATGAATCCCTTCATCTGAAATGGTTCTTGTTTAACATTATTCATCTCTGGCAGGTTGCTCTGAGGAGTGGCTGCATTGCTGGATGGGAAAACTCATCAGCCTGTTTTCCACATAGGTCAGAGAAGGTGCTTAAAGGCTTTGTGTACATTTAAATAATTTTCATTATCTTTCTTGTCCCAGTTGATTCTTGGTCTCAAATCTGCTTTAGTTTTCCTCACCTCTGAAGTTGTCCTTATCACAGTGTTCTTGAGGGTAACAGAGGTGGAGCCAGTTTTCAACTTTTCATCTCATTTGTAGTTTTGTTTTGTGCTTTTATGGAATGACTCATCATGGGAAAGAAAATTGCTATTGGCAAGCTGTGTTCCTAAAAACCAAACCAGAAAAAACAAAAAAAAACCCCCAAACAAAACCCCCAATACCAAACAGGAAAACAACAACCAAATAGAAAACCCCAACCACCAAACCACAGAACCTTCACTACAAACCCACCAAACAAAAAAAGTCTCTGTTTTGTTTATTTTTCAGGCAGCTAAAATGCATTATTATAGTCAGCAATATGGAAAGCTGTGCACCTTGCTTAGTCTCTGACTTCCAAGTGTGCAGTTTGGAGTTTCTAGAGGCATTGTGCTGCCTTGCCACCTGCTTATGTGTCCAAGTCTTCTGGACCAAACATGAGGATTTTAATTGTGCTGACAAGAGACAATGGCCAAGCCTCTGCACCCAGAGTGGCTTGTGGGGAGTCTGGTGGTTGAGTTTATTGGGCTGTAATATCTGGCTCATTACAAAATATATTTTTTAATCCCTGTTATTTTTTTTGTTGCCATTTTAGGAAGAAAAAAACCCCAAACAACACAAAAAGCTAAACCATGAGCTTTAAATGTAAAATTTTGAGTTCAGCTTAGGAACCTGAACTTGCAGCTCTTGTGTGGAGCCCAGTTTAAGGTAATAGGAGTATTTGTGTCCATTTACATAGAGCAGCATTTGGGATTGGGCATCAGTGCAGTCCATTAAACCATCAATAAGTGTTAGAGAAGTTCTCAGGTAAAATCCAATGGTACTGTTCACCAGGAAAAGCTTTACTCGATGGCTCTAAATGTTCACATCAGGGGCCTTGCTGTGGGTACCAAGATGGTTATTTAAAAAAACCCCAAACAAACAAACAAACAAAAGAGAAATCTTCTCTTGCTCCCCCCTGTCTCAGTGCTGTGGTTTTGAGCACTGCCCTTGAAGGCAGACAGCAGACAATGAGATTGCTTTTCAGATTGAAAGCCTCGCCTGCTCCTGTTCTTCTCTCATTTACCTTGTTGCTGAACAAACAGTCATTGATTTCTGGTGCATGTGTTTTTTAAAGCAGCAACATCCAGGACTGGACCCACATGTGGAGCCCATCTGCTTTGTCAGTTGTCCAGTCTAAAATTGCAAAAGACTCAAGGAATTGTAACCCGTGCTTTTTATTTGCATTGATTCTGTTAATAAGGAAAATGAGCACAGCTGAAGGGAACACTCAGGTTATTCATGCACATCTGCCCTGGGAAATGTGGATTTGGAAATTAAATGTGAATTAAGTTTGCTTTAAATGTAAGGAAAGAACAGCCTTACAGCAGAAAAGGGGTTTGGGCTGTATGAACATATTTTTGCCACTTCCATTGGAGCATAAGGGATTGCAAACCTGCTGGTTCCAGTGTTGTGACAGAGGGCAGAGTTTGTGTTGCTCTGGGATAGGATCTGTCTTTTCGGTAAGAAAACAGCACAGTAGATTTATCCAATGCAGACTGTAAGATGTATATCCTTAATAGCATTAGTTTGCTTGTTGTCTGTCATTTTTGCCATGTGCCTCAGTTATTAGTTCAGTTTTCACATTCCTGTCTGATCAGAATTCCTGCCCCTGCAACTTTGGTATTTTGTGATATTACTGGTTGGCTTTTAGCTCATCCTACCTGCACTGGGTGCTGTGCAAGTGTTTGAGGGTGGGCATATAGGCATAGTTTCAATGTAATGTCAGAGCTGACACACAAGACAAAGTGTGGGTAAAGGAGATCAAACCAAAAAACTGCAGACAGACAAGCAGAAAATTAGGCTGTGGTTTTTCTAAGGAGGTCAACCTCATTATTGTTGTTTTTAATTTTTGCAAGTATCCTTAGTAATTGAAATATGAGTACAAAGAAAAAATCTGCTTTAGGATGGGATTAACTCAAGTGCTGAAGTTAAGTCTGGTTTGCCTTGAGATCTCAGAAAATGAAATGCACTCAGCATTGTGGACCTCTAATGTAGGTGCCCAAGATTCCCCTGTGGCTCTACACTGACTCTAGGAAGTCTAGAGCTGGTTATTGTAATTAATTCATAGAATCAAATACAAGATGCCTGAGTTCATCTAGTAAAGAGCCTTTTGCATCCTTATGGTGCATTAATTTATAAATTACAAGATGCTGTGTGACAATAAACTTCATTCCAGCACTAAAGGATGACTTGGTTATATTTTCCTGTAGTTAGTTCCCAGCTATTTGCTACTCTTCATGAGAATATTTAACTGCTGATCTTGGTGGGAGCAGAGTGGCTTCCCAGGTGTGTGTGAAATGCCTGGCATTAACTATCTCACACGTTAAAGGATGAGGAATGTTGTGGCCTCTGCAGTGACTTGCCTTGGGCCATAAGCCACAGTCATTTCCTCACCCCAGAACCACTCAGTGCTACTGGTGTGACAATGTATAATGAAGGCACAGGGACTTGAGGCAGCTTTGTCAAGGAGTGTCCAATGGCCTTGTGCCCTTGCATTGAAGGGTGGGACTGTGTGTTTCCTCACATGAATAAATAACACAGCAGTGCTTGGTGATGGATCACCTGCATTCAGAGGAGTTAAAATTTTTCCCATCTTGAATCTGTGGATATCCACTAATGGCATTAAACCCGGGATGATTTGCACCACCCAGGAATTGCAGTTTTCCTCTACTTCAGGGGGTAGTGCAGGTTACTGATTATAAAAACGAGTTGACATATGTAAAGTGTTCCACCAGCTCTTGCCACCAACGTGCAGACTAAACTGTTTGCCCTTTTATGTGATTCTGACTTCATCAACTTGTTCTCTGCTGGGATGCTCACTCCAGAGTGAATCAAACAACAGGGCTGCTAAAGCAGCAGACCAGGGGGAGTTCGAGCTCATCTTCCAAGTCTTGCAGTACTTGACCATCACAAATTGTTGCTGTCAGTGTTAAGTAGCACCTGAGAATATCTAATTGTGTCTCCAGGTTTTAATTGCTAAGGAACAGAACTTTTAGCTATGGATGTTTTGTAGACCTCATCCATAGCTGCCACAGTTATAGGTGCTGCTTGTCAGTGAAATTCAGTGGGTGCTCACAGGGGAACAAGGCAGCTGATGAGCCTGTGCATGTACATTTACCTCCTGGGCTTGCCTTTTAATTGAATCTAAAATCAATTTTCAATTAGTGGTGGTTTGGCACCTCATATTAGCTGTTGGAATTGTGAATAAAGGTAAAGAGTAAAGCATGCAAATCCATAATTACTTTTACCTTAATGAAATGAACATTAGCAGAATTAGGAAGAGATGTGCTGAGTACTTAGGAGAGTTGAGAAGGAGAGTTAACACTGATGTGGCTGGAGATGCCAAGCATTACCAGGCTGGCCTTGTGTGTGGTTATACTGCATTTATCATGCCAGCACAGCTAGATGGAAATTGTTTTGACTGCTGGCAGATGAACAGGGCACCCCTACATAATGCCACGGTGGTTTGGGTTGTTTTCCCTCTTGAAATGGGAATGAAAAATCATGGTAGATCCGTCAACACTTACATGTTAAATCAGCCCTACTGTTTGAAAAAAAATTAGCTGAAAGTGTCAGATGGAATTTGTCTCAATGAGAGATTTTGCAGGTCTGATTTAGAAAAATTATTTTAAAGTGTATATATGACACATGTCTGAACACCCTGGACAATACAGTATCTGCAAGTGAGGTTTCCTTTACTGGTTGTCTGAAGTTTGTAGGATCTTGTCTGTGGTTTTCCAGTTGGGGGATGACATCTGTCTTCTAAAGCAAGAGCCCCTTGCCCCTTTCAGTGCAGCTGCATCACCTACAGTGGGGAACTGGGCAATAACTTTGCATTCTGTTCCATGCTGCAGGTCTGTTCCAGAGTGACCATTATTTTGCAACCATTGCCTTTTAGGCTATTTGTTTTAAATTGTTGAAACATAAAATCAATACAACAGAGCAGGACTCAAATGGTAAACACTGAAAATGGGAAAGCAGTTTCTTCTGCTCACCCTCCCACATGTGTTTTCATTATTTTTAGCATGGTGGATTGCATGTTTCTCTTCTCCCCTATTTCCAAAAGTTTTATTTCTGTGAATAGCCTGGGTGATTCCCTTCCAAGTGTTTCAGTAGAAAGTCTGCCCAGATCTTTCTTAGGCTTCTGGGATGAGTTTCATGACAAAGAGAAGTAGTTGGGATGTTGTAAGGATGAGTTGGGTAGTCTTTGTGTTATGCTACATAGAGCATCTCAATAAAGGACACAAGGACAGCATTAAAAAAGAAAAAAAAAGGAAAGAAAAAGAAAATCCACAAATGTACAATTCCCATTAATAAATCACAAGTTAAGAAAGTAATTTCAGTGTGCATGTGGTATCTGAAGTAGGAATTAATAAAATATTATGTGTCTTCAAAGGCAAAATTATCAGTCAATGAATTCTTAAGAATAGTATGCATTATGTAAAATGAATATACAGGTGTTATAGGGCAGACCATGGAAACTGATGGCATTGGGTTTGGAGTGCCATAAACCCCCAAGTACCCTGATCTTTACAAGGCAAACAGAGCTAACTCTGATAAAATGAATGCTTGCTCTAAACTTGTGGATGTTTATGGAAATGTTAAATGGGCTTTTGTGTGAGAAGCCGTTGGCAACCACAATAAAATTTCTCTAAAAAATATACAATTTATGGCACACTTATGGTCTGCAATAAGTAAGAATTTAAAGGCTTAAGGAGCTTCTGATAGTGCAGCAATGTGTTAATAACCTTCTATATCTTTTTGAGTACTTCAGCTCTCTTTAATGACTTCTACTGTTGAAGTGTTCTGAAAGTTTATTTACCAGTCTGTTTACATTCATTAGTATAGTTAGTTCAAAATCAAAACACAGGCCCTCTAGCTCAAGATATCTTATCCTTGACTCATTTTTATAAAGTTTCTAAATGTATTGTGGACTGCTGCAAGTAAAGCTAAAAATAGTTTGTGTCCATTAGATGAGTAAAGGGAGCTGTTATGTAATGCTGTGATGAAAACTCACCAAAGGCAAACAGTGCAGAGAACTCTCCAGCATCTGTTCCCAGCTTCTGTCCAGCTGCTGCTGGTGGATTAATGAAGTCTGGGGTGTACCAGGGAGAGGGCTGGCACTGGGCACACTTGCCAGTCAGAGCACATAGCAAAGTGGTGCTTCTCCTGCTGACTCAGGGAGCAGCAGCTTTTGCTGAGCCTGGTGCTCCATCAGCACAACCTTGGGCTCATCCATCTGCCCCGAGGTGGTGCCAGAGCTTCCAAAAGCCTTTACAGGGAGCAGCTGATGTGAAAGATGCCTTTGTTCTTTCAGAGAATGCCAAGGTAAAGCGGGGAGTGTCTGCTCTCTTGAACCTAAAATAGTTCTTTACATATGCGGAAATTCTTCTCAGAGGATGTTGCCAGAGCAGTGGGAGCTTTGTGTAACTGAAATCCTTTATTTCACTATATCACTTAATCCATATTGCATAACTTTTTTTTTTTTTCCTTCAGCACTTTCATTGACAGAGCATTGTTATTCTGGGAACCTTCAGCTGCCCTGGTAACTCCACTGAAGAAAAATCAGTCTGGGAATTTTGTAACTAGGCATAATTTGCAACCCTTTTTTCAGCTCTGTGCATTGATTATTTCTGCTTAACATTTAAAGATAAATTAATGCTGTGACACACAAGGATTAGCATAATAAATAGGAAGATTGCCAAGCCTTTCTTTGGGTTCAGCAAGAACTAGCCTGTGTGCAAACCCTGCAATTTGTGTAACGTTGGGAAATAGAGATAATAGCCTGCAAATACAGAATAGCATCTTTATTACTCTTCTGGCAAATTCAATATTTTAAAATTTTTATTCATCAGAGACAGGATGTCTTGGATCATCTAATTCTACATTTGAACCTGACAGTCCTTTACAAGCAAGGACAGCTCAGCAGCAAATATTAAATTGTAAAAATAAGGAAGAGTTCTTTCAAAGGGCAGAATACATTGGTAATGTCATGTGTTATAACCCATAAACTGCACCTGTATAAATACTTGAAAGGCTGTCAGGCTGCTTAGATAAAAACTTGATGTCTCCAGCAAATAAATCTTTATAATGTGTTGACCCTCTGTTTCTCTTGAGCCAGTTCAGCTCTGGAGAAATCACTGTGACCAGGAATGCTCCATCAGGCTGTTATTTTCTGTTAACAGGTGTTTGTCAAACTTCTCTTGTAACTGCAGCCTGGACTTGGAAACAGTGATGATAGGAAGGGAGATTGAAAGCTCTGGAATGCTGCGAGTCATATTTGCAGTTGTCTGGATGAATATCTGCCTTTTAATGCTCTAAATTATCCCTGTTTCTCAGGAAAACTAATGGTTCTGCATAGAAAGGGATGGTTTGGGCACTTTTGGTAGACCTCCTTTACTTTGTTCCACCCGAAAACACATCACATGCATTTAGAACTGAGTCATTGCAGGCCAGGGAGAGCAGCGGAGCAATTTCCAGCCACAGCAACCAGACAATAGTGGGGGTATGATGGATCCCAGTATCAAACCCAAACTCTGGCACAAAATATATGTGCTTGAATGCAGGGTGTGCTCTGTGACGTGGAAACAAGGCCATGCCAAGTCTGATGGGCCTCAGTGGCTGCCCAGTTCTGGTTAACTGAGTCAAGCAGTGGCTCAGAGATGCAGCATCAGGTAACCCATGTGCTGAATTAGTTTGCTCCAATACTGAATTCTGTGCCCAGGGGCCACAGAACAGGGCTGGGATGTTCATTAGGTCACTGTACTTATGGCTTTCTCTGACCTTAGAGTACTTGTCTTTGCAGCCTTGATATGTTATTTAAGCAAGGGGCACCTGTGTATTTCTAATTTTTTGGGTGGGAGGTTTAATGGATGATGATGACTAGGGCTTTTTTTTGCTGGATTTTGCACACAGTTAAAGAAATATATTCCAAGAAAGCTTCCATAAGTTATTCTTGTAACTCTCTTTGGCTTTAATTGGTAAATTACTTCTTGCAAGTCTGAGAGATGAAGAGTCTCGTTTCCTGGAGTGATTTGATTGGCAATTTAGAGATGATTTGTTAAAACTGGAAGAGTGTATTTCATAAGATTAAATATGAAATTGCAGAACTGCTTAAGGGCATAATTGCCCTGCTTTCTGCTAGAAACATTGTTGTACTGGAAATGTATACACCAAACATGTTCTTGAGACTTTGGTATTGAAAAAGAAACACACTGATGAGTTCCTTGGAGCTGAGAGTGGAGTACCCAAAGTATTACTGTCAATAAACAGACCTTGAACCATAATTTTGGCAAAGCAGTCTCTGTTATATCCTTCAAGGTTTTAATCTGGTTAATGTTAGTGCTTTTCTGTTTTCTTAGCTTGTAAACTCTTAATGTTTACAAGAATTTACTGTGTAATGGAGGCAAGCTGATGGAATAAAAGGGTGATCAAAAATTTTGCTATTAATAATTATGAAGAAACTCTGTAAGATCTCCAGTACAAGAAAAAACAGCAAGCTGTCAGGGCACAAGCTGATGAGAGATGTTTTGGCAGCAAGGACAGGAGATGGACCTTGGGTATATTAAATAAAATGACAAAATACAGAAAGGCTGCAAATCACTTTAGGCAAAATATTAATAAAGGCCAGAATGTCTCTAAACACTTCATGCTATACCTAATTATTAATAAGCTATGTTTAATCTATCTTATCTGACTTGATGGAGTCATTTGCAAACTAAGAGTCTGTCTCTGAGCTGGCCAAGTGCAGCATCTCTGCTGATGTGTCACCACTCATGGCTTGGGACCTAAACAGGCTCAGTCTCTTGTTCCAGCATAGCCCGAGTCTTGCTGTGGTGGAGCTCTGCAGCTGGCCCTGACTAGCCAGTTAGACAAATCATTGATTTGCTTTTTTCTTAAAGAAGCTTTTGACATCCTTTGTAAACACAACTCAAGAGCTTGTCACCACTTAACCCTTCCTTGTTGTACTGAGACCTTCATCAGAGCTGTCTGTGTTTTTGTTGACAGTAATGAAAGGGATGTGTTCATTGCTCTGGCAAAACTTCGAGTGTTTGATACCCTGACATGCACTGTTGGGCTCCAGTCCCAAAATCCAGGGCAGTCCTAAAGCCTGTCAGGAGCAGTGCATGCTCCCTCCTGCATAGAGAAACACTGACTGTTTCATTCTAGACAGTTATAATTGTAAATAAATCTGTATTTTAAATGAATGAAGAGTATTAATGTTAAAATATCATTTATTTCCGGCATGATTAGTGTACTGAGAGTGGTGGTGGTGAATCCATGTCAGCACAAAAGGCTAGTTCTGCTGAGCTCTCTGCAGTTTCAATACCTTTTGATAAATTTTATGTTTTGCTGAGAATTAAATTAGTAAGTTCTCCTTTTGTTATGCACCAGAGATCTATGGAATTTGATAAGAGAATGTAAGAAGCTCTTCCAGGCTTTCACAGCACCTTCCAGCCTCTCTGTGGAGCTCTGCAGTGCTCACAGAAACATGTACAGTAAATGCAGCACTTCCATCTCACACCACAGACCTTTCCTGCAAGAAACCTGGGCTGGGGACATGCTGCATTCAGACTTGGGATGAATCAGCAAACCAACTGAGGGTAATGGTTTTAAGGAATAAACCCCCCCTGTTTGCTGTGGTCACATTCAGCAGCAGCAGCTGTAACACTGGAATTCTTATTCTAAAATAACCTGGTTTATTCATATGGCTTTGCAAGCTGGGACGGAAGGGAAGTGTTGAATCTGGCAGGGGAGGGGAACAGTTTGCTGAGGGTGCTTTTAATAGCAGGCTTTGCTCTGATATCAGCAATCCCTCTGGAAACCCAGATGTAAAAACCATGGCAAAAAGGGCTTCAGGCAGTTTTCCTGGATTTCTACAGCTCCAGCTCCTGTGTATATCCAGCTTTCCTTAAACCAGTGGGAGGGAGGTAACCAAACACTTCTGATGATTTCCCAGGAGTTTAGAAGCTTCTCAAAAATTTGAGCCTGAGGTCAAAGCAATATTTGTATGTCACCAATTGGTATTTTTCCCCTAGCAAGGTATATACCATTCTTTTTACAAAAAATACGCTTTTTTATGGCTTTGGAGATCTGAATGCTGGAGGACACCCTGGGAAGGATGGATTTTTACTGTGTGTGTCCTATGTACTGCTGGAATTTGGAGCTGACAAGCATTTAGTTCTCTTTAGGTTACTGCAACTCAGTGTTTCAAAAGAAAATTCAGGATGGGATTCTCATGGGATTTGGTTTTTACATTTTTGATGGGTTCCCCACCACCCCACCCAGCTTCCCTGTTATAATTCTTAATGTATCAAAGCTCTTGCTCTTTCTGAGAGAAGTTTTTTCCTCCAATTCCCATCCCAGATATTGCAGTTTCCTGAGCTGTTGAACTGTTTGTGGGTATTTGCTGTAGACAACCTGTTGACTAATGGTGTTGTTTATACCTGAAGGTTGCTCGAAGCTGGTAGAGCAATGCCTTGGAGACTTGGATAAGAATGTATTTCTCACATAGGGGCTGTAGAGATGAGAGTCCTAATTCACCACTGAGACTCTTTTTCTGTGTTGCTGCAACCAGACTAAAATGGAAGAGTACAGTGGCCATCTCAGATATTTTAAAACCCTCCTTATTCTCAGTGCTAAAGTTTCTCTCTGTTGAGTTGGTTTTCCTTGCAGGAGTGTTTGGGCTCTGCTAACATTTCTGAAGAATAAAATATAAAGTCTTTTGTGCAGTTTGGATAACTTGGATCATTCCTAGAGAGGAACTCACAGCCTCTGAGAAAACGTATTAGACATAAAGGATGTGTGAGCATCTTGTGGAGCTGAATGTAATGAGGGAGTAGAGAGGGGCTGCAGATGGTGGGAAATAAAGCCCTGAGGGTTTAGCTGGCCTGGCACTTAGGGAGAAGGCAATGCCATCCTCCTGCCTGTAACACTGGATTTCTCATTGTCAATGGGATAATTTCAGTAAGTGCTGACAAAGAGCTATTAAATCTCAGCCCGCTCAAGGGTTTGGCTATTTTGTAAGGACTTCAAAAGAAATTGGAAAATGAGGTATGAACAGAAAACTTTTTGTGTTATAGGATTTCATTTTGGTCCAGAAGCCACAAATCTCATTGCAATTATTACCGAAGTCCCTGTGGATCTGATAAATAATTGATTTAAGGGGGCTGTTTGTGGAGCAAAGGGGAATGGAACAGCAATGAGGTCAGCAGCAGGTTTGCACAAATACATGAGCAGTGACAAGCTCGGTGTTGTATTGATCAGTGCTGGTGAAAGGGGGAGATTTGTGTGGGGTCAGAAACTACATTATGAAGGGCATAAAAACCTTCTTGGCTTTAGCCCTGTGAGATATGGAAAGAAAACAAGTGTTTAGGTTTGAGGAATGACCAGTGCTTGGGGAAATGTGGACCTTGGCATTGTACCCACAGGAGAGGGTGTTTTTTGTGGTACACAGTGAAGTGGAGGAAGGAGGACCAGGGGGTTTGAAAGAATGGCTATGGAGCTACTAAAATGAGTGGAAAAGAAGGCTTTGGACCCTAAGCCTTTGTGGTGCTTTGCCTTGTGTTCTAGAAATAGTTGCCGCTCTTGGCCCATGTACAATATTCAAAGGACTCTGCAGGACACTGGCTGAGTGCTCAGTTCTCAGTGCAGTGAGTGCCAAAAAATCTCACTGAAAATATGGTTTTAAATGATGATGCCAGTTTATATATTGGTGCTATGCATGGCATGGTTTTCTCCTCTGGGGATGAATAACTTAGAAGGCAAGGCAAGCAAGTGGTCTTAGCATCTGGAAATTAAAATCTTCAGGCATTATTCCATGAGTAGCCCAAGTGTTAACATTAAACACCTCCTGGTGTTGCCCAGCCTCTCTGCTTTGCTCATGGCCATGCACTGTCTGGCTCAACTGTGCTTTCATACCATGGAAACAGAAGAGTAAACTCCAGTGGGCAACCTTTGGTTTAGGTTTATTATCGTAGGTAATCACAGCTATTTGTTCTCAAAGGGAACCTGATAGTTCATGCAGTAGGTAATCTTGGGTGGTCACAAGTCTTGTTTGGATGATCCCCCAGAAGGCTGGAGCACCTGTGGAGCTTGTCAGGCAGATGGAGGAATAACACCATGCAATTTCTTTCATGACATCTTCAGAGATTGATTGGATTTCTCCCCTACCTCCAGCTAAAATAAGGAACTCTGGATAAAACTCAGAATGGGATAGAACTTATCAAAGCTTGGACTTATGAAAGGTTCATTTTAAGTCTAATTTGAGGAAACTGCTCAAAGACTGCAGTGCTGGTTAAAAATTTAAAGCAAAGACAATTTTGTACTCTTTTTTTTAAAAAAAATTATAGTATTATTCATCTAGTTCTGAGAATTCTGAAAAAAACTGAATCTATAGCTGAAGAGAGCAAGAACTGAATTGGAGAAAGAAAAATATGACAGTAATACCAACTAGCACAAGTTCAGTGTAGCTGCAAGTAGACTTTCTGCAGTAGCAGTGGCAGACTGGTGGTCAGTAACCTTCCCTCAGTGCAGGACTGTACAGGGCCACATGTCCCACTCCTCCACTGCAGGAGCACTGGGATCTGTGCATTGGTTTCCTTTTCTTGGATGAGCTAGACAGGAGAGAACTGAAATTATTAAGCAGGGACCCTCCTGGTGCTCAGAAACCTTCTTGCAGTTTCCCTGAGTGTTCTGTCCTTTGCCACAGAGTCCTGCCCAAGGTCTCCCATTCCATTTGTGCCTTGTGTTCTGCAATCCCCAGGACAAGAAATCCTACCTGCTTTTTTATCTTCCCCTTCCTTCTTTTTGGCTTACATGCTCCTGGGGAACCATTCATTTTTCTTGAGAGAAAAAAAAACTGCAGAAGACACAGCTGGGTTATTTGCTCTCTGTTTGGCCACTTCAAGCCCAGGCTCTGTCCCTGCACTGTAGTTTATAACCTTCTTGGGTAAGAGACTTGCACTCCTGTGCCTCTTGAGAGCCTGACACAGTTTGCCATCAATCTGGTTGGTCTTCAGGTGCTACCTAAGAAAAATGAGTAATAACTGTAATTGGAAAGGAACCTTCTTATCAGTCTTGAAGTTATCTGGAGTATCAACTTGAATAAAAAGTGGCATGGAGCTTCTAGTTGATGAAATTTATCTGAACTGAACAGCAAGGGATAGATAATCCCCCCCCAAAAAGCATGTTCTGTAACATCAGAATGTTTTTGATCCTAAAACTGGGACTGTGCAATTAATCTGGTTTCCCAGAAGGTAACAGATACTTCCAAATGTGAAATTATTCCTCTTCCGCAGAAATGAAAGGATTCAAAAGATCAGCCTCAGCAGTTTCTGCTGGGTCTGTGCCCAGGGTATGTCATTTATTTTCTAATTTTTTTTTCAATTAGATTACTTTTTCAAAAGAGAGGATGTCCGACTATTTAATCTAATCTAGTTCATTTATTGTTTTTATCCTGCTGAGCCTCTCACTGTAAATCCAATAGTGCTGGCATAGCACAGACCTCGGGAGACCTCCAGGGAACTTCTGCACCACTTTTCCAGTGGCAAATCTTACTGCGGGCAGAACCTTTGTGGTTATGGGTACAGAATATTCCCATCCCTCTGTTATTAGTTGGGGAAGATTTGGGTGGAACACAGGACTGGAAATGCAGGTATAATTTTCAAAACAGAGGAGAATCTTTGAAGAGAACTTCTAGAAGGTCATCTTCAATTGTTCTTCCCTGGCCATTTGTTCCACAGCCACATGGTTGGTGTGGGCTTTCCTGTGGGAATGCCACAGTTCTAGGTTTGCTTTAGGGGTCTTTGCTGCTTTAGGGCTCCTCTTTCAGCACTGGTGAATGTCAGTCCGTGTGGTGCTGCTGCAGCTGAATGTACACCACCAAAAATCACATCATTACTTACAGTCTGCTTTTTGATGTTTAATGAAGATCACTACAACTGCAGCGTGGTCTGGTCCTTTTTCACTGTGTGTTGTAGCAAAAAAGTGAACTGAGGATAAATCCAGACCCTGTGGAAAGAAGCTGAAAGATTCCCATTAGCTTCTGTGAGAAGTGGATGGGGTGTTTGTGAGAAGCTGAAACAGCTATTGAAAACAAGATTGACCTCCAGATCGGAGTCTAACTTAAATCTTCTGTGCAACTTTATCACCATCTGCTTTGAGTTCTGTTCACACTGTAGAAGGTCATGTACAGAAACTCACAGTAGACTTGAGAAGTGTCTTTTAAAGGAAAAAGTGAGGCATGGAAAACAAAAGGTGGTTGTATTGCCAACTGGGTGCTGATATAGTGGGGGAGTTACTCATCAAGGTGTACTCTTGGAGCTGCCAGGGAGATGGTTTTAAAGTCATTGTACTTGGATTTCTATATTCTTTTTCTTGGGTTTATTAGAAGCAAATGATTGCCAGTTCTGATTAGATGAACAGTGAAACATGCAATAAATGTGTACTGAAATGAGTCAGAAATCCTGGTACCAGTTTGGGAATTAGGAGAGCAATAAGCAGTAACACTGTTTGTTTACTGCTCTCTAATTTTCCAATAAAATGTTCAGTGTGTGGAGATCACTGTGTTTAATAATAAACCATAAGCAGCCACATATGTTTGGCCTGATGCTCCCAAGCCACATTAAAAATGGCAGAGAAACTTTGCAATGCTTTGGAAGTGAGGAAAAGGCTTATGGTGCTCCCTCCAGTGCTGGGGGAAACACAGACTCCTGCCCACTGGGCTGCTCATTGTGTCATGCAAATCACAGGTACAGGGGCACTGCTTTGGTTCCTCAGCAATCTGTTGATGTGTTTGGGGTGCAAAAAAAATCATAGCAATCTATCAAAGAAAATACAATTAAATTCCCAGGGAGATACATCACAGCCTGAACATCTTCACCAAATTTGGGGGGGGGGGTTACTTCTTTCAGGAGGAGTGACTTTGATAGTCTCATAATCATCATGTTAATGAAAATGTTATTGTTGGCAGTTGCTGATTGTACATTGCAGTGCCCCAACAGGGTAAATCTGATAGCAGATGAGTGGCAGAAATCTTTATTTTCCTTAGTCCTAGTGATCTGGAATTCACTTAGGCTTTTCTGCCCAGGAATTTCTTAATGCTAAAATTTGGGGACTGAGAAGTCCACTGGTTTTATAGAGGAGGGGTTCATGCAGCACATGTACAAAAACCCTCAGGAAAATAAGTAGCAGGAAACAAGTGCATTTCTGAGACAATAACCTTAATTTCCGCTTTTTTGGAAGAATTTCTATTGCCATATTGAGGTGTAAAATTAAGGACAAAAAGGCAGGCAAAATAACATTGTGCTGTTCTAAAACTGAGAGATTAATTCAGAGATCTGGGAGGTTTTTTTGGGGAGGGAACAGGTGCAAAATGTTCCTTTTCTGTCATCCTTCCCCTTTTGATTCTCTTCCTGTCATTTCTCTGTGCAGGTTTCACATAAATAGAACATGAATGGAGTTGCCTGCTCTGATCCAGATGGGAGGATACAGAGCTGCTATAATTTTAATGTGAAAGATACATTAGCTTCCATTTAAATTCTGTAAATATGCATGTTCTTCCCTGAGTAAGTGGAGACAAACTGGGAGGCATCGATGATAATTGCACATGGAAGTTGTGAGCCCTTGGCATTAATACCCACACAAGCTTTTCAGTTTGGAACAACTTAATATTGTAGATGAATCACTGACCTGATCTTGCAAACAATTACCCATGTGTTTAGTTTTATGCACTTGTGTGTTACTGTTGCAGGCAGCAGGTTAATTGAAATTTGGAGTAAGTGTACAATCGATAGATTAGATAGGAATGGAATTTTGTGCTTGCAAACGATTTCCCTGTTGCTGTGTATATTTGAATTCAGCTAATTTAGGCTCTGCTTTGTGAAGTTGCTCCAATTACTGCAGTTTCTCCTCCTCCAGGTAGTAGTGTCATAAGAGAGCAGACAGCAATAAAGCATCCTTAAGAATAAAGTTATCCCAGAAAATGAATCAGAACTTTACCAAGGTATTGAGCCTTTGGAGTAACTTTTTCTTCTGCTGCTGACAGAGTCCAAATGGGTGGGCTTGACAAGTCTACATTCATGTTGTGTGGTATTTTCTATCTGTGGAATACAGACAGGAACTTCACAGAGAGAAGTGAAAATTATTTGGAAGGAGTCAGATCAATGCACTGCTGTAACAGGAGCGAGTTGTTATAAAGTACAGTATGACCCAGGAGCTGTTAAGGGGCTCAGGCTCCACTCTGAACAGCAAGTCTGCTTGTTGGGAGGGCTTGGAGAGACCTGTGCACAGGGGGGTGTGTGTGTGTATTCATGCTCCTCATTAGAGAAATAAAATGTTCTTCCTTATTTTTAGCTCATTTATTTTTATTTTTCAGAACAATAACACTCCCTAGAGAGGGATAATTTTGGTCTCCATGTCAGCAGTAGTAACTGCTTTGTTGTTTCTCAGCTGGCTGGGCCAGTAATAATGAACATTGGGAATTTTCCACAGCCCAAAATGCTACAAAATCAGGTTATCCATGTAAGTGAAAGGGAATGTACGTTGTTTCTTTTTAACCAGTTGTCTGGTGCTTGCATGAAAGGCTGCCTTAATTACCCGAGGTGAACCTGAGAACAGCTACAGTTTTACCAGCTGGGAGGATCTTGACTTTTCTCCTTTACTGACCCCCAAGAAAGGCAAAGTTTGAGTACTTTACACTTAATCACCTTTTAGCTATTGATGCATTCTCTTTACAAGTAAACATCTGTGTATACCAAATAGCCTCAGAACCCAGGACACTGCAGAGATTTTCACTTTTGAGAGGGACTTTTGTATTTAGAACAGGTTTTACTGATCCCTGAACATTGAGAAGCAGACCTGATATCACCCTAGACAGATTCTACAAAAATCATTATGCTGTCTTTCATTTAAGTATTTATTAGGAAAAAGACGTGTTATCTTTAGAAATAGAGGTTTGGAATTAAGAAGTTCTCAGCAGCCGACAACAAAACCTGGGAAGTTTATCCTATATAGTTTTTTGGGTGTTTTTTTTCCAAATCCAGTATTTGGAGTAGTCAGTATCTGCACAAGCTTAGAATGAAAGACTTATTAAACAATTACAGTACAGCAGAGACCTATATAATTGCATTTAATTTATTTTAATATTTACTTGTTTAATTAGAAATTGCTTCCTGAACATGTCTGGAAACTTTCATACCTCTAGTCAGTTTGTTATTAACAGTTTTTTAAAAAGTTATAGTACGTGCTTAGCAAACATTATACATATTTTATATGGCAAATATAGTCACCCATTTATAATTTATAACATATGTTGCCAAAACATTTATTAAACATTGATAGCTGGTTTCATGTTACTACTACTGTGTATTATAAATACAATAAAATCACTCAAATGTTCCCACAACCTTTCTATCAGCATTCATTTATTGTTAATATTTTTGCAAACTCTGGTAGCGTAAAAACGGCCGTAATGTATCAGAAATGATTTATGGAGTCATCTCCACCTGTTCATTTGTCATTTAGGCCATACATCAAACTGTTGCTAAAGCTCTATATGTGTAAAATACACCCATCTGCAGTGTTGGAGAGAATCAGCTGTGCTTCAAGGAAATGCCAGGATTCTGTTTTCAAACAGAACTTATTCATAACCAAGTCAATCCCTGAGCTGTAACGACCTGGGCTTGCCTCTCTCAGCAGTCAGGTCTCTTCCTTCTCCTTCCCTCTCCCTTGAGGGCTTTCTGCTGTGTTGGAAACCTCCTTGCTTTGCAGTCACAGCATTTCTGCACCCCTTTTTCTGTAGGACACTGCTGTTGTTTCTGTTGTTACCACCTTGGTCTCATCCCTGGCAGATGGAGGAGTAACTTAGCTCAGTTGGTTAGAACTTGGTTGTAATAATGCCAAGGTCATGGGTTCAATCCCCTATGTGGGCCATTGGACTTGATGATCCTTGTGGGTCCCTTCCAAATCAGAATAGTCTGTGATTCTGAGGGAAGTTGAAGGTCTCTGAGTGTAAGCTGAGCTGTTTGGGCCAATCCCCATGGGACAGCAATCCTGTGGAGACATGACCTGTGTGAATAGTGTTCTTGGGAGAACCAGCAGAGCAACAGGCTGCTCTTCTCTTCTGGCCACTGCTTACATGAAAGCCCTCTTTAATATAAAATATTTAGGCAGTTCTAGAGCAGAGGCAGAGTTTGGGGCTGCATGGACATGACTCTGGCATCCCTCATCTTGTAAATGTGAATACTCATAAATTGGAAGAGGGGCACTCAAAAATTGAGGGAGGGTTACTCAAAAATTGGAGATATGGGACACTAAAATATTGGGCGAGCAGCACTCAAATTTTGGGGAGAAGGGCACTCCAAAATTACGGGAGGAGCACTTCAAAATGGGGAAAGGGGCACTCCAATTTTGTGGGGGGTACTCAAATTTTGGAGAGCGGCACTCAAAAATTGGGATAATTGCCCTTTACCGTAATTACCTTTTTATCGTATTTACTAATCACCCCTATTACCATAATTACTCAATACCGTAATTACCCCTATTACCGAAAAGCTGCCAGGGCAGAAAGGGACTGCTGCTTTTATAGAGGCAGGCACTGGCAAATGCAAGATTGATGATTTTCCATACTTTATAAATTCCATCAAGTGTCTCCTTTGGATAGTGCACTCTTGGTTAATTTATGGCCTTTGTGTGTGGCCATAAATCCCGGTTTTTGACTAACAGTTTTTGAGCTCTGCTTTAATGTGCCCTTGCAAGTTTAAGTTGTTTTGCTGCACTTGAGCTTTTGTGCCTGCAGAGCACTGAGTGCTCCTGAGGCCTGGGGAAGGAGTTAGTAAATGCTGCAGAAGAGGCTTTAGTGAACTGGCAGCAGAACTCTCTCCTTGTGTCCCGTTATTCATTGCTGCCACATCACCTGCTGGGATCTCTTTGCAGTGGTGAGTGGGTATCTTGCACATGAGGCCCCTGGACCATAGGATATTTCCTCCTTCCTTTTGAATACTTAAATTGTGCCCCTGAATCCCTGCTAGCCACTTTGTGGTAATGTTTCAAAGTGTTGTGCTGGAATTCCTTGAGATACACATTGCATGTTATTATTTTAATTGTATTTGTATTTATGCCTTGACTAATTTTTTTTAATATAATCAAAAATTGTGTACAATTTAATCTTTTCCATTCTATGTGTTTCTAACCCAGCTAAGCTTCACTGTCTTAGAGACTTTTCAGCTCTTACAGTCATATTATTAGAACTGGAACTTAATGAAATGTATATGTCTTCTGAGATATCGCTGTGCAAATGTATGAGTTGGTCTATTTTTAGTGCCACAGTGATAACTAGAATTGGTGAGCACCCCAAATGGTGTTTGAGATTCAAAGGGAATAATGCCAGTGCTATGGATTCTCCCTTGTTAAGTGTAAATTAATTGCTCCATTGTTTGCATCCAACTTGCAGCCTGCAATTTGCCATTCTGAAGGATTTTTTTAATCAAAGGGGAAACTTTGAAGTCTTGTTAAAGACATGGTAAAAACAGGTGAGATAAGAGGGGATCCTGTGGCTTATGTTTTGCTGCAGAGTACAGATCTACAAAGCCCTTGATTCTTAGTGTCTGTGTCACACTGCAAGCCACCCTACACAGTTCCCAGTGTCACACTGGAGGCGGCTCTGGGGGCTACAGCAGTGCTGTGTGTTTTATTCTCTGTACAGCTGTTCTGGCTGATGCCACCAGCCTTGGTTTCTTCAGTGGTACTCTGTCTATAGATTACACATGAATGTTATGCTGTTACTCCTCTGGCCTTGAGCACAGAAGTCACTGTCTGTGACTGGAGTTTGTACACATAAATTATACATAAATCTGTTCCAGGATTAAGGAGATTTGATTTTTAGAAGTTTTAAAGAGAAGAATCACAAAGGCATTTAAAATTCAGTTTTTGCCAAGTTCCTTTAAAGGATCTCAAGGCCGAGGCGAGCGATGAAAAATCCATAAAAACCAAACTTCAGAACCAGAGTGGTGTGATGCAAACATCCCCAGGCAGTGTTCCTTCTGAAGCAGGCTTGTTTAAAGTATTTGGAGTTTTCCCAGTGCATTCAGATATATAGCTTGTGCCATGTTTCACTTATTTGATGGAGTTTTAGGTGCTCACAGTGTATTCCTTCTAGGAGGAAATCACTGCCAATGAAGTTTTAGTGTTAACTTTCAAACTACTTTTCTTGTATGAGAGAAGATAAAAGATGACCTAGCAGGGTCTGTGCCAATCTGATATGAATTGCTCACCCTTAAGAGTAGACAACTTTAAACAGTTCTTAATAGGAACCTTAGAGATATTCCCAGCTCTCTGAACGTGGTCTGGCTGCTTGCTTTAGGTGCCCCAGCTTGAGCAGGGCTGTTGGACAAGGTGACCTCTGGAGATCCCTTCCAAAGTCAAAAATTCTGTGATATTTTATTAATCAAGTCCCTGATTCAGCTATCAAACCAATGGGGTTTTTTGCCTATCCTTTTTTACTAAAATATTTGCTTAATTAGATGCACCGAAAAATCAAGGTCCATTGTAGAATCAACACTTTCCTCTTTGCAAAACCAAATCAAATGGAGAATTTTGCCATGAAGGTGAATAAATAGAATATGGGTGACATCTGCTTTGAATCCTACAGGAGAAAAATGCTTTAGGTGCTTCATAAAAGGTGATTGTGGGGGCAGAGGTTTCTGACCCTGTAATAATGAACTGAAAGCACATGGAATACAGGGGGGATGAAGAAGGCAGGAAGCCATGTATGTGTGAGGGCACTTGCTCATTGATAACGTGCTGAGAAATGACTGAGTCTATGAAACAATCAAGAACTGTTCTCCTCATCGTTTTAGCAAATTAGGAATTGAAATACAACCCAAAGTTCAGTATCGCTGTCTCCAGTCGATTAAGGAACCAAACCCCAGAAACACTGTCCCACAGGCCTGTGTGTTGGCCTTCAACCAACTTCTTTTCCAGTTTGCACTTCAGTTTCCAAAAGGTTTTTGTGCTTCTCCGGGGAGGGGATAGGATTGAGCTGCACTTCTTCAGTTAGGGAGGAAAGCACTGACTCCTGTAAAGCACTGGGGGTTTTTGGTGGGTTTCTTTTTGAGCGGATCTGGGTAATTATGAGCACAATGTGAGGCTCTGTAAAGCAGCAGCCCTTGAGCCCCAGCCCTCCTGATAACAGTAACAGCACGCCACTCAGGCTAACAGGAGCCACTGTGATTAAACAGCAGCAGCCTTCTTCAGGAGAGCCCAGGACTCAAGGCTTAGCATCAGTTTGGGGGATGAAAACTGGCAGTTTTGAAAAAGACTATCTGAGCTGTCTGTCTGTCTGTCTGTCATTGTGGAGAATTACAGCAGGTTCAGTGGGCTCCAAGCTGACTCCCAGCACACACACACACTCCACAGTCCATGAGTGGTGTGGTTTCTCAAGCCCTGTTGTTACAATGATCTCTTGCTGTGTATATGTTTTTCTAAAACAATAGTGACTTGTGCTTCAAAACCAAAACAAAAGCACAGCAGTTCTGGGAGGGGATGACAGCCCTGTGTTCTTTGTGTGGAGATACTGGTAAATGGAGTGCTCTTGTTCTGCAGTTTTTCCCCTCTGTGTTGAGTGTGTCTCTAACAAAGCTTCACATCTTCTGGGAAACTTAACAGCTTTTCACACTAAAAACTGTAAACTAATTTACTTGTGTGTTGCCTCTTTCAGCAAAGCACTTGGGCAGGAGCTGAATTGTCAGCATGTGTTTGTGGGGTTAAGGACAGTGCAACCACCGCTGTGTTTAAAACAAAACATCTCCTCAGCAGTGAATGGGATCAGTGGCAAAGCTCAAGGCTGGATCTGGATAATGCTGTACCACTCAGGGTCCACATGTTCTGTTTCTGAGAGTTCTGACTGAGTGATTTGTTCTTCCATAAAAATTGAGCTGCTCTTGGATTTGTGCTAACAGTGCAGTGCTCTTTGCTTTGCAGCAGTGGTGCAAAATGGGTTTGGGCTGTTGAGGAGGTTGGAGCAGGTTCCAGTCCTAATGGGTGTATTTCAAATCAGATTCAGAAGTTGTTGACCAAACTGCAATTTCTTTCCAAAGCTGAAAGGAACAATTGAAATTGCCAAATAACATTGTGGGTGAAGTCAAAGTTATGGTTTTTTATAGAATTTGAATATTTTTCTGGTTAAAGTTCTAATGGTAAAATGGAAGCTTAAACCTTGTAGTCTTGTGTATCATTCTCTGTTTTACATTGGTTCTGCTAGTTAGTTTTTAAACAATATATCTTCTTATTCTGGTGTCTGAAATTCAGATTTCATTCTATGAGTATATAAGGACTTCTCTGTAGGCAGTTTCATTATAGATTGGCTTCTTTGTTATTTGATGATACACATTTTCTATTATGACTATTCTGTAATTAAAAGAGGTAAAGAACCTGATTTCACATGTATAAGTAATCAGAAATTTCTTTAAGTAGATGGAGTAGTGAGATGTGATGGGTAATAGACAGTACAGCACTTTGTTGTGGAATAGGTAATTTTCTTTTAAGGGTTAGGGAGAGTTCATCTAGCCCAGCCTTCTAATTTGCTGAACATCCTTGCATACTTTATAATGACTCTGCTATTGTTGGTACAAATTTAGAATTAAAAATCCCATCCCCAAGTGCCAATTTACTGCAAATCCCCTGGATGGCAATGCTGAGGAGTCCTTTGTTGGAACAGCGCTTTTCCAAAACTCCATGGGCTGCCTCTCTTACAGTCCTGGACCGTGGAGTTAAGAAACTCTTGCTGTGGCAGGTGAGAGGTGGTGTAGGTGAAAGCAGAAGAGCCCTTGCTAAAGGAGCATAGGCCATGCTTGTGTAAAAGGTGTTAATTGTGCACTTCAAGAATGCTCTGTCTGTTGTAGTGGAGGTTTTAATATTGATTAATCAACACATGTAGGATTAAATCTCAGGTTTTTTCAGAAATCTCCTATGAATGTAGAAGGAATGATGAACTCTGGGTTAGGAACTCTGAGCACACAAAAGGCTGTAATTTCCCTCCAACTCCAGCAGTCCCAGAAGTTGGTGTCAGAGGTCTCTCCTCTTTGTGTGGCATCTGGTTTTCCCTATTGTGCTGCAGTAGCAGGAAGAAAAATAAACCTCTCAAACCTGGCATCACCTCGTGAAACCCCATGGTACTCCTGAGCAAACTTTTGTGTGTAATGTGCTGATAATAATTATATGGGCAACCAGTCTGAGTCTTTGTGCTGTGAGAGGTGGTGGAGCCACAGCTTGGAGGCTGCTGGCCTGGGAGAGATGCATCACTGTCCTTCTCCAGTTATGGAAGTGCAGGATGCAGGGCAGATCTGGTGGTGACATGGATACTTTGCAGCAAAATAAATTTGTTTTAATGCCTGTGGTAGATGGAAAGCAAGATGCTAATTTGGCATCTTGGAATGAGGAAAATAAATGCCAGGGAACTGAGCAAACAACACCAGGAAGGGGCAGATGATAGTGAAGCTGCTGTGGTAAGAATGCAGACTTTCCAGGTGCAAAGACCACAGTGCACTGCCGAGCTTGTCAGGGCTGACCCCAACAAAGTTATGACCATTCCTGGGGCTCCTGGGCACGGCTGCACCCTCAGAGGGTGGCTGATGTGTCACTGTGCTGCTGGGTGCACTGGATGTCATCAATTCTTTTGATTAGAGCTGGCTGCTGGGAAGTTTCCAAATGCTGAATTTCTGTATTCAGGCACTTTTAAGCCTGTTCTTTGTTAATCGTATTTGGCTGGCACGTTGGTCACTATGAGGGGTTGGGGGGGGACTACACTGTGCTGATGTGATGTTAAATCCATTCGTCCACTGGAGCTCCTCGTGGTTTTGATTTTGAGACTGTGGCATTGAACATCTGTTCTCTCCACCTTTTCAAAGGCAATGCTCCCAGGGAGCTGCTGGTCCCTGCACTGGGGTATGTCTGCTGGAGTAGCTCCTTACTCCTTCCTCTTTTCCATGCAAGGCAGAGTGCTTAAATCACTGCTGAACTGGAAAGGTTTGTTTTCTTTCATCATCGGGCAGGTTATCTGTGATAATTTTATTAATTGCCACTTGCAAGGATGGATCCCACTTACCCCTTTCTCTATACTTACCACACATGTATAAATAATATCACTTAGCTTTATACACATTTGCCAGAACCACTACTGCAGCTCTGTGGGAGGATGAGCTCTAACTGCTTGACAGGAGAGTGTGTGTTTATGTAACGTGTAGTATTCATGACTATAAATACACTTAAACATCGGGGTTGGGTTGCTGAGAACGCAGAGCTGCTGTTGGGTTTGAGCAGCCTGGAGTTGGATGTGAGGGACCATCTGGCTGTGGCAGCTTTGGGGCCCTGGGCTGCTCTGTGTGGGCAGAGCAGTGCTGGGCTCTCTTCTCCTGGTTTTTCACTGGGAGGGAGTCAGTTGGCAAAGGCTGGACCTGGCCCCAGCACCCTCTCCTCTTTCCCCCCCAGCACTGGGCAGGGCAGTGGAACTAGCAAGCAATGCATGTACAATTAACCTCCTGCCTCTTCGTATTGAGGGAGCTGAGAGTTGACAGCGACAAGAAAAAGTGCAATTGTAAGCTTATTTACTACATTTGTTAACCAGCTGGGATATAAAGCTTCTAAAGTGGAGGAGCTGTCAAAGTCCATTCTGGTTAACCCTGTGGAAGCTAAAGGCTAGATTTTAATTTCTTGCATCAGGCATTCAGTTTAGCAACAGTCTTGGACAAAAAGCAGTAGGAATGGAACTGGAGTTTTTATTCTGTTGGTACATCAACCTGGTCACAGGAGCTGGTTACTGACAGAGGTCAGCAGGGTCCCAGCTGGAGGACAGGGAAGGAGGTCATCAGGAGGTGAGGAACTCTTCCTTGACTGGAGCTGTCAGGTTCTGTGAGAGGTGATGGATCCACAGCTTGGAGTTTGCTAACCCAGGGGAGGTGCAACACTTTCCTTTCCAGTTATGGGCCTACAGGAGGCAAATGAGGTCTGGTGGGTGACAGGGATGCTTTGCAACAGAATAGTTTGGTTTTTATGGCTGTGGTAGATGGAAAGCACGATGGTAATTTGGCTACTGAAATGGGAGGTCTGAATATTCAGCCAAGACACCAGGAAGAGCCAGATGATAATGAAGGTGCTGTAGTGTGCCCTGCAGAGTTTTGTGAGCTCTCCTGGAGCTTGCACAGAGAGAGGACAGCCAGGGATCATTTTCAGAGTTTGCTGAATAAGAATGCAATAAAAAATACAATGCAAAAAGGACCAGCACAAATTGTGACAGCTTAAGGTACTAGAAATGTAACAGTGAATAATGTAATGGGGACGGTAAACGTTGCTGTATTGTACTGAAAAAACTTGCCTTGCTTTTGGGTTGGAGCTGTGGAAACTGGGCTGTGGTGTTCTTTTGACTTTTTTTTATACAACAGTTTAGAGTTCTGCTAGCAAGGTTGAGAATTGGTGCTGCTCTCCTCCCTGAACACCAGTGAACAAAAATAAAAAAATTAGGGAAAAGAAATTACTTGAAGAAGGGGAAAAACAAATAAGAACAGCATCTGCCAGCAGGGAGCCAAATTTTACACTGGAGCAACACTGGCTCCAATGGAGCAAGCACAGTTTAGAGGAGGTTAGTATTTGTCCCTGGATTCTAAAGGTGGAGGGGAGAAAGATACTCTAGTACAGGTCAGAGAGAGGAGGGGGAAAGGCAATACCAAGGGAGAGACGGAGAAAGTGTGGTATATAAAGCAATTGTGGGAATCTCTTGTGATCACACAGGCTTGGGCTCTGGTGGTGACATACCCTGCAGGTGTTGGTACCTCTCAGGAGTGTGTAGGAGCCACAAAGAGGTGTGGTGCTGCCTCCAGGAAAAATGCCCAGGGAACCTGTAGCCCCTTGCAGCGTGGGAGTTAAGTGTTCTGCACTACTGAGAATCAGGTTGCTTTAGTGCCAAAATATGGATTTAGTTGCTTAAAATTAAGTCTGCCTTTGTCCCAGTTTCCCCATCTGTAAAATGTATTACAGCAATTTCAGCTAATCCTATTAAATTGTAGTACTAGTGTTTCACTATTAATATATCCTCAAGGACATGCATCATGGTAACTTTACCCCATGGTGACTAAAATGTCTGCAGTAGCACAGTATGAAATAATCAGAGCCTCAGGGACTCTGGAGCTCTCCTGTTTTAATTGGTTGACTAGAAAGAAATTATGCCAATTTTCTCCAAGTAAAGATCTGGTCTACCCTCACCATGAGGGTGGGAAAGCAACCTTTTTTTCACACTAAGATTTTTTCCTATTTCCTCTCAATCCCACTGTTTTGGGGTAACAAGCAAACAGGATTTGGTGAGAAAGCTTTGTCTTGCCTTGGGATTTTTTGGTTTGTTTTATCTATCATTATTCAAGGAAGAACTCAGGTGCCTTCAAAATATAAAGACTGTGTAATGAAAATGCTGCCTGCTAGGCAGGGAAAAAATCTTCAGAGGTAATTATAGCTCCATTTCTTTGGCATTTTGTTCCATTTAGTGTTTTATTAAACCTCTCACATGATCTTTGGGGTGTGTATGATGAAAGGAAGTTTGTAGTGCAGCCACCTCTGATAGATGATATAATCCTTTTACCAGACAGGATGTAAAATAGGTCCCATAAGACGACAGGATTTCCTCAGAAATCTCTGGCAGGGCTAATTATTTCTTTTCCTCGCCACTGAGCAATCACTAACTCTCCTGCAGTTTCTGAGGGCTTCTGTCCTTTGGTATTTCTTCTGTGCTTGTGCAGAGATTACACCTGGACTCCTCAAGGACATTCCCCTGGCTTACTGTCTCAAATGGGAACTTGCCAGGAAGGACACAAGTTTGGAGTGACACAGTGTCTGCTTACTTGGTGCATCTTCCAAAGACAGAAGGCATAACATGTCACATTGCCATGAAAAAAGGAAAAAAAATATGTGTTCTTTGGAGTCCATTATGTTAATAGAAATCAGTAATACCCTGTTGATTGCAGTGGCAATGCAGTAATTACCACTTATCTCAAATGTCGCTGTTGGAAGGACTGTGGAGGAAGGTTATGGCACCAGTTTGAAAGCACGTGCTGGCAACATCCTGCTGGAATAAATCACCAGGCAAAAGCAGGGCTAGTCCCAAAGAGAAACTAGGTCCCAAATTCTGGTTGGACATGTCAGGCTCTTACTGAAGCAGCAGTAAGAGACCACAGCCTACCTCCTTCATAGCCTTTCTAAGCTGACCTTGAGAATGTGATGATCTGTCAGTGGTCCCTGTCTCGGAAAGAGTGAGAATTGCAGGGCTGTTGATAAGGCAGCAAGAGCCTGGTGGTGTCTGGCTCTGGGTGAGCCTTCACACCCCTCTCTGCCACTTCCATCTGCCTCTGATTAGGAGCTAAGGTTTAATTAGAGTAAGGCTTTTGAGTGTTCACCAACATGTGGTAATATTTTGGATGTCCAGATTTTTCCAAGACCTCCTGAACACACCTTTAGCTCTTCTGACTGCTCCTGGTAATGCTGAAGATTAGCCTTAAGGTCTCCAGAAACATTTAGAATGAGAACTCATTTCAGAAATATGAGGCTTAACCTTCTTGAAGTATTCATTGTTTGATGAAATCAATTTGCATTTAGATATCTTTACTGTAATTATATTAAATTATGTACAAGGGCTGAAATCTTAATTTGATGGGCAGGTGCTGAGAGTTTTAGACTCAGGTCATACGTAATTTAGAAATGAATAGTCTATCTCTTGTTTTTAATAAGTTAAATGTTACCTGTTGTAGTGCTTTATTTGAAGCAGTTTCAGCAAAGGCCAGTTCAGACCCATTCCCTCTCCCAGTCCTCTGAACAAGGAGCTTCTGCCCCTGGAAGGTGGCTCTCTCTGATTAATGTTCTACCTCCAACACTGATTACTGGCAGCTTCATCCTTCTCTCTCAGCATCTCCAGGAGACAGGCAGTGGCCTGGAGCACAACTCTTGGGGTCCCCACCCCTCCACAGGTAGCTCTGGGAACCCCAGGATTGCTTATTAATGGGATAGCAACACCTGAAAAAACAGGTTCCTCACTGTTACAGGCACATTTTCTTTTGAAACGGTATTGTCAAATGTCTGACTACCATTTCAGTAAATAATCACCAGAGATATGTTTCCATTGAGTTGACAACCTGTTTCTTATCTCTGTAATTTTTATGGTTCCCCAACCAGAGCTCAATATACCACATACACAAAATAATTATACTGAAGCAAAGTGTTCTTATGCTTTCTGTGAGGGGTACATTTTTCAAACATTCCCTCAGAGGGAGCTTTACCTAACCCAGGAACTTTCAATGCTGTTACAGCTGTAACTGAAACTGTAATGATGCAATTAAATATTACATCATCAATCAGATGCTGTGTTGCTGTTTCATTAGATCAGGAACACCCAGACTAAAAGGAAAAGAGAAAGGACATATCAATACATGTTTTCTACAAGTATAGGAGTCCTTGGGTGAGTTTGCTGCCACCAAACACGACTATAATGAGATGCCTTTTAGGAATCACAGTGAGAATGCCAGATCATCAGCAACCTGCAGTGCCTGGCACAAGACATTCCTCTTCCACAAGGGAAGAATAGAAGTGCTTACACAAAGAGTACATCCTTTTATAAACCCAAATTCTGATGCAGGGTAAACCATCTTCACAGATGGGAGGGTGCAGCACCGACATGGAAGGAATTTCTGAGAGCTCTGGAGGAAACCTGAGCACAACTGGGACTCAAACCCAGGTCTCAGAACTTGCAGAGGTTTTCTGGGAACTAATGGATTGTCTTCCTGTTGTGGTGATTATAATATTTTATGGGACACCCAAAAAAGCCTGATGTTCCTGAAGACTATTCCAAAGGCATGTCTTGTGTCCCTGCTAAAATCATACTATAATACTGATGTAATAAGTGCCCCAAATACATTTTCTGCCTGATTGTGGAGTTGGCTGGTTCATGTAATGAAGGTATCCTGTGTATTCTGGAATACCTCTTAGTTATAATTCAGGGGATTTTTCCCCCCTAATTGGGGGCAGAGCAAAGCTGGATGAGATTCTCCAAAGTATGGCACAATTCCTTACCCCTTTTAAGGCCTTTATATTGCCTGTAATAGCAAAGCAAAGCTCCTGTGTAATGAAAACCTGAGTCATTCCAACTCTGATATTACTTCTACCAAAGGTAATTTTTAAAAGTGCAGGTACACTCAGCAGGGCATGATCCTTGTAGCTAATGAGATCTTCCCTTTTCTTTGCATTTACCTGGAGTTTTGCATTTCAGACGCATTTCTACAAGCTCTCAGCAGAGACCTCCTTCTCAAGCTTTTAAACCACAGTCTGTGGTC
>JAOXXN010000230.1:6866975-6892205 GCA_026770055.1 Myrmophylax atrothorax
TTTATCTCTGACAAATAACTTCTTTCATTATTATTTGTTGTGTATTTTCCTTTAAGTTTCAAACTTTATATTTCTTGGACTGAAAGTTTATGCTCTGCACTTTGTTTTGTAGCAATTTAACTGTTGTGACCTGGAAATTTCTTCTTATCTTGTTTTCCTGAGTGCTTGAGCTCCCATTGAGAAATGAGGGAGGTTGAATGAATGAAGGGTGACTTCTCCCATCTCCCCTCTCTTGTAGAGTTTGTAGAGGGTAACTGCTTGCAGCTGGATACTCCAGTGGTTGCTGCTTTTCAGAGGTTCTCAGACTACCCATTTCTAACTGAAAAGCCAGTATTTTGCTGTAACCCTGCAAAGTGTACATATTGTGATACCAAAATTGCATGTGCTGGAAAGTGCTTTCATCCTGTCAGTTCTGTCTCCACAATGAAGCTTATTTGTTTCCTTCTGTCCTATTGTGGCTCCATTCTTTTGAAATCTAAGCATTTGGTTGTTGTGGTGGGAAGGTGTGTGTGACCTGTTTCTGCTTTCAGGACTATTGAAGGCTGGACTAGATCATTGAGATGTATCTTAACGTGGGTTTGTTGAAATCAAAAGAGCAGTGACAAATTAAATAAATGACATTCTGGCCCAAATAAGTGATCCAGCCTGTTGCAGTGTTCTGGCTGATAAACAGGAATGATGTGTTTGTTTTCCTGCTTTGTAGAGTCAGGGCAAAGCAGGCTCTGCAGGGATGCTGAAATTGCTTGCAGCAATATTTTCTGTAATATGAATCCAAATGAGTGAACAGACAAAGCCTTCCATGAGGGCAATCAACTCGTAGTTCTCAGTGCTTTGCTTTGAGCATGGCAGGCATCTCCTTGCCTTCCCTAGGGTTGAAGGTAGAAGCAGGTGCCTGGTACTTCAGCCTGGTCTCACACTGTAACAAATACAGAGGCTAGAGGTAGGTTAGGTTACAAGTTATAGGTGAGTTAGCAGGTTACAGGTGGGGGGATACTGCCATTGAAATCTGTGTATGTGTTAAAGGCTTAAAGTCCTGAAGTTTGGGTCAAGCAGCTTGAAACCCCAGCGTGTGCCTCGGCATGATCACTCTGACATGCTCTCCACCTCTGGGGAGGGAGGGCATCTCTTTGCTGCCTTCATGTTGGCCTCATCATAATCAATAAGAACAGCTCATTGCATAGAAATCATTTGTGCAGAGGGCAAGGATATCTATTGCTTGTAAAATACCCCCAAAGCATTAAAATAGCTTCCTTTTGTGTATGAGCAATCATTATATAGCAATGTGGATGAAGAATATCTGACTACAAAATACTGCCAGCTCTGCTGATTCAAAGCTATCTGAAATTCCACCTGAATACATAATTATGAACCTGATATAGATGAATGTTTATACTGCATTTCCTACCAACACTGAAAAGAAAAAACCCAACAAAACAGCTAAGCAAAGAACAAAAAACCCTCCCTACACCCCTCAAAACCCAAACACACCCACAAAGAAACCCAAACCCCAAAACCACAATAAAAAAGCAAACCCTGAACACTTTTTATCCTTTGGATTGCTTTGCAGTTTTTTTAATAGTTAAATCATGTATAAAACAATTTAAAATCCCTTCACAAACAGTTTTTAGACCATAAGTGCAAATTACCTGTTAAATAATATATATACATAGTAAAATGAAGATTAGAAGGTAGTGAAAGTAAAACTGAGACTTTTGAGTGAGCCTATAAAAGTATTTTGTAGAAACGTAATTTTCAGCTGCAGTAGAACATTCCTGTGCAATGTTTAGATACTGAAATTCCCAGCTAGGATTTTTTCTGTCTTACATTTTGCGTGCCAAAAATCTGAAGTGAGGCATTTTCTTGTCTTTATTTCAATCTGCAGAATAAAAGTGCACACATATACCCCCTCCCCAAGCCACCAGTTCTGTGCCTGCCCCAGCTCTCAGGACCACTCCCTTCCTGGAGCACGGTGTGAGTAATTCCCTCAATGTATCTCCGTAATGGACCATTATTCTGAGACCTTCAGCACTGGGATAGAAATACATCCTTGTGCAGTGGGGCAGCTCAGGATTGATGTGCCTCTTAAATTCTGGAAATAGGTCTCCAGTGTGCTATCCCTCTGTCCAGTAGGGAATTGCAATTCCCAAAGCGCAGGCTCCTCCTATTGGATGCAGGAGTGTTACTAGAATCCAGAATTCCAGCCTACCTGTGGCTCTCCTGTTGCATTTCCCACTGTGTGGGGTACCAGAGCTTATCCAAACCTCTGATTAATGTGCCAGCTTAGGTGCTGTTTGGTATCAACCTGTGATCCTGTGCCTGCAGAATCCTTAGGAGTTGGGGTGGAGACGGATAACAAAGCCCTGAAGTAACTCCTGAAATAGTTTGTGTAGGCAGACTTTGGATTTCACATTAAGTGGGATAGTCCTTGGGGAATCATTTGGGGTAAAAGAAAAAAAAAAAGAATCAAAAATCCAACAAAAACAAAGCCAAACCCCCAAACACAGTAAACCCCCCAAATCTCCAAGATCTGTCATGTCATTCTCCCATCCTGCCTCGTGGGAGAGCCTGTCATGTGCATTTAAATTTATTTATGGAGGAAATGATGACAGTTGTTCCAGGCTGGAGCATATGCACATGTTTACGTGCAAGCTGGACAACTGAGGGACCTGACACTGCAGTGAAGTGGAGAGAGCAGCTGTGTGGACATGCTGAGAGATTCTTACAGCTGTGAGTGTATTAAATATTAAGTTCAGCTTGTGGCTAACAACTCCAGCACATTAGAATCACCCACACTTATAATTTTATGCTTTGCAGTCTAAGCCCAGACAATTAGACAGCAGAAAATTCAACTCAATTTATGTCATGCCCATTAATGATGGCAAACTAAAAGGACTTATGTTAGTCTTGATCAAGATTTGGGGTTATTGGGCTTGCCCATCTCTGTCCCTACGCACTGCAGTGCTTAAAAACCTGCTCAAAGCAAATCTGACAGTTTGGGGCTGTTTGGTTCATGCAGCCATAGAACTCCATTCTTGGAAAGCATTACTCTTCAAATTATCCCTTGAAGACATTCTGTTTAGGTAATAACATATTTGGGCATCACAATATTTTGACGTCTCTCCTGGCTTGTGGCATAACACTTCTTAAATATTGCAAGGGGGATATTAGCCTGGGCTGAGGCACCACTTTCTGTCACGATTGAACAGCCTGAGAAGTTGCTGCTGAATCAGAATTCCCAGGAGGTGTGAGGGTTAGACTTGCCTCTACTGTTGCATGATCTCTTAGAAGTCTGCAATTAATTTACACCGGTGCTTTATTGCTGCAAGCTCTTCCTGAGCTAAAACATTTGCACCCAATTGTTGTTTGGAAGTTGTTCTGCCTTTTGCATTGGTCAGTTTTTGTTGTACATTTACTTGTTCAGGGGAGTAATTTCGGTGTAGAATTCCTCCAGAATCAGTGCAAACAGTCTTTGCAGAGCAACCCCTTTGAATATAGATTGATTATTCCTACTTCCTTCCATCTGCTGAATGTGCAGCCCTTTGCTGGCCCAGGAGTATTGGCACGTTGGTGCTGACAAAATGCATCTGCTGGGGATGCAACTACACAGGGTGACTTCTATCCCTTTTGCTTTTCAGTCTCCAGTCAGAAAAGCTAAATCAAGCTGGTGGACTAAACTGGGAGGACTGATTGCTGGGTTTTGTTGTTGTATGCAAAGAGCAGCAGTTTCTTTTACTTTCCCATTTCTCTGGGGAGGTAAAACCTCACTATTGAGGTGGAAAGCTTTGCCTTGTCAAACTGCTCTGAAGGTTTGTGAGGCCACCAGAACCTTTTTTCTGCAGGTCTTTGGCAGGGACATTATTACTGTCAGGAGACTCCTCCCAGTCTGTCTCCAGGGTATAAGACCAGCAGAATTCCCTTCAGTTTAAGGTCATCCTGGATTCAGTGAGCAGTGTCCTCAGTGGGCATCTGCCCACCAAGTGGCACAAACCATTTCTGGGAGACTCATTTGCAAATGAGCAACATATTTTGATCAGTTTTTCCTTGCATGTATTGGCATCACGTGGGTTTTGTGGTGGATGTAGGAGACACATTATCTGCTGGAGTGACAGACTACAATTAGCTTAGCCAGGCCTGCTAACAGTGTTAGCACTCTGTCCTCTGGCTGTACAGCTCTCTGAGCTCTACAGAGCCAACATATCTCAATATTGGAGCTCTGTACCATGTTCTGGAACTGCTGGGTGGCAAATTTCAGATCCCTGTCAGTGCCTGAAAAAAAAGGGGGGAGAGGAATGAAAACTTAACATAATTTACAAGCTCAGAAAACAGAGACTGAGACTTTGCACTGATTTTGTAATTTGATTTATGCTGCTCTTTCCTTTATTTGTTTCAGTTGATACAGTATTTGTGTTTTAATAAGATGTTTAGTCTATACTATGCTATTCAATATCTTAAACTTATTCTGTGTGGCTCACATTCAACAGCATAATACTCTTCCTGGCTGAAAAAGCATGACTCCTGTAACTCAGTTACAGGAGGAAAAACTCATGAAAAATGTATTTTTAAATATACTTTGAGAAAGTTGTAGAGTGTTTAAACTTTATGCACTTTTTGGAATAAGGTTAATGCAAAAAAAAAAAAAAAGAAAGGAATATAACAAGTGATCTCACAGCATGGTGGAAAGGTGGGAGGCAAACAATCATGAGCAACAGAAATTTTTTTGAAGACCTGACTGATTGCCAATGAAATGTGTTTCGTGGTAATTTGGCTGTACAAAGTGGAGGGGTGGGGGCCTGGGGATGCTGTTCTGGCAAAATGCGATAAAGGACTCGGATTAGTTTTGCATTCAGTAAGGGAATAATTATAATAAAAGTCTAGAAAGCATTTTGCAAATATTGAATTAGAAATTATCAAAATTGTCCTTTCAGGAAGGAAAGTGTTAGTGCCTGAAGAAATTGCTAGGTTAAATAACTTGTCAAAAGCCAATGAGAAAAACAAGGGTCAGACCAGATTTATTACTGCAAAATGAAAGCGCAAGTGACTCCTGGAGTCGCAGTGGAGTTCCTAACTCTCAAATCCTGTGCTGTCTGGGAAGTCTTTGGCCTTGAGGGGAATTTTGGCCACAGGTCTTCAGGAAAGGTCACAAAAACAATGCCAGCTCAGGTGTCAGGGGAGTGGAGCTGTTGGTGCAAAGCAGAGTGCACTGCGGTGGCTTTTTCATGGCAAGACAACTAAACTGAACAGAAAATCCTCACGGAGACAGAGCCCTGGGGTAGAACTCACCGTGCCAGGGCTGGATGGGCTTGGACCTATTTGTGCAGTCTAGTCCTTACGCTGCACCTTGGTGCAGGTGGCAGAACTGCTTCTTTTGGGGATTTCCAGGGAGAGATCTGGTGAGATTTACCCACGTGGATTTCACATTTTTGGCAGCAAAGATGCAGGGAGGCTTTTCTTCCTCTTGGGAGGCTCAGGGGGAGCAGTGGGTATAAATGAGCGAGTTATGAGAGTCTGTTACAAATCTGTCCAATGTTAATCTCGTTGGATGTATCTGTATTTAGAATTAATTGTGTTTCTGCTGATACTGGCTCACATAGGAACTATGTTTGTGTACCTACTCATTTGCATGTTAATGGGGTTCTCCGGGGCTTTTCCTTGATCTTTAACAAAAGAAAAGCCTGGTTAATTGAAATTTATTTCAAAAAGGGTTTATTTGCCTCTTGGGCTGGGGACAGTAGGCTGTAGCAGCTGAGCAAGGCTGTAGTGCTCATGTCAGAGTTAGATTTTAATCCCTGAGCATGCCCACACTGCAGGATACGTTGGCAGAGAGGTGGGTGCTGTCCAAGAACCTTCTGCCAACCACCCTAAACTTGTTGTTTGTGTAGTGGCTGCTTCACAGCTGCTGAGGTGGGGACTCTTGTTTAGGGGAGCAAAGGACCTGCATGTAAAGCTTTCCATGGCACACAGTAGTACCCTTCCAACAGCTGAATCTGGCCCAGGAGTGTAGGAATGACAGCCCACAAAGATCTGTCCCCACTGCCACCACTAACACCTGAACATCTGGACCATCCTTAAACTTCATGCATTGCATCCTGGCTCTGCTTATTCTCACAGCTTTGGTTCTCCAAACCCCTTAGTCCACTGTCAGTGGAGCAAGACACTTCAGTCTCAGATCTTAGGAGGCCTTGCCTGCAGCCCCTGCTTTCTGTGTGACTCCTGCCCCTGGAGCTGGTGAGGTGTGACAGTTGCTGTAGCAGATCGACCAACTCTGAGAATTATCTCTATGCTGGGAACATTGTGATGGCTCAATTTATCAGCTGCCCCCTCTGCCAGCACCATCAGTCAAACTGGAGCTGGAGGTCAGGATTTCAGTGTGGAAATAACATTTTGGGTGAATGATGATGATTATTTGTTGAGGGGAAGGGTTGTGTACTTGTACTGCTTATCCTCTACGGCCTGTGTTTCCAGCCAAGTGCATGAGAGCTGTGCTGATGAGCATCTTCTGGGCTCCTTTGGTTTTAACCCAAATGCTGTGGTTTCTTTCTGGTTTCCTTCTGTCTAGTTACTCACTTAAAAACACTGCAGGGGATGATTAACACTTCACTAATCTCTGTATTTTTAGAGCATGTCTGTAATGTTGTGGTCCCAGTCTATTTCTTTCCAAATATTTAATTGCTGGGTCTTATATTGAGGTTTTTGATGACAAAGAGTTCATTAGAAGGCAGACAGGGCATTTCCTGGTACAGAACAGAGTATACTCACAACTGAAGCATAGCTGCCAAAATAAAATGAATACAAAGTGCAGCTATTGCTTTAACTGTGTTATATCCTAAATAACTCTGGAAACTTCACACTCCAGAGTGGTTCTCCTGCTGATAGTGCAGTAACCAACAGGCTACAACACTGCTGTGACCAGAGGCCACTTGGCTTTCGTCTCTCTGTCCCGAGACAAAGCTGATCAATGTCTTAAAGGGAGCATGGAGTTACCTGTGCCCTCCCAAGGCAGGGAAAAGTAAATGTAACAAACAGAATACATCAAGGACAGGACTGGTATCCTGCCAAAGGAAACCAGAGTCTGGAGGTACAACTGGGTGCCAAGTGGGAGGGTGTGGAGTTGTCCCAGAGGAGTTTGCTGTAGGAAACAGGAGGAACAGCTGAGGTCTGCTCTAGGCAGCCCTGATAAGACATTAAGCAGCAATGTGTAAATACATCTGGAAACCTGTGCTGTTTGTACTGTTTGAGCAATAGCTTAGCATCTGCTTGGCTTTGAGGACTAGGGCAATTCAGGGCAGGATGGGACCTTGCCAGCCTTCCATCCTTTGTAGCCCTCCCTACCCAAAGACTGTTAGTCACTGATGTTATTTCTGCAGGAGAGGTAAAGATGCAAAGGCTCTGCCTCTGTGCACAGCTGTAGAAATTTCTGGAGCTCTTTGTAAAAGCAGTGGAAAACACTAAAAGACTGGGAAATGCTTGGTTGGCCACATGTCTCTGGAGAGGAAAAAGGAGACCCACAAAATATGTTTCTTGTGCCTGCAGACATGGATGTAATTGGTGGATTCAGCAAATTGCTCTGTCATCCACTGGTGCTTTTGTGGATATTTATAATCTCCCCTTTTCATTGACCTTGAACAAACATGAGCCTTTATATCAAATTTTAATTTATTAACCTTTAACATGCTTAGAGAAAATGATGTAACACAACTGACCGCTCCCTTCTGCTGATTTATTTTTAAATTCTGTTTCCTATCTACAAATAGGAAATCGTTTTAGTGCATGTATGCAACCATGTATGTAAAGAGGTTTCTATTGGCTCTTTTCTATTTTTGCCTTAGATTTCAGATTTTTTTTCCTGCACAAAGTTCCTTAAAAGTAACTCTTTGTTTCCACCATTGAATGCTGCAAGTGCTGTTTAGGGAAAACTGGAAATTCCTTAAAAAGTGTTTCCATTTGTAATCTGGAGTTGGACCTTTTAGATGCACATTTGCTCTCCCTAAGGACTACTATTTCAATTCTATATATGAGAGGAAAGATTTAAATAAAAAAGGGAGGGTGTGAGAAACTGTAGAGTTTGTGGCATGAAATTCAAAAGCCAAGTATTAAATTCTAACTTGACTGCTCAGTTGAACTTTGCAAATACAGAATTGCTGCTCCCAAATAACAATAGTTCATCAGTCTGAGGGAAGCTGAACTGTTAGTTGATAAAATCTTAGATGCAACTTTGTTTAGGTTGTGGATTTTTTTTTTTCTGAATTTTTGTGGTGTAAAGAAAAAATCTTTAACTCTGCTTGGTTAGTACATAACAGAAAGTTTGATCCTGTTAGTTACTGGAGGTTTGAGGGTGACTAAGAAGCCAAACTGGTGAGGGGGCTCTTTGACTCCCTGCCAGCCTGGCTCAGATTCTGGACATTGGGAACTACAGAAGTGGGATGCCAGAGAGCTCCCATGTAGGCACAGGGTTTAGCTTCAGCATTTAGTTATTCATATCCTTTATATTATGTTTATTCCTATTAAAAAAGAGGAGGAATAAACCAAGATTAATATTGCAGAGAAAATATTTCCCTTTACAACAATTTTAATTAAGTATTGGGAAAAAAGCACAGACTAAACTAATTCTGGTTGCCTGAAGTAATGGATCTGGAAGCTGAAATGAATCTATTATTTCTTTTCTCAGAGTATTAAGAATAAATGAAGGACTGAAAGCAGCAAAAGTCCTTCATAGAAGATTTTCAAAAGCCTCATAAGGGAGTTTCAGAGGCATATCCTGATGCAAATTTTGCTTTAAGTGTGTTTTGCATCTGTTTCAACAGTTGATTTTTAATGTATGTTAGAGTTCATCTATTAAGCAGTGGTTATTATGCACATTTGTACATGGCAGACAGTGAAATAGGGAGTTTGACAGGTTTGCCGTGACTGATTAAATTCTTTTTCCTCTTCCATTAGAGTTCTAAATCTCACCTTGAAAATCTCATCCACACCCTTGATGTGATTTTTAAATGACATTTATAGTGTGCATATGAAACACGGTAACTTCTGTAAGCTCTCTATTTATTAATGAGCCTGAGAAAGTGCTTTCAGGTAGTGCCTGGGAAATGATAATGGAATTTTCAGCAGCATTGCACTGCCAGGCACTGGTGGTGGTGGGTCTACTCACTTTTCTCCAGGCATGTGGGAAGCAAACCCAGTGCTATTTCAGCAGGATTATGAAGTGAAAAGACACCTTTTTTCAAAGCCATTTCATGGTCACAGATTCCTGCATCAGCCCTTCTGGCAAGTTGCTAGAAGAAGCAAAAATCACCAAACAAACAGTTATTCAGCCAAGTTTACCTTTAGTGAAATCAAAAGCCGAGACAAGTGACAGGAAGCTGTGGCCCAGCCAGAAAGCAGCGAATCTCTGGGGAAACTCTGGATGCACAGACGTGGTGCCAAAGCCTCATCCTTTGTCAGCTGGGGAAGCTCCACTGATTCTCTGCAGAATCTGCCCACGTATGTACTTTGCTAGGGAAGGTCTTCCTGAGTGGCTGTGGCAGGTGGGCTGCACTTCCAAAGTCCATGTCCTCATCCTCCCAGGCTGCCTGTCCCTAAAGGCACCCTCCCAACCCCCTGTTTGAATTAAGTCATACTCTGATTGCAGGAGGGCTGCTGTGCTTTGGGTGCTGGAGGCTCCTGGGTGTAGAGGAGCAGGGCTCAGCCTCAGCCAAGCCTGGGGGTAGTGGCTCAAAGGCTGGGGTTATAGGAGGGATTTTTAATACAGAAATTCTCTCTGTTAGCTCCAAATGACCTGTGGAGGGAGTTGTGGTGTGTTCATCCCAGTGTCTGATTGGCTGTGTTCATACTGGAACAAAAGCTGTGGAATCCAGAGGGAAGAACTGGAAATGGAGTATCTTTTAATCTATAACTTACCTTCCCCACCCTGTTCTGAAGAACAGATTTTTCTAAGTGAAACACTGCATTTGATGGGTTCTGGTTTAACTTTTGTGTATTTAGCTGGTTTTGACACAACTCCTGTTACCGGTTCAAAGGTCAGTTGTTCCTCTCCTGTCCCCTGACAACATGCTTGAATAAAATGTAAACCTCTGCTGGCTGTAAAATCTGAAGTGGGAGAAAATGCTGATGTGCTGTTTATTTCCAGTAGTTTTTAACTCCTGTTCAGGGACACAGGCAAACACAGCACTGTGCAAAATGTGCCTAAAGCTACAGTTCTTTCATTTCCCTGCACGGTGCCCAGAAGAAGAATTATTAAACATGATTTTCACAAGACAGGCATTAGTTTTTCAAATCAGGATTGGAAGATACACTGGAGCTTAAGAGATTTATATGCTATTGCCTCTTATAATTGTTTCTGTAAATGGATGTGAGAGTTGAATCACTTAGCATCATTTGCTTTGCTGGGAAAAAAACCTGATGCATTTTAAACTGAGCTTATTTTCATAGGCAGGCAGATGATCTGTTATTCCTGAGAACACCTTGGTGTCAGGGTTTATTGCTGAATGTATATTGCTGCCTTTACCACGTGAAAGAGGAAAAAAATACATGCAAACAGCAGCTCATGCTGTCAAAACTCTTGGATATCTTTGAAAATGTGCCTTCTCCAGATGTGAGCAAGATTTATTTTCACAAAGGCTGTTCAGGGCTCCAGATTTCATTAATTTTGCCAGCTCAGTTGATTTCACTTGTTCCAATTTACCCAGCACCAACAGTGAAAATCATGTTCCTGGATGTTTGTACTTTAAGGACAAGAATTTCTCGTTAATCTGTTCTGTAATCAAAAATGTGTGTGTAAATACATACCCACTGTGGAGGTTTGCAACTCTTAGTTTAGCCATTTTATTGTCTTTGTTCAACCATTTTTCTTTATTCATCATATACTATGATGTGTACCTGTCTGTCAGCTTATTTGGATACATGCACATATATATATATAAACACAAACACACATGTATATTAAATAACAGATAGTGGAAAACAGGAAATTACTGAAAATTAGTGTTTCCACCACTGAGTAAAGCAATGCCATTCTCCATCAGCTGGAGGTTTGTCCAGCTGCAGAGCACAGTGTGGTGGGAGAAGAGCTGAGCCACATCATTTGGGATCAATCTGTCATTACAAGAGTGAAACCCCAACTTGCAGTTGGATCCTGGACTGTTGTTTTTGAGCATTTACCATATGAAACACATTTTTGCAATACCTGTTTGATTGTGGGTGTTTTACATTGCTCATGGTCTTCGCAAACCCACAGGAACTGGCAGTGTGGTTTCACTCAGGAGCTGAACAAAGACCAGTTTATTAAATTAATAAGTTTTCTCATTATCTTAATATTTAAAGTGGGAATTAAAGATGCAGTTTTACTTCCAACACGGAGTTAAGTCTTATTTTGGGGTCACCTAATGCAGTCAATGTAATTATTTTTGCATGTAAAGATAAATAGAAATTTTAAATAATTAACATTTGGATTTATTTACATTACTCCCAGTGAAAGAGCATTAGTTTGAGATACAAAGGAAAATACATTATTCATAATTTTATGTTAGAAATAAGAAAATTGATATTAGGGTATTTGGCATGGACTATAAAATCTCATTATAGCAGCAGTGTTCCAAGGCAGCCCAAGAGGAGAAGGATATATAGTTAGACCACATTATGTGACATAGTGGTGCCTCCTGATAACTGTGTCCTCCTGATTATTTTGTGGGACTTAAGATATTAGTTGTATTTCCTCTTGAAATTAATATTTAGTGAACAAACTTCCAGAATAAGTCACTGCCAAAAGTGGTTTGCAAACTGAAGTTATTGAGTAAGCAGTTTTTCCATATGAGTTTGTGCTCTGCTGTTCCAAACTGGACTGAGGAAGAATCCTGTGTCCTGAAGTGCTGGCCAGCTCAGAACCAGTGTCCTGACAGCTTTTTCTCAATAAAGTTCTTGAAGAAACTTTTGGTGCCTGGTCCCAGAGAAAGCAGCTTTTGTTGTAAGCAGGCATGCAGTGTTTGAAATGTTGTGGTTGCTCTCCTTGGAGCTTCTCTGGCAGGAAGATAATAAAGACATTAAGATGCAGCATTACTGTATTCTTGGAATCTCACAGTCAAACAATTATCTGCAGTTGGACAAAGGGCAGAAAGTCTGTTTGTACAATGTGGTGTCACTAATTACTTTTTGTGATGGTGTGTATTGATAGTCCAGTGCAGAGTCGAAGACAGTAATCTGTCAGTGAACTGTGTTACTGGCACAGTCCTGGGGGGAACTCTGGCCCAGGGAAGGCTGCAGTAAAATTCCCCTTTATTCCCCTGGGCCCAGAATTAACACACTTGGGCAGCTCCACGCTGTCCTTCGGCAGGAATCTGCTGCTCTAGAGCTGATTGTTGGATAAAACCACAAGACTCTAAACTAATAAAAAGCATCAGCAGTCCTAGGTAATAACAAGGAGATCAGAAGGAGGAAAGATGTTATTAAAAGTGTAGTCCAAGTGAGCAATACTAGATATTCTCAGCTGAGGCAAAGGTAACCCTTGGCCCTTTATCTCACTGGCTTTCCATAGCAATGGAAAAGAGTAAATTTTCAAGACATGCTTTTACTACTGGTTTAACATCAGCACTTTCACTAATGCTTATGTTCCCAAAATTGCCCTGCAAAATGGGCAGTGATAGTGCCATCCAGGACCTCTGGAGTTCAGCAGCAATTGCTCCGTTGCTGTCTGAACTTGGTCTGACCTCTCGGAGTGCAGCATTGCATAAGGCAGACAACTTCCACTGCCTAATGAAATACTAAAAAAAACATATTTATTTTTAGCTCTATCTTGCTCCAGAGGCTTGTTTTCCACAGTGTGAAGCAGCCTCTTGGTTTTGCAAAGCACTGAGGATGGCAACAAGTTCATCCAGCACCATGAAAAGCTTCGTTTACGTAAAAACTACCTTCAGAAGTTGCTTATGTCCTAATCTTTATTCCTATTTAAAACATTACTGTTAGACTATTCAGCATCAGATAATTGCTATTTCTATGTTTGTAATTGACTCTAATTTTACTCTTAGGTCATTCTGTAGTGTGGAGTTCATCCAAAGCTGGCTGTTTGTTGTGTGGTACCCAGGGCACCAGGGAAGCTACTGACAAACTCTTTTATAAAGTAAATACCACACTCACAAAAGTCTAATGTTTAAACACTGCTTTTGCTTCATATGTTACCATTTTGATCTTTTTTTACCACTTACTTTGTGTCCTTTCTTTTTTCTTGTGCACATTGTGTAACTTCTCATGAGAGGCTTCATATTATAATGACCATTAACCATCACCAAGAGGCTTTTGAGGTAAACATGATTGTGTAGATTTAAAAGTAACGTGGCTTGTTAAGAAGGAAAAGAAAAAGTCACCAATCTCATTAGGCTAAAGACTGAGGGGGAACCATTTCACTTGGGTAGATGTAGTTTCGTTCCAGTGATCTGTGGACCAATTAAATGTGTTGTCTAAGCACAACAGGTGTGTTTTCTATTTTATTACATTTGTATCATGTGGCTTAAGTGTTTGGGAGAACCAATTTGAAGACCCAGAAGTCTCAATAGTAACAGAAGTGGTTCAAATGATAGGAGATGCCTCAGAGGTGCAATTCAGGTTCCATGTGCTCTTGTTCAGCCCTTCCTTAGGGCTGCAGAAATACCAGTTTGAACTCAAACATTCTGGACAGGTCAGGCTGTACTGGAGCTGTCAGTGTGGGATAAAGGATTTTCACTATTAAGGAAAAGGAATGTATTAGGCTGTCATTGTCTAAGGATCAACAGCAGCATCACAGGAGGGAAAAACAAAAGGATTTTATACAAATGGGTGCTTGGTCTGCAGAAAAGGACGGAAGAAAGCATCGGGTGATGTTTTGTGCCATGGAAATGTCAACAAAGAGGGGAAATACAGTTGGAGGAAAATAGGTTACTGCATTTGTTCCTCAGCTGCATAAAGAACATCTGATTTCTGAACATCTTGCCTTAGCAACCCTGGTTAAAAAAATATATATATAACAACACACATATATATATACACACATACACATAGATCTAGCTGGAAAATCAACTGCAATTTACCCATTGAATTCAGAGAAAAAACCATACTTGTGTCTTTTGCAGGACAGTCTGGGTGATCTGAAATATTTTGTACTTATAAATTTTGACAGGTTTGCTTTCTCTCTGAGAGAAACAGAATTGCCAGAAATGAGAATACCATATGCACTAAAAAGGAAGATGAAAAAAAGAAAATGAAAAGGTTGGGAGAGTCAAAAGAATTTTATTCATCTAGGGAAGTCTATAACTCAGGGGAATCTACAGGTAGCTGGTTAAGGCTGCTCTGTGCTCCTGGGCAGTCCTGGGAACATGATCCATTAGTGCTACCTTATAAATCTGAGCCTTACACTTCAAGCCTTTTCTTTGGGAGATGTAGATATCAGCCTCGTTATTCAATCATTCTTATTTTTAAACAGTGGGAACTATTTCATGGGTTGTTTTTCTTTTTTTTTTTCTTTGCTGATTGGGTATTTGTAGCTTGTTAAATTTGCATTTAATTGGCAGTGAAGTGCAAGGCTTCTAAACCAAACCAGTAATTTAGATAAGCCGTGTCCTCAAAACAGTTTCTTTCCTCCCTACTAAGGAAGCAGATATTTGAATATTGCCGAGTCCCTGCCTGCCCCAGCTCCTGGAGCAGCTCGTTCAGAGGCACTGTGGCCACAGCACAGTAAACCAGAGCAGCTTTGTGCCATTTTTCATTGCTGACAGTGCAGCTAAACCTTCCTGAGAGCTCTGTCTGGAGCAGAGCAGGTGCCTGGCAGAGCAACTGCTCCCTCCTGAGATGAACCCATTGCTTTCTCAGAGCCGTGGACTTCTATTAGGACAAAAATTTAATTTCCAGGTGTTTACTGAGGGATCCTCTGTAGCTCTTCCCCTGCTCAGGGGGACATAAAGAAGCCTGTAGGATATGGGCAAAAGCAGAGCAGCAGCAGGTCTTGCCCATGGTCAGTTGGCCACAGAGCACTTGTCTGACCTGATCAACTCACTTTACTCAGCCCATGTGCTCCTTTCATCTCTAACACCAAATTCTCCTCACTTCTTGGAATGTTGGGTTTTCCTTTCATATTTGTGCTTCTTTGTCAGAGTCATTTATTGTAGTTCCATTGTTTACAACAATTTAATGGTCACACTGCTTTTATGTACCTTATTAACACTAATTTCCTGGATTCCCTTAATGTTTCCAGTTGCTGGTCCTCAAGCTCTGTTTTTTTAAATTGTCCACTGATTTATGCTCTTCTGTTTACAATATGTGATGGGGGTTTTAAAGCTTTTTTGGCTCAGTCCCAAGTAATTTTCACTCCCCCCCCACACACACTACAAAGGGTACATTTGGAGTTCATAATTCCAGAATATATCACCACCAAAAGTCTGTGAAGCATCAAGAATAAGCTGGAAATGTGCTTTTATTTGGAAAAAAAAAATACTCTGCCTCCCCCTGTGTAGACCACAACAGCTTTACAGCTGGGACACTGCTGGGCTAGAGCTGGACAGATGATCCCAGTAGCATCTTCAGCATCTCCAACTGTAAATGCAAAACAAAAGGCACAAAATAACTAAACCTGATGGGCCCTAAGAAAAACTCTTCAATCTAATACCATAGAACTCAGTATTTGTCTTAAATGTGCTAAATGATTTCTGCTTAGCTGGAAATGCATTCCTGAAGTCTGGAGAGCCATAGGGAGGGGGGACGAAAAAAAGTTGTGACCATATTCCAATTAGCACGTTAAAGGCACTTTATTTTTTTCTTTGAATTGTTCTATTCAGTATCTTTTACTGATAATCCATCCACCCACTGGAAATACATGGGGTTTAGATGTTTTGCAAGAGCTGCTCCAGATAATTCTTTATCAGCAGCAATTGCTTGAGGAAATACATTGTAAAGTCTTCCTTCATTCGTTGATAACTTCAGACATTTAAGAGAGTGAGAAATAAGATTATGTGATAAAATCATTACTCTCTCTCCACTTTAGGTTTTTGAAGGAATTGATTGGTTTAAGGGAAAAAAAAAATCTGTCCTGCAAGATGTCATTTTTGCAGAATAACCCCCAAGTACAACTGAAATCAATTTGTCTTGGTATCTGAGGAAATCATCACTTTCTAGTATGTGTTTTAGTTAGGAAAAGCAGTTCATGAGCACACACTTTTAACCTCTCAGGGATGTTGAAAACAATAGTTTTTCATGGTGAAATAACATAAGTATATGGTACTTGCATGTGTAGTAGAGTGACTTTTTATATGCCCTTAATAATCAGCTTCTGAAAGCAGATGAGGAGCGTTTCAGATGTGGCTGGGATGTGCTGGGGTATGATTTATCTGCTATCAGCCAGGAAAAAAGTATCTCTTTAAGATTAAATGTTAAATTTCTCTGTAAACTCTGGGAAGAAACTGCTACATGCCACATTTCTCCTGTGTCCCTTTGCATTCTGCAGTGCCCTCCTAAGGTATGACATAAATATTGCTCAGGAAGGCTCTTTGCAGCTGTAATTCTTTTCAAATGTTTCACTTTGAGCACAGAGAAAAACAAACAAGCAGCAAAGGAAAGTGATGTTTCAAAGGTGATTAAAAATTAAGAAAGGTGTATTTTACATAGCCAAGGAACTTTCTTTTGTCACCTCATGTGTGTGATCTTTGAGGCCATAGAGAGCTGCCTCCTTTTCTTCTGTTCCAAATCCCATTTCCAGTCCAACCATGCAAAATCAATATATTTGAATCAATCACATTTAAAGCTTTACTCAGTAGCACATGTTCTCTCTATAATACACGGGGTTATCACCTTCCAAATTTGCTGGAGCCAAGGCTTTGGGATGAGATCAGAACTATTAATGGGCTGTGCAGGTCCAACAAATCAATGCAGCAACGGGCAGCGAGCGCTGGCAGAGTAAACAGTTGACTCTCAGCTGACAGGTCGCAGTTTCAGCTCTCACTTGGCCACAGCTCCTGCAATTTGTTTTCATTTCTGGTGAACCTCTGAAGTCTTTTGTGCTGCCATTAGCACTTTGGAAGCATTAAGGGGGAAAGTGAGATGGATTCAGATCCATATAGGTACAAAATCAAACTAATCTTTTGTAGCTGAAAGTGAAATTCTGAGAGGCTCAGAATTCTTCAAATGCGTTGCAGAAATCATCAAAGTGCTGTTTTTCTGCTTTGTCTTGGGCTGAAAAGGAGAAGTTACTTCTCCTGACAAGACAGTGTATTTTATATTCCAAATACAACCCAGTGCCTGCTCAAACTGAGCCCTCATTTATTCTTCGGAGCTCTCTGGGAGAGCAGAATACATTGCTCACAAATTGACTCCATGGAACAGTGTCCGTGGATGTAGCCAACAAACCTATTGTTTGAAGTTTACCACACGAAAACAATTAAATATTATTTCTTTAAAAGAAACGGTTTTTCTTTGGGACTACCAGGGAAGCCCACACAATTCTCTGTCCCCTTTTGCTTTCTGTGCATGCTGTCAAGCTTGGTAAATTTTTTAGCAGCTGTCAAAGTAAATTTATTACAGAAGAGGTCTATGTTCTTGTGCAATCCAGAAGGGAAAAGCCCTGCTGACTTGGTTTGGCTTCAGCTTTTGTCTTTACAACACTTTAAAAGCCTCCCATAGTTTAGATTCATGAACAGCACTAGTTAAACAGAACTTTTTCATCTGCTAAAGCAGACTGTGTAAAATATGTGCGTGTTTATATTTGAAAATAATTCCCTGATAGCTCAGTTTTTAACAGGTCTGTTTTAATTGTGTAGTCTGCTAAAAATGTGTTAAACTAATGGCTTGGAATTTGAGAGCTGCAGTGGGCACACCTCAGTTGGAGCTGCTCTGGAAAAAGGAATTTTTGCTGATGTTAGGCTGAGGGACCCTGAATTTGGGGGAGGGAGCTGCCCAGATGCATGAGTGGAGGATCTGTCCCCACAGCCACACAGCAAGATGTCACACTAGATGTCAGGGATGCAAAGAAACCTCTTAAAGAACCATCTAGAATATGGCACAAAGTGAATAAAATCAAAGAAAAAAAATCAGTCTCTTATAATGGGTTTAAATTTATTACATATTCTAAATATACTGGATTTTTTGGGCACAGAAAGGGAGCTAACCTTCATTCATGAAGCTGCTTGCAGGCTGTCCTACCTCCCGCTCTCCCTTCTGCTCCAGCAGAGCTGCACTACCTTGTTCTGACATGCAACCATCTGGTCCAAGTCTGTGAAGTCAGTTCTTTCCCTCTCTGCGAGTCTGGGTCACTGGCAGAGCACTCCTGTGTTGTCACTCTTGAGAAATTAAAGTTCAGCAAGTCCCTCCACACTTGTGAGGAGCAGTCAGCACTCTGAGTTACAGCCAGGAACAGCAAGAGGCAGAAGGAAATTAGAGAGATTTATTTTTCAATTCATTTCTACAGGAATGTGCACAACTCTGCTCCCAGCAACCTTCATTTAGATGAGCGTGTCTGTGCTTATGAATTTCCCCTCAAACAAAGAAGCTTGGAGTTGACTTAAATTAAAGCCAATACATTGTTGGAAAACAACAAAACAAGCAACCAACCTCCTGGCCCCCACAACAAAACACCACATGTGGAAATGGAGTGATTTAAGCTCCGAAGAATGGGGGTTCTCTGGGGGATGCACACACAGCTCCCCAAGTGCAGAAGGGATGAGGAGGGGTGGGGAGTCAAGCACCTCATTTTCAGTAGTGTCCCAGGTCCTGGCCACGTGCTGTCTTTGTGTGATCCCTCTTCAAAAACCTGCATTCTCCTTCTTAACATTATTTACATTTTATTGATCAACTTCAGCCTTTCATAACTTGAAACACATGAACTCCCACTCAGCCCCTGAAGCAGTGTCTGTGATTGTCATGCCTTGAGCTTTGCCAGTTTAGTTGTACACCAAGTTGAATTTAACTCAGTGGTCACCAGGATCAATCTGCCTCAAACTATTTTTTTTTTTTGCCTCAGCAGGAGGAAAAAATGAATGGGATGAGGGAAGATTAGTTCAGCATGAAAGGTTGTCTCATTTGCTACCCAGGTCTGCAAATGAGAGTATCAGTGTTGTCAATTTTATTCTATTTACTACATCAGATCTTTGTGAAGAGTGGATTTGTATGGCTTCAGGTTGGGTTTTAGTAGTCATTACGTTTTGGGGGAAGCTGTTATTTGCATAATATTTATATTTCTCTATTATTTGTCTGTTTTCTAAATTAGCCTTGTCTTGCATAACTGATATTACTGATGTGAAGGATTGACCTAAATTTTCTGAAAATATTACCTTGTTACACTCTTTAGAATATATTCTGTGTTTGCAAAGAGTTTAATTTTGTAGGGGATGTAAGAATAGTAAGTTGCTCTTCTTTGCACAGTTTTTAAAGGAATTCTAGAGTCCTTAAGAACACTATTGTAATTTCATTTCTTAATGGTCTCAATAGAATTATACTCTGAATATTTCAGTTTTTAAAATTTTTATGTAGTAAGGTTGGAATTTGTAAAGACTTCAGCAGTGCCCCACCTCTTTTCCTCCTGAAGTCTGTGGAAAACAGTGATTGATTTCAGCAGAAGCAGAGTGAGCCAACAGCAGGTAATTATGAAAATCATACCCAAGTGGGAGCAGACCCAGGTTAAATATTGAAAAGCACCTCACTGGCTCGGGACTGCAGGTACTATTGATTTTTGTTGAGGGTGAATTTCTCACCTGTAGTTCTGCATGTCTCCAGCACAAAGTGGGAAACTGTATTTCGGTGTTTCTTGGGCTTAGGTCACCTTTTAGATTAGTGTATGAAACTCTTCCTTGCTTGGTGTTGAGGTTCAGTGTGTGACCCATCCATAAGTCAGGTCGTGGCTGCAGATGTCCCAGAGAGATCCACACTCATTGTTATTGAAGTTCTGCCCAGTAAGAGTATCAGGATAATTAGTATTGCTGCTTTTCCCAGTGCAGCCACTTGGAAGCAGAAGGCAAAATGGCACATAAAAGGTAATAAAAATAAATTTGTGCATCATCTACAGCCTCACATTTTTATCTGCCAGGTTGAAACCAGCAATTTCTTCTCACTCAAACTTCCCAGCAAACTCATGGAGCTTATTTCAGTTCTTGAGCAACTCCAGCCACCTTGTCCTCATTGACGCTCATATGCACACAGCAATCTGAGCTGCTGGTTCTGACTGGCATGAAGCCCCTGTCTATGACCTGAGTGGTTTAGGGGGTAGAATCAGGATCCAAATCATTCACTCAACTCTTTTTCCATGGGTAGAAGAATGGGAAGGATCAGACAGGGATAAGAATCAGCCCCAGTCTGATCTCAGTATGGTGTGTTCGGCTGTTCTGTTCATGTAGCTCCCAGTGTAAATCTTACCTTCTGTTCCAGTTTTGCAGCATCTGACTTCAAGTTTCCCTGGTGTTCTCTGTGCCCTTGTTGTCTCCAGAATGTCTGTACAAACTCACAGACCCACTGCCCTGAGTGTCTCTAAATAATGCTGATTTGGGCTCTCAGAATTCTGACTTCAGCCCTTCCCTTCCCTGCCTTTGGTTCCACTTGTGCATCATCAGCAGATTTCATCCCTCTGCTTTATAATCTGTTTTCAAGTTATTGACATATAAAGTGTCCCTGTGTTGGGGGTCTTGATCACCCCTGAGGTATGGATCTGGCAGCTCTGTGAATCTCAATTTATTTCTGTGCCAGGTGCTTTTTTCATGTCAAACTAAGAGAGTTTGGAGGGGGGAAATGTCTGATTTCCTCCTTAAGTAAGATGTGTGTTTGTGTAATCCTTTTTTGCCCTAGGCAGAGAGCCTGTGGACATTAGTTTAGTAGCATAATTTTCTTGTAGAGTAAACAAAATATTATCTTCACATATTAAAGAAGCTGAGGAGAAGCAGCTAGGACTTTCTAGGACAAGGCTGGAAATCTGTGCACATCCAGGATTTGAACTTTTCATTCAGGTCACATCATTGCCTTAATTATAACACCAGGTAATCACAGAGATCAGTGTATCAGCCCAGCAGGACTAAATTAAAGAGAGAATGGTTAATTATTATAGCTTTCTATAAGTATCTACTTTTTAATATATTAGATTCCTGTAAAGCTTTTGAGAGGTGTTTGTTTTCACCAAGGTTGTATTTTTAGAAGCTGTATAATGTTACCTTATGGTAATGGGAATCATAATTAGCATCTTTTTGTTAATTAAATCATGCAAATGTGGTTCATGTAGAAAGCCATGGTGCTGCTTCTGGGGGTGCCAGTAGAACATCCCTGATACTGCTCAGGCAGAGCTCACAGGTGGCACCAGGTGTTGCTTGGGAAGTGGGTTCAACCTGCCAGGGTTTGATGTTTTTGCTTGGTAGAGGGATGTAAATGGGGATAACTGAAGTGAAACTGCAATGGCATTAAACTGCTCTGAAAAGGCTCAGAGTTATTTCATGCTTGAAGTTTGGTTGTGAGATTTCCTGAGTGAGTTCCTAGCTCCTTGCAGCCAATGGCGAAACTCTGCCTTCAAATGCAGCATCATTTAACCTTGTATCTATTTACCTGGGAACATCCACAGTGTTTTCAGTCATCATCATCATCATCATCACAAAAACATTCTTACAGTGCCAGTGGGCTCAATTTACTGACCGACTTCAAGGCATTGTACTGTCTGTCTGTGATACTATTTAATGTCATAAAACAATCCTCATTATAGATTCTCCTCTGTTCTCTATCTAGCAAAATATTACTGTCTCTTTTTCTTTTTCAGCACACTTAAACCTCTATATCCTGTTAAATCTTTGATCACTTCAATAATGAAATGCCTTTTTGACAGTGTTTTTCCTTTCAGGCCATATTCTTTCTCTGTGTATGTTATCACATATGTTCAGGGAAGCTTCTGTTGCTTGTTGAGTAGAAAGAGATACTGTGGTTTTTAAAACCTTAAATGTACCTCCGTTTACCTGATGGTGTGCTATTCAACATTTAGGATTTGTTGTTCAGCTTTCTGCTTGGTCCTGTGTGTACTACACAGGAGGTATTGTCACTGATAAACCAAGGGTGCTCAGAAGGAGAATGGGTGAGGATTTTAAGGGTCAATGACCTACTACCTTTCCAGGCAGCTTAAAAAACTTATTTTTAACATGACCAGAAACTTAATAACAAATGCTGAAAAGGAAGAGCATGTAGGACAGAGGTTGAGGTAGTAAAGCCTCAAGAGAAATGCAGAGAGAGGCAGTGAAATGCAGGAATTCAGACTGGGGAGGCTCACAGCAAATTCTTCTTGTGTCCCAGTGCAATCCTTAGTGTGTAGAGAAGGTTCCTCTGTGGCTCTGGCTGCATTTTTAATTTATATTTGGATTGTCTATTTTTACACTTAAATGTTGTCAATATTATTTTAGACTTTGTAACTTGTAAAAATAGGAAACCCCTTAATAAAGTGGGGATCAAGCCCATAGCCAAAGACTTCCCAACCTGATCACTGATCCAAGTTTACTGTTAAAGCATCATGGCACATATGGGGGAAAAACAGCTTTGTTTTCCCTTGGCTGAACCATCACTGTGATTTCACTCGAAGCTTAAGGTGGCCCCATCAGCTCCAGTTCTGGGATGCAATGATGTGGAATGAAGAGCAGAGAAATTTGCAGTTTGGAATGGCAATGCAATTTGGTTTGCTTTTTTTTTTTCCTAGGAAGCAAATATTTATTGCCTGTTACCTTCAGCCAATTAAGAGATATGTATAGAAATCATATTCCAGCTATAGAAGTCTATAGAACCTGTGTAAAGGACTTACAGAAGTTATTTTCTTCTGTGATGTTTTAGGAATTACTCCCTATTCCCACTGCAGCAGGGGTTTTGTTTTTTGTTTGGTTGGTTTTTTTCCTTAATGGCTGTACCATTTGTACAAATAATTTGTAAACAGGGAAATAGCAAAATTCATCAAATAAATTATTCACAGAGGAATTATTTGCTCAGTTCAAGTATTTCCTTTAAACAAAACTAGAAGCTGTCAATGCACGTCTTGTTATAAGAATGGAAATTGTTCTATTTAAAAGAGCTCTTTATAGCAAAAGAAACAAAAGGAAAACAATTAATCTGACAGAACTGCAGAGAATGGTTGTTGTCAGCTAGTTTGGGGTACCGACTTCTAGAAAAGCAGAACAATACACAAACATACACCATGAGAGGATTCAATTCTAATGTCTCTTCTGTGCCTCTGGAGAATATACAGTCATAAAATTTTCAGAAGTGGCTAAATGGGTTAGAAATGTTTTTCTTTGAGAGGGGAGATCCTTAAGTAGCCTTGATGCATTTAAACATGATGGTCTCATAGGCTAGATGATATTTCTCTACGGTTTTATTCAAGATTTAAGATAAAAATTTCTTTTTTTTTAGGAAAAAAATCTTAATGAAAACTTGAAAAAAATTACATCTAGGAAATCTAAGCATGTTTTAATTAAAATAACATGTTAAGAGGTAAATAGTCCTTTTACTTTTGTTTTAATGTCTTTTAAAAGTACAAGATAATAATGTGAGAGTATTATTATGATCGTTTTGTTCTTCAGAAGTGTAGCACATTTGATTATGGAATTATGGCTCCTTAATTACTGACTTTTGATTTTTTTAAAATTTTAAAAAGCAGTGAGCTCAGCTGTCATAACATGAGGCACAGTCCTCAAAATGATGAAGCTCAATTTCCATCTTTTCTTGAGAATATTCAGCATCACACCTGCTACAGCAGCACACATTTGCTTCCTCTCCCTCTCTATCACACTCGTGGGTGGGTTTCTCGTGTTGAAACTTGTTTGCTAACAGTGGTGAGATAAAGCCTTTCAGCGGAGCAGAAAGATAAAGTTTTATTAATCCTGATGAGTTCCAGCATGTCAGATGCTGAGGGTTAATCAAGAGCAAGATTGTGAGTAGCAAACAGTAGAAACAGCCAAGGGCACAAGGACAGCATTTCATTTTGGGCACTGATTAGGGCTTAAGCCCTCCAGAATGTGTGAGTTCTGTTTAGTTTTTTCCTCTGGTTTGTACATTGGGATCAGTAAATAGTCAATAGGTGTATTTTTGCATCCTGCCACTACTCACATTCCCTCATGCCCTGATTAAATAGCCTGGCTCAGTAAGGTAAGATGGGCGTGGAATGTGTCCTGGTCCTGAAGCTGATGGGGTATCAAATACTCTAAACACTTTAGTTGTGGGATTGCCATGGAATCATTGAATGGTTTGTGTTGGGAGCGACCTTGAGGCTCATCCCATTCCTGTCAGGATGGGGCATGGAGCAGGCTTGGCTCTGCCATCTGCACCGGGAGAACATGCCTTAGAACTGCTGCCTGGCTTTGAAATGGGGACAGCGAGCTGGGGGGAGCTCCAGGGGGCTGCAGGCACTGGGCGTGCAGGGAAAAGGGGCTGCAGGCACTGGGCGTGCAGGGAAAAGGGGCTGCAGGCACTGGGTGTGCAGGGAAAAGGGGATGCCAGAACGGGAGCTGTGAGTCCTGGCAGGCAGCGCTCCCGCTACTGGCAGGAGCCAGAGCAAGGTTGGCACCGATGGAGGCACCGCATGGCAAAATGAGCTCTGGGGATTTGGGCAACGAGGAAGTATTTCCTTATCAAATGTACTTTCACTCTAAACCAGGCAAAATTAAGAAGAATGATCTCTCTTGTTTGCTGTGCTCTGGAGCTGTGCAATTCCTCCATAGTTCTTCTGCCTTCGGTTCAACTAAGCAATTAAACCTGGTTTGGGCACTGCAAAGTCTTTAAGAAGCAGAGCCCCTGTAGGCAATTTCTGGCTACAAATTATCATTAGTTCATGATTTTTCTCTAAGAATTTTGGGGTTTTTTTACTTATCAGCTTTGAATCCTTTTCTGAAAGGGCTTCTTTTGGCTTTTGCTGTTGAACACATCCATACCTCTCCATAGTGGAGAATTGTTCAAGTGTGGCTGAAAGGAAAGTAGGTTTGAATTCACTCCTTTTTTTTAAAGGAAGGAATGGATTGTCAAAAAACATAAAGATTCTGTTTAGACAAAATCCTGATTAGTTTTATGAGGACAGAGATGTTTCTGCAAGTAAATAATTAATTAAGAAAAATTTCATCAGAAAAAATCGCTTTGGAAATTAGTTTTATCCCACTCCTGGTTAATTTTCTTCAGTGTCAAGAAGGGAGATGACATTTCATTATGTTGTCTGTCTTACTTTCCTGGTGGTTGGTTTGTTTGTATTTCATGCTTTCTTCCCTTGCTCTGTTTCCCCCCCCGCTTAGACTTTCAGGC
>JAOXXN010000230.1:6892305-6905110 GCA_026770055.1 Myrmophylax atrothorax
GGCAGTACTTTTTCCATGACAGGAATTGTTGCTTGCTGGCAGAAGCTGACATTCATGGAGCTCTACCATACCATTTGTATGTACCATATGTCATATACCACAGCTCCTGGCTTTTCTTTTTCTGTGTTTAACTTACACATAGCTAGGAGTAACTGTCTTTGGAATTTGGTAAATAGCAGATGTTAGTTTAGATCAACTATCATTATTCTCTAGAGGAAATTCATGTTTTCAGAAGTTTTTCTGCTCTTTGTGTTTTGAGGGGAAAGCAGGAAGCCCCTGTAAAGATGATTGGTAGGTAGAAAGTGTGAATTCCTGTGCTTCAAAACCCAGCTGTATCACATACATTAATGCCTGGATGTATCTACTTGAAGCAGGAAGATGTCCCTGCCATCCCAACCTCACTGGTTATCCTAAGAAACAAAACTAAATCGTATTCATTGAGTAGTAAGTGTCCTTTTTTTCATACTGGGGCATACTGGTGTCATACATTATGAAAGGATGCTGGTGAAGAACATCATAATATTTCAAACTTATTTCTGAAACTCTCCATTCAGACACACAGCTAGAATATGAGGTCATACAATTGAATATATCAATTATCACTTCATTTTATATTCAGTGTTTTCCTTTATTTTTTTTCTTTTTTGACTTACTCCAATGCATCATCCCTAATTAAAGGGCTTAAAGCTTTTTAAAGTTGTACACAAAAATATATAGAAACATCAATAGGGAAATGCTCAATTTTTATGGACTTCTCTGTGGGATGCATTCCCTCAGCTGATCACAGAAGCATTCACAGATGCAAGAAGTAACTATTATACCTAAATCCTCTGCTAATGGATCTTAAATTTTTCTCAGCACCCATCACCATTACATGTAAGTCCTGGCTCCAGGTTTCCAGGAATACCAGATTGCACTTGATGGCTGCGAAGTTCCTGACGGGAGTCACTTATGTCTTTTGTACCATACCTACTTTAGTGCTTAAAAATGTTTAATTATATAGAAGTATTGCTTTTGGTTGTTCCAGTCTTAATGATGCCCATCTGTGGAGGCAGATGATACCTGGGAAAATAAAGCTGGCACACAAAGGGGCCAACTTACTGTAGCAAGAAAAGAGCATCTCGTGTCTGAGTCTGCAGAGCATGTTCAGAGTTTGCTGTTCCTGCTGTGGGGAACCTTTGGCTTATCTGAAAGCCCAAGGTTAGGAGAAATATTATGTGAAAGGCTTTTATACTCCCCCTGTTAATAGAAGTGTTGCTTAGCTTTAGTTCATCTGATGCATTTAAGTGGCCATAAACTGAGCAAATTGTGTCCTCTGTAGATGGAAAAGAAACCCTAACTGAAGTGTATGAGGGATGTTGCAAGTGGGATCCAGTGGGAAACGAAGCATGTGGATGTAGAGTGGTTTTTCAGGTGTCTTTGACATAGGGTTGTCTTTTTTTTTTTCTTTTTAAGATCATCCATATGGTTCTTTAAGGGTTGTTTTGGGGTTTTTCCCCCTTTCTGACTGGCTCAGACAATCCTGATCACGGTGTTATTAGCAAATGCAGCCCCCTCCAGAAGTTGTTTATGGTCACATATTTTATCTTGGTTTTTAGAGGCTTGAGGTGTTTTCTCAAAGCACAGAGGATTCACAGGGCCAAGCTATAGCACTATTGATGCTGGTGATACACCCCTGTCTTTGCACAGTTAGTCCAGCTTAGAGGGGGGCTCTTAGTGCCTTGACAGTTTGCATTCAAAATGCACCTTTAGTCCATTAAAGGTATCAATTTGAGAACTTTAGAGGCAAGAGCTGTACCTCCTATTGAAATTTATATATATATATGCATATATTTACAGATAGAGACACATACATCTATCTAAGCTTACAGGCAGCACCTCCTAATTCCTGCTTTATATTTCTGCGTGTTTTATTTTGCATTATGTGGCATCAAACTGAGTATCTGCAGCTGGGCTGGGTGGGAAGTTTGTGTGTGGAGTTAATTTGAAATCAACATTAATTCAGGATTATTTGAGGAATTACTGTTCTCAGATTGTGTTTTCAAGGTGTTCATACCTATGTGATCTTTTAGTCTTTTAGAGAATTGGAGGGGAAAATACAGTTGAAACAAAAAGAACATTTTCCAGTCAGTTAATTTCTGATTTTTTTATTTCCTATATTGTTGGGTTTTCCCTTTTCATCAGCCACCTGACAATTCATGATCCTATTGACTTTTCAGGGCCTGTCCTTGCTAAGGGTCATAAGAATAATCCCTGAAGATCAGGCAGCTGCTGCTGGGTTTTAATTGCAATAATAGCTTACAGGCAACATTCACAGTTTTTATTTGCTCTTTTAACAACACAGTCCTGCATGGAATTGTGGACCAAAAGAAAAGTACTGGCTCTAATGGAAGTTTTTCTAAGAAGACTGCTGAAGTGGCTGTAAAGGAAATGAAAATCAGTGTTCCAACCTTTTCTCTGATCTGAAGAGATTTTTAAATTGTTTATACCATTCTTCATCTGATTTTGAGACTTGGAAGCAAGTGATATTCCAAAAGATAAAAAAAATATTCTGGCATAATGACACATGTTTTAGTTGCTTTTTCAAATAAAAGTATGCAGCTATTCCTGTTGCAGATGAACCTTGCTTTAAACAGCATAATAGGAGCGTCTCAGGTGACAAAAGCTTTCTATAGTTTTAAGCATTGCATTGAATGAGAAAAGGGGCATGTTGTTTTCTAATATTAGGCCTTCCACTAGCAGGGAAAAATACCCTGTAAGAAATATGCAATTTATAAAGATGACACTCCAGGTGCTGTGAAATCACTTCTTTTTCTCCTCCAAATATAAGCAGTGCTTTTTACAAATAATTCTGTCAAGGGTTATCCATGTTTATCATCTAGTTCTTCATACAGTTATCAAGTGGAACTCGAGTCCTAGATACTTGCTGTGAGCCTTGAACATGGTTTGTGCTTCTTCATACCATCCTTTAAGCAAGCCAGCTGTGGTAAGGACTGGTTTGGAGTGCATGAGGATCACTGGGTTATTACACAGCCACACATGCTGCTCCCCCTTGCAAGAACTGTTTGTCACCCCCATGTTCCTAACCAGCAGCACAAACCCAGCTGCAGTTTCCCCAGAAAGGCTGGACACCATCCCAGACCTCTCCTGTCTCCAGGAATGATGGCAGATCCCTCCAGGTCCAGCCTTCAGCTGGCAAACAGCAAAGCTCTGGTTCCCGGACACCTAGAGACCCTCAATGAAGCTGTCAGAGGGAATGAGCTGCTTTCTCCCTTCTGCTCTAAAAATTTCTCGTAAACTGATGCTGAAGAGACCTGCAATATTTGAAAGCAGCACTCCAAGTGTGACCAATGAATACAATCCTGTCTTTCAATTTCCTTATGAATACTGCAGGATAAAAGGAAGAGGGTTTTTTTTTCCCCTTTCCCTTCTCTTTCCATAACAGCAATTCTTTGACTTCAGGAAGTGAAGCTCAAACTTGTTTTATGCATTGCTTTCATCATCTGTGTAGCAGCAGGCATTTTAAATATTCTGGATTTACATCTCATGTAAATGCATGAAAATAGGAGACAAAATCCAAAGGAAGAGATAGAAATTATATTTCTTATAAATCAAGCCAGATAATTTTATTTAAAAGGGTTAGACACAAAGTGATAGTGACATTCTTATCTCAGGAATTTAACAAGCTGTCTTTTCCCCACCCTCTCTATCACAAGAGCCACCTCACTGACTCTCAGGATGTGATTCCTCTTGGAGCAGAGCACTGGAATTGGGACTGTGGAAACATAACTTTTCCAGAGAGAAGAGAAAAGCTTATGGGTTGCTGCAACCCAGGGGGAAAAGGAGCATGCACCACTGAATTTTTGTTTGTTTAAGGCCTAATCTAATGGCAAAAAGACTCTGCTCTCCATAAGCACCCACTCCCTTTGGTGTGGTTGTTTGGATCAGGCCTGAAATCCCACAGGCAAGAAACTTTAGTGTGGCTGTTCATACCCCAAGGGTCCTTCCACCAGGTGGGGAACCAACCCTCTTTGCAATACAAGAATGGGGATGGAGCTGCAAGCAGTGCAGGTGTCTCACCTGACATGTGGATGTGGAGAAGAAAATGTCAGAGATGTAAAATTGTCTTTTCTTCCTATTTTTACTTTTCTTCTGGCTCTCTGATTTTTATTCTGTGATCAAGGCAGCCTTCATGGGTGAATTAACTGTTTTCCTTCTGAATCAAATGCTTACATTTGTATAGTCCATAAAATGAAGGAGGATGTTGGTCTGCTGGATGCAGAACACACTGTTCTAATTCCGAAGATGTTGGAGTCCTGGTGAGGATCTTGTTTCTATAGAAATCACAGGAAAAGCTTATTGGAAGGGAGAGCCTGTTCTTGCTGAGGGAGAAATCACTTCTGGGGTTTGGCCTAATGTATTGACAGGTGAAAGGCAGGATAACAGCACGAGGCAGGAGAGGTGTGTGTTATTCCTATATGATGTGGAGCAGACAGTAAGGCTTGGGAAGGTTTCCTTCTCACTCTTAAATATTGGGTCTATTTTGGCTCACTCTGGAATTAATAAATATTAACTATAATAAGTGAACTAATAGGTGGGTGTGTACAAAGACAGATAAAGTAGCTTAATTTTCTGGTGTTTAAGATTTACAAGTGTGCTTTGCAGCCACTGAGAAGTCACTTTGTTGTAAGTAGCATTGAAAGAACAGAAGATCAGCAGGTATTCATGCAATTTATTTTGACAGAGAAATAGAACAGAGAATGCAAACTGTCCATAGACCACATCCCACTGGGATTAAACCACAGAATTCACTGAGACAGAAAACATGGGCTGGGCAGAACCTCAACAGATGATAATATGGAAACTACTTGGGGATGGAGGTAATAAAGCCACTCATGCTCACAGATGATGAAGCACCTTGAGGATTTTACAGGTGTCAGTAGTATTTGTAGTAACTTCTCTGATCCAGAATAACCTTTTAACAGCAACAAATCTAATCCTGTTCACTTTTCACAAACAGTGGTCCCATGAAGTTATTGTGGAATATGGAATTCTATCTTCTATGACATGACTGAGAATTGCTGCCTTTTGAGGTAACTCTGCCTTCAGCCTTGCAAGGTCTGTGTTTTGGGGCCAAAATGCAAATGATTGTGTTCTCTGGTGCAATCTGGCTGGTTGGGCAGGGGGAAGAGGATTTCTCAGGCTTCTGATACTACAAGAATAATTCATATAATTTAGGATAACGTTGTAATGTATTGTAATAATTGCTGAGGGACCAGTGTTAGGCTCCATATGAAACATGGCATGTGAACAGCACCACACTGAAGGCTTAAACAGATGAAATCTTCCAGGAGACACTGACTCCTGGCTTGGGAATAAGGAAAAGTTTCTTCTGAGTGCAGTTGGTACCGATGTCTGCATACGGACTTTTCTTCCTGGAAATGTCTGTACAGCTGGGAAAGGTTATTTGTGTTGTGAAAGGTGTCTGTGCTGGGTGTCTGAAATCCTCCACGCTGTGTAAAGGTTCTGCAGCTCAGGACTTTGATCTGGAAGTTGCACCTTCTCAGGGAGAAAGAAGCAACATGTTCTGTCTGGATTAGATTCCATCATGCACTGAAAACTTTGGGCTTGCTTTGGACTGGCAGTCTTAAAAGGAATAGAAGCCATCCAAAAGAGACAGGTAGACCATTCTGATTTAGGTAAAATATGTTGTCTTAAAAGTAATTCTGTTATAAAGTGCTCAATCTGTTTCATTGCAACTTTCATTTGATTATTGTTTAAACCTCAGTACGTAGGATTATATCTACTTTCTGACCCGGTTTTCACAGAAACAGATGGTGTATGTCTGACAATCGATCTGTCCTGAAGTGGCAGAGTAAAACACTTCTATTATAGCAAAAATAATTTAGAAAATTCCTGAGCTTGCCCCTTTGTGCACAAAATTGACTTGTGGTGCAAAGCAAGTTTTATCGCTGCTTAAACTGGTATTGATCAAAGCATCAAAAATTGTGTTATGGTTTCAGCAGTCACTCTGGAAACACCTACAAGAATGAGGGTTTCTGTCTATAGTCTAAAATCAATCTTGATCCTGTGGAAAGTCATTTTTAAAACTAATTTTAAATTTGGTTACTCTTCTTGATCTTCTGTAAGATAACATGAGAATTTGGAGTGGTATCGTCTTATTTTTCCTTAATTTACTCCTCTGAAAAGAATTCAAGTGTTAAAAGTTTTTTTGCATACCTGCAGATCAGTTTCAATTTTGGAAATTAAGGTTATCTCCAGTTATTAAGAAAATTATTTACAGTAAATTAAGAGTTTGTTTTATTTAGAGCTTTTATTAAAATGCTCTGTGTAAAATCTAGATATAGACAAATGTCAGGGTGCTGCATATTTTAGAAATGTAATATAATGGGAAAAAAAAAAGAATACAACCATCTCAAAAATTTTATAGCTTGAGAAAACGGAACTATTTTATTCTACCTTCAGGTCACAGAAAAAAGTGCATTACCATTCCAGGAAAGAGTCTTAAAACCAACTTTTTATTTTTTTGCATTGCTCTTAATGACCTTCTCTCTCAACACATAGATAAACCCCCAGGACTTGAATTTCCATTCCCCAAATTAAGTAATTTTCTAGGAAGACTGAACTCCACTGGTGAGAGTTTGGGCTCTACATATGTCCATTGATTTTGAAAACTGCCCTTTGGCCTTTGACCTTCTTAAGCCAAGAGCAGGAACCTCTTTCAGGTGTGCCACCAAAAATAAGCCAACTTTACAAAGCTGCTTCACCTTTCTCCATCTTTATGGTTTGCTGGGCTTTTCACTCTGTCACATGTGGAAATGTGGTGGTAGAATCACTTGGGCATCAAAAAAAAAACCAAACAACCCAAAGAGAAACCCCAAACTGATGCAATTTCTCCCTCAAAACCTGAGAAGTTGCCACTTGGTCCTGCTGGAGCATCAGGAGCTGCTTTGCAGAGTGACCCTTGGGTGGAAGCTTTTATTCCCAACAGACTCCAAACACATGATCCATCTCCAGAAGTATGTTTTTCAACAAGATGGATTGATTTTAGTGGAACTAGCTTTCTTGGGTTAGGATCAATTAGTCTTACAACCTAGTATGAAAGAACTAAATGAGGAAAAAGTAAGGTATAGATCTATATCCTGCCTGGAAAGCCCTGCAGCAGCTGGCATATTTTCCAGTACAATGGGGATGAGAAAATCGTTGCATGTGAGAAACTAAAGCTCTGGCTTTTTGCCGTGAGAAATCTCACTGCTGAGAAGTATATATGGTTTTAGCAGAGATTTGGAGAGCTTTTAGGCTTGAATCTCTGAGGTAAGCTCCAGCAAGGCTGATTTCTGACACAAAAAAGGGGGTCAGGGAAGAAGAGAGGTATTAATTACAGTTAAAACCTCTGGAGAGCTATTCTCTAAATCTAGATACAGCAAGGTAAGAAAAGAGGTGAACTGATTACAATGCTTCAGGTTATAAGGTTGATTTTTATTGTATTAATGTCATTGAGCAGCTGGAAACAGCAATGATTTAAACACACTTGGAGCATTGTAGTCAGGATTTGTTGTAATTCCACATGGAGATCCGGAATGTTATCCTGAAGCAACAGGTTCACACAGTTGTTGGTTCAATGAGAGGACGGGAGCACATCTAACCCTTGCACCTCCTCTGGTAATCCCTCAGGTCGTGTAAAATGTTTCTAATGGAATCATGATTTTTTACACATTAATTTGATAATATTTTGATATATTCATTGTAAAAGTACCCGTTTCTCATTGTGTTTATTTGAGCATGTAAATAAGTCTGGGTAAGTAAAAAGTAAAGTTGAGGGCCCTCTCTGATGGATCTGTCTTGTGCTGTGCTTCAGAAAAGGCTGTCACAGTGCTGAACCCTGAGCTCTTCCATGTATTTAAAATAAAATACAAAAAAAAGGCTTCTTAGGATTGGTAAAATTTTATGATGCAAGAGCTGTAGATAATGACTGTGTAAATATTGGCATAAATTAACCAGTGCAATTTTAGCACTTGATTAATGGAGTGAGTAAGCTGCTGGGATGTGTTAATGTTCACAGATGTAGCAGACCTTGAAACAGGAAATGAAATGTATATTATCCAAATAAAATTAGGGGGAGAATTCACATAAGAGAGTTGTGTAAAAGCAGTGGGGAGCTTGTGTAGCCTGCAGGAGAATTCCCTTTTATCCTTCAACACAAACACAGACACCCAGCTCCTCACATGGAAAGGGCTAAGTAGGGAATTATGCCAGATAGTGCCAGATGGAGACCTGCCCCAGAATTTTAGATCAAGGAACAAATAATAGAACTATAAAAAACCCCATGTTTACTGTTAAGGGGGAAATGTCTTTGGTTAATGTACCAGACACAACTTCCACCCTCGTGTTAAACTCGATGCAAAAATCGTGAGGAAAGAACCCCACGGTAGATCTCTGTGTGTGTCATCACACACAGGGGGTTTGTTCTGCTGCATTTACATTCAAACCACCTGCAAAACAATTGTCCTGTCTGTGTCAGAGCCTTTTCCCAGATAGGTGTGTGAACTCCAGGTTTGGGAAGGGAAACGTGCAAGTGTTTGTTGAGGGGAACAAGTGTGCTCTGTTTATTTTCTGTGTTAAATGGAATTTGCTGAAGATTTCCCAGAGCAAAGCAGTAGTGTAATACTCCATTAGTGTCAGTGGTGCAGAGAGGGGCCCTGCTTAGTGCCTGGGCTGCTGTTTGCTGTGCTTGGTAATTGAGACACGAGAGTTTTACTCTGCTTTGCTACAGAGCTCTTGTGTTTCATTAATCACCTCCTCATTGTTGTTTGGGCAGTTATTAAAATGAGCTGTTTGCTGTAGGGTAGGACTGATCAGCGGAAGGAGGAGGTGAGTCTGATAATACATTTGTTTCTGGCTTTCACCTTCAAAGTCAGCACAAGGAGCAGATTCCAAGCCTTGCTTGAGGGGAATGGCTCTGCCTTCCTGCCGGTGGGGCTTCGTGTGCAGGAGTGTTGGGGGTGGGTTTTGACTATAACTGAATAAAACACTTTTTGAAGTCAGAAGAGAGACACTGAAGATATCTCACCTTTTTTTTTTTCCTTTGTAAGGGGTGGAGGAGAAAAGTTAAATCCAAAGCCACTCATTAGTGCACTAAGAAAGTTGGGTTTAAGGCATTCCCAGGGGCTCAGGCTTCTGCTTCTATTTTGTAGCGTTCTGTTGCAAATTTCCTTTAATTTTCCATTTCTAGTTATATTTTCCCAAGTTAAATCATGTCTGGTTATAATTGTCATAGTGCAGGGAGGTTTTTTCCTTTTCTTTAATTGAACAGTGCAAGTATAATTATGCCCCTGATCTGGATTATAACCAATAATCTGGTGGTATGGTGGAAGTAACACATAATCACTAATCGATTATGACTAATAAATTATCTATCAAAAATGGTAAAGACAGAGAAGAAAGCGATGATAAATGTTGCAAATGAAATAAAATGAGAAATCTTAAATATTTTATTTGCATTTGGTCTCAGATGGTTTACCATAAATTACATCTGGATCATAGAAAACTCCAAAATGCTCCAAGAGAAAGGACGTTGTGTGTGTGCTCTGTAGAGATGGTGCAATGAGGCTTTTGGGAAATGCTGCAGAGGAAGGTTGGAAAAAAAACCAAAACAAATGGAATCTGCAGGTTGACAAATGATTCCTTCCTGCTGAGTAGGAAGCTTGGCAGAGAGCTCAGACAGTGAACAGGAGTCTCACATGAAGCTCATGTTTAACCCAACTGATAAACTCTGTAGCAAATCTAAAGCTTTTCTCCAGTTTACACACAGTGTAATTTCTATGTTATACATACACATAGAGCACATAGGTTGGAGTGAAATAGTAATTTTTGCTGCACTCCTTGCCATAATAGTTTGTCTTCAGATCAGCTTGGTCAAATTCTGCTCCATACTGTAATTATAACTGCAAGTATGTGATTAATAGTGTAGATGGAACACAGTTGTAAGTGTCTTGGTATTGAGTTGTTGCCAATGGTAGCTCTGTCTGTTGAAGGTCTAAAGGATTTTGATTTCTCTCTCTCTTCATTAAAGTGTAATAAATAGACACTTAGAAATAACCGGATACAAAGAATTGTATTTTTGCACACATTTAATGCCTTAATGCGAATGCTATTGTTATATTTTTTTTAAATTCTTGTGCACAGAACTTCCCTTTACTTCCATGCAGATTATGGCAGGAAATAATCTCGAAATTCCTACTGATTTAATAAACTGTTAAGTTCTTAAAGGCTTTTAAAAGTGTTATCTCGAGTTCTAAAGTAGTTTTGGAAATCAATAATTAAGCAGTTTGTCAACAAAACTCCCGAAGGAACTTTCCCCTTTAGCCTTTATTAAAATTTAAGTCTCGGGCGGTTCTGAGCTGGTGTTTAATTAGCCCCAGTTTCAGATCTGTACATTTACAAGCAAACAATATAGCAACAGTTTCTCCTCATGCCTTGGGGAAGTGTCAGCAGTTTTGGATTCCATCCTGCTAAGTTGCAACCCCTGGGGGCTCAAACAGTGTCAAACACTGATATTCACTGCACTTGAAATGTGGCAGTAGTGGATTATTCCTGCACTTAATTCAAGCATCTTCTTCAGTGCATTCTTCTTGCAGTATTTTTTCAAGATCAAACCTTTAAAATATTGAAGTATTCATCATCATTAAGAGCAAGATTATCAGGGAGGGGTAGGAAATAAGTTTTTAGCTGAAAAATTGTTAACTACAATTTAAACAAATCCAACCAATAAAAACAAGCCATCAAACCCAAAGGAAATCATCCATTTAGGCAGGTTCTCTTTTCTAACGTTGGATTACAGGGAAGGAGGTGTTATTTAATGTGCTCATTTACTTCTCCTCCTTTGGAAAGACCTGAGAAGGCAAAGCAACTCTGTCGTGTTGGAATCCACCCCTCAGACAGAGCTGTCACCCTCTGCCGAGGTCCTGGCTCAGGGCTGGATGCTTTCCCAGCCTTACTGGAGTTGTACAGGAAAACCAAACCAAACTTGGTGATTCAAATACAGGAAAACAAAAAATAAGCCCCAAAGCCTCAGGAGAAACTGGGGTAGATTTCAGTTTTTAATTACCATGGTGTTAATGAAGACAGTGAGTCAGAAAGAATTGCTTCCAAGTCTGATTTTAACTACTAAACCCAAATTTCTGAAGCATCACTTAATATCAAGAAATGAATGTCTTCTCTTTTAAGAAGTGCTCATACCAATCTGTGTATATCTTATTCTTGGGGTCCATTCTACCCCAAACTCCACAGGAATTAGACTTTAGCTCTGCAGGAGGGATGTTGTATAAATCACAGCCCAAGGTAATACCTCCATAGCTCTCTCTAAATGATAGCCCAGGCTGCTCCCATAATGGCTGAGCCTTCTTGATGGGAAGCTGTGGAACTTGGGAGGGCCCAAGTGCCCTGGTTTGTGGCCACCAGTGGGTACAGAAAGGGCACCAGTGGGTACAGAAATGTTCTTCACTTCTGCTGTGCAGGGAAGGCAGTTCTGCCCCAGCAGCTGGAATTGGGGCAACTCAACACACTGAGTTGTTTGCCCACAGTGGCAGAGAAGAGGAGTGAGTGAAGGAGGAAGAACAGTCCAAACTTTATTTACAGATAATGGGAATAATTAATTTTCTTTATAGACTGTTTAAATTTTCATTAAACTTGAGTCCTTTCTTCAGGTCTGGATTACTATGTACTTACAGGCAGCTCTGCCAGTAGGAAGGGAATCTCATTTCTATGGAAATTAAAACCAGATCTTCCATCCAGGATTAAAGCACAAATGCATTTTTGTTTCAAAGACTGTTACAGAAACTTCTCCTTATTTAAAGCTGTATTGTCAACCTTTTATGTTAATTACATTCTTGGGTGATGACACTATGAAAAGGGATTGTATTTTGGAAAAAAAGATGGCTATTTGGTTTGTATTTGATCTGCCATCTGAATTAACTCTCTGGTAATCAAAATTAATCCCTGCCTTTTTCTTCCCCCTGCCCCCTCCCACTTGGATAGCTACTTTATATTTTTTGTTGATATTTCTGAGTTTTTTCTTGATATCCTCTCTGTAAAATCATTTGAAAGCAATACAAGTATGCTACTTTTGCTCATTTTGAAATTATTTTGTGAAAAGTTATTTTCAACCTGGCATGAAGCTGGGAGACAGCTGAGAGATGAAAGAGCCAACAAATTCACATGTTCCCACTAAACTTTAGGTTCAAGCAAGAAGAAGATAAGTTCAAACTTAGAAAAATATAAAAAGTGCCTTTTCCTGCTGCCCTGAGAGTTCTGGGATAAAGAGGCATTGGTAGGTGTTGGGTTGGGGTTTTTTTCATTTTAAACTTTTTATTTGAAAATGTGATCCCCTTAAAAAAATATTGCTATTTCCTGACCTGAAATTCAAACCTGTATCTCCCTGCAAAGGTCACCAGTGAATTCCCCAACTCCTGTGGTGTGGTTTGCTTTGATCCCACTGCTGCTGGATAACCCAGTCAGCAGGCAATGGTAGGAATGGTTCCCTATGGAGGCTGCTGATTACAGTAATATTTCTGGTGACCACATAGAGTGGAAATGCAAAGCTGAAGCATGGCAGGTGCTGGAAAATCTTGTTCTGTTACCAATAGGTTCAGGCTCAAGAAGCTGCATGTGCTGTTCAGGTGCTTCAACAGATGATAATTATTGAGGGGCTGGAGCGGGTCCAGAGAAGAGCAACGAGGCTGGTGAAGGGACTGGAGCACAAGTGCTGTGGGGAGAGGCTGAGGGA
>JAOXXN010000230.1:6919493-6937547 GCA_026770055.1 Myrmophylax atrothorax
AAGCTTTCCCCCCACCTCCGCCCCACCCTTCATCCCAAAATTAAACTAGGTGCTATTTCCAAACATGCAGAGTTTACTTATTTCTGTGTTGCCTGAAAAACTCTTATGGTTGTTTAGGAAAAAAAGAGAGAGATGATGTCTTGATAAAGAGATGTTTCAAATTATCCTGAGTTTATATCAGAAAGAGCAAGTGACATGACAGTATAATAACACAGGGTATCATTGTGCACCAGCAATCTGAGCTAATTATCATGTTCTGTCATGATGGATTTTGTATTAGTGAAGCTTCACTAGCACAGTGACATGGCACAGGGAAAGCGTCTGCAGGAAAAATCTATGGCAATAAGCAGAAAGTTGCTTGTGATGCTTATGTGTGAATGCACACATTAATCACAAAATAAATAGAAGGGAAAGGGAGTATGATCCAAGTCTGCTCAAGCTCCAAGAGTAGCTCTTGGAGGCTGCAGTGTGAGGGTTCCTGGTGCTCTCTGTGCTGATCTCAGTGTATGGGCAGCAGCAAACGCATCAGTCTGCCCTCCTGACCTGTGTCCTTCCTGGTGCACCCTCATGCACACAGACTTTTGTGTATCTGTGGGGTTTGGGGGTTTTGGGTTTTTTTATTATTTTGCAGAAAATATTGATTCCTCTAAACAAAATCAGATATTCTCTGGTGCAACAGTAAAACTGTGCACATGATGTTCTCCAGTGAATAAAAATTTGATGCTATCATAGGGTAGAAAAATCAATCACATATACCTATTTTCCTTCACTGAAACCCAAGTTATTGGTGTGAAAAATAGCTGAGACAGTCTGTGTGTTGAAGGAGTTTAAACTGGGTGAGCTCTATGGCATAAGGATGTATCATTTACTTTTTTCCCTGGCAGAGAATTTTATTTAAGTCAGTTGTATGAGGCAGTTTGTAGCTATAGAGTGGGACTGTAGGTTCTTGGCTGGCAACTTCATGCTCCCAGAGACACAGAGAAAGGGGACTTTCTGGCCCATGGGTTTTGTGGGGGATGTTTTTTCTTGTTTGGTTATCGATTCGAGGCTATTATCTTGGATGATGATATCTGGAGTTTCATTGCTGGAATATCTAAGAGGCACGTTTAAGTTACTTGGGGAAAATTACTGAGACAATTACGGGATTGTAATATAAAGTGCCATAATTACACTTTAATGCTTCTTATCGATTGTTGAGCTTTGCACTTTGCTGTAGCATAAAACTGTGAATGTTTCTTTGCCCACCCAGAAACTTAATGCTTTAATATCCAGTTTTTCAAATTTAGTAAGTAGGAACTTCTGAGATGAAAAATATATACTGTATTCATACGGCTTTAAATTGAGAGTAGGCTGAGTTAGATGTCAGGAGGAAATTCTTCCCTGGCACAGGTTGCCCAGAGAAGCTGTGGCTGCCCCATCCCTGGAAGTGTCCAAGGTCAAGTTGGACAGGGCTTGGAGCAACCTGGGCTGGTGGAAGGTGTCCCTGCCCATAGCAGGAGGCTGGGACTGGTTGGTCTTTAAGGTCCCTTTCAGCCCAGACCATTCTATGATGATTCTGTGAATACACACATGTATGTGTATATACATATATTTAACAACATTTGAAAGTTGCAGGTCAGTATTTCTCATCTTTCAAGTTGTTTTCCCCATCTTGGTGGTCCAGAGTAGTGCTGCTCCAAGGACAGACCAGTTATAAATGTGCATGGGGAAGGACTAAACCTTGCCAAATGGTGAAGGAGATGCTGGGGTGGTGACACTCTTTCTGAAGCTACAACAAGGCAACGTGTTATCTGTCAAAATTACCAGAAAGTGGAGAGGCCACATGCTCTTCATTGAAGAAATATTTGCTTGGGTTTTCACACCAGCAGTATCAGCTCCTTGGGGATGTAGGCAAAGGCAGGTTCTGAATAGCTCTTCATAAACCAACAAGAGGAAATGTGAAGCTGCTTTTACTATTTCCAGGTAACATATAAAATAAACTCCACAATGAATGCAGGCAAAAAGGTTTTGGCTGTTTTGCAGACCAAGGGATAATGAAGTATCTTTTGTGTGTATTTCAAAGACTTCCTGAATGAGGTTCTCATGTAATAATAAAGAAAAAGAGCAATGTGCTATCGCTGCAAAAATTCCTTATTGTCCCTGTGTGTCCAGTGGCTGTTATGCTGTTTGCCTGACTCTCCTCGAGCTGCCCCTTCCAAGTGTGCAATGCCTTGTAGGGCAGATCAAACAAGGTGCAGCTTTACCCCCAGTCCCACCTACAGGAATCATATTCGCTCCTGTCCCAGGTATTGGGGAGAGTTCAGTTATCTCTTTATGCTCCCTCAGATCTTTGCCTGACCCTTTGCTTTGCTTTGGTACCTCCAGCCACTTGGCAGTGTTCAGTGCCAGCTCACAGATGCCATTGTCACCTCCCAGGCCACCTCTATATAGTTTAATAGTGAATTTGACCAATATAATGTTCTTTGTTTACAGCAATTTGGATGGTGAAAGTTCTTGCACATGAGGCTGTCTCAGCCTTGTTGTCAGTTCAGGGTTGTTTTTAACTATGAAATGATGAGGAACATGAGAAAAATTCCATCAGGCCTCTCATGCCAGGCCCAAACAAGGTCTGAAGGTTTGCATCACAGCCCATCCCTTCCCTTCATGAGCTCAGTTGTTTCCTGCCAGCTGCCTCCAGGCCTCGGGGGGCTCATGTGACATTTGGATTAAGCTCTGCAATAACAACATCGACTGAAGTGTCTTATTGGTCAAAGAAGCAAGGCTGTCCTGTTCTGTAAATACTATATCATCGTGGTGTTATTATCTTGCGTTTTAAACCCTTGTGATTGAAAGTGGATTTGTCTTTCTGTTGCATGAGAGACATGCACAGTCTCTCCTTTATCTGAGTGGAGGCTGCCAGACGCTCTCTGCTCTGTGCCACGTTCCCCTCCGTGTGGAGCTGGCTGGGACCATGCTGCCACCTCATGGCAGGCCACAGTTTAATTAGAAATGATAAACAGCACGGGACGAATTTGGATTGTTATGTAAATTTGGCTCACACAAAGATAAGCCAAAAAACCCAATAATAATTCATCCTGTGTTTTAAAACTCAGAATATTCTCTGCTTTCCAATAAGGCTGTAAGTGGTAGAATTGTTGCTGGACCTACTGTATATCCTTCTACGTGTACAATTTTTTGTGCTTTTAGAAAAACAAAGGACCTTGACTACCCAGTATTAATATTAAAGATGTCTGGGATATTGCAGTAAATCCCACTGAACAGAAAAATATCACTCCCCAGAAAAATATCTTTGTTTGCTTTCAGCAGCAGATATTAGTATACATGATAGAGAAACCCATAATTAAATCTATTAAGGTGACTTATTACAGAGCACAAACTTCTGAACACTTGAGAGAAAAAGGAAACATTTTGTCTTTCTCTTCTTTGGCTAGATAAGGCTGTGTCTTTCAATTCTTATTTAAGAATTCTCAGTCTGAGAGTCAGTTCTACCACGTGAGATTTTGGTGTTCAGAGGGGTTTGATCCTGTACCTACCTCCAGGATACCCACCTGCCATGAGGACAGATTATTTCTTAAAATCCTGGTCCCTCAGAGTGCTCAGTTATCAGCAGGGGTATGTCAGCACAGGACCTGAGGGGGGGAAAGAGTCTTCATAGTCCTTGTTTTGCTTTTGAGATGTTCATTTGAAGACAGTGTTTGGGCCATTGTTCCTAATGGCACTGTTCAGCAGACCTGGCATTTGGGGCATCGCTCCAAAGGACCATCTAGCTCGGTGTCCTCCTTCCAGCAGCAGCCAGGGCTGGGTAACTGAGGTGGTAGAAAATGTCTACCCAGCTGCCTTGTGGTTTTGGGATGTGGTGGTGCTTCAGAGGCTGGGCCAGCCACAGGGGAGTCCTTCCTGCTTTTTCCACTTGCCATTTGTGGCACTTCGGTCTCCCAGATTATGAAATCTTGGCCACTGGTTGGGTTCCCAAGTAACAAGTGACAGGACAAAAGGAAATGGCCTCAAGTTGTACCAGGGGAGGATTACCTTAGATATTAGGGAAAATGTTTCATTGGAAGGATTGTAAAGCGTGGCACAGGCTGCCATGGAGTTCAGAAGTGCTGCACAAGCTTTACCCTCCCATTTCTCACAGAGAACCTCACTTTTAACACTCAGTGTTCATCCCTTGGCACCTCAATGCCCTCTGTACATTACAGTATTGTATGAAACACACATCAGAAATAGCATTTTCTGTCTGTGTAGGCTACTGGTTTTATCACCTTCCAATAACTTTTAGTTCTCAGAGGTCACAATGACTTCTATTTCACTTGGTGTGGACAGTGATTGTCCTAAATAGCTTTTTTCTTACCGCAAGCCTCATTTTATCAATTCTAGGTCATTGTGCTGTCACAGTCATTCAAATAGAATGTTCCTGCAACTTCACTTAGTCTTTTTATACTTCCTACAACAAAAATTACAAGAGGTTTTTCATTATAGCTGAGGAGAGGAGAAAGCATTGCAGGAGGCAGAGGTTGTTCCCCCAGGATTCTGCTGGATGAATAAATGATTCAGGTGCATTTCCATACCATACTCTGTCTTTTTGTTAGATACTTAAAGAAAATCTATTCTGCTGTGGTGAATGAAGATGTTGGCATTTCCCAGTCCAGCTGAAGAGCAGGAGTTGTTAATGGTTCCCTGTCAGAGTTGGAGGCTCTGCTGGATCTATCGCTCCAGAGGCCTCTGTAATTGGGGATCAGCCATGGAAGATTAGAGATTGCAGCTGATTCATGGACTTATTGCCTCACCATTCCCCACAGTGATTCAGCAGGAACAAGGAAGACCTGTACATCAATCCTTTTAATGGATGCCAGTTCTTCCTCTAAAAAAAAAAAAAAAAGACACTAAATTAGCCCTGTTAGGGGTTTTTTCCTGCTGAGACATTCTGGAACTAGATTATCCTCTGTGTGGGTCACAGTGTTGTTAGGATAGCTCCAAGATTTTCTTTTAACAGCTGACATCAGTGGAATGTTCCAGATGGCAGGAATGGCACAGTGAACACCATGACACGAGTCCCTCCCCACTTTTATTGGACCTGGCACCATCATGTTGGTGATCCAAACACAACAATTTGGCTTATAACCCTTCACTTCATATAATATATATAATTTTTAGTCTGTTTTTTTCTTAGATGGGACTTGGAGAACTCCAGTGCAGTGGAGGTGCTCAGCACCTCTGGAGCTGGAAGCCTTTGCTCGATGGAAAAGTGATATAACAAGTTTGAAAAAAGGAACATGTAACTTCTCTGTGCAGCATTTTTATAATGAACATAATTTGTTGTATTAGAACGTGGGGCTTTTAACAGTTCTGAAGCTGAATGCATTTGAAAAAAATGGATAAATGCTGTCATTATTATATCCCTGACACTCAGATTTATTGTATGAGAAAGACTACACAGAAACAAATGGAATATAATATTCAGTTTACTCTTTCCTACTCTGAGGGGACTGTTTTGTCCTGCTTAGAAAGTGGATGTGTAAGAGAATTGCTAAAATGAATACAGGCCAAGATGTGGGGTATTGTAAAATGTGGAGGAAGTGGGAACTTGTTTTGCACAGTTTTTTATCCACAAGGCTGATTGTTACTGCTTTCTAAAATGGTGTGTTTAATTTTGGGAGCAATTCTTCTGATCTTCACTGATGTTAAGTCTGGGGAAGACTTTTCTTTTGGAGAGGTAAGGAACCTGCTGTGAACAAAGCTGTCAGAGGATGTTGCACAGTTTCCAGGAAATCTGAACTTGGTACCCAATTTAACACAAATAAAGTATTTGCCCTCTGTAAATATTTCCCTTTCAGTGTTTAGTCCTATCCACTGCGAGCTGCCTCAGTTTCTTTCAATCCTATCTGGGAAAATCTAGCAAGTCAAGTCACTGCCATATTTTTTAAGGTTCTGCAATCTTCAACAGACTTCGAGAAGGCTCTCCTGTTTTAATCCACTTTTTCCTGTAAGCATGGCAAGTGTTTCTTTTACCTTTGAAGGAAAAATGCTGAGATGTGTGTATTGGGAATCAGTTATTCACCAACTTTTGCTGATGATGCAATTTACCAATTGCCTACAATTAGTCCTAAATTTTCTCTTTCCCCTGACACTACTGTCCTATAAATTTCCATCATAAATTCTGAATAAACACTACTAAAATCCCCTGGATAATAAGCAGGATTAGTAGCAGCAAAACCCAAATTACTGTTGTGTGCTTTATAAATTAACACAAAGGGGAAAGATAGCTGCAAACTGCTTGTTTGTACACTGGGGCTGGTTCTCAACTGCTTCACAATTTATCTGGCCATTTATACTTGTATAGTGTTGTAAAACTCAATGGAGTATAGTCCAGTAATGCAGCTTCTTAATTAATATCAGGACCTCGTGGTGTGGATGTGTACAAAGGATTCATGGGGAGCAGCCCAAGTTACAAAGAGCTTGGCTTGAATATAAAAAGGTGTAAGCAGAGCCGAAAAGAAAGAGTTTCTCAAAGCCATGTGTCAGGTTGTGGGAAAAGTCTGTTCTGCTGCTCACTGGAATGGGCATGGAGGCTCCAGGCACAAAGCTGAGTCATCTTTGGGCATTTGGAAACAGTTTGAAAGGGTCATGTTAGACAGCAAGCTTTAAAATTTCTGCAAGAAAGAGCTTCTACAAAGTTGTCTATTTTAGAGGAGTCTTTCTCAGCTGTATCCAATTCAGCAATGCTCGGGCAATCTTCACTCTCCCTTTCTTTCAGACTATCTCACAGACATTCATTTCACTGAGAAGTTATTTCAGGCATTCTTCAGTCAGAACATTGTTAAGTGCCCTTATTCCATCCAGAAAGGGATTTAGAAAAGTCTTTTTTTAATGATATATGATATTCAGAAATCAAATACTTTCTCTAAAATGCCTTTTTTTTTAAATGAGTGCAGCTTTATATTCTGAGCTGGAAGGGAACCAAAAGGATCACTGAGTCCAACTCTTAACTGAATGCCTCCTAAAGGGATTAAGCCCACAACGTTGGCATTATTAGCACCAACTGAGCCGATCTCATGGTCAATGCCAAGGTTGGTTTTTTTCCTATTTGACCAAGTGGTCAGAAACTTTGCAATTGCGACTCCTAAAGGTAATAGTGCATTATTCAAAATCTTGGCTGTATAAAAATAATAACAAAGATGTAAACAAGTTCCTCCAAATCAAATGCTTTGAGGAATGATTTCTCACTACAAATGTCTTCTATAACATGCTGGGTTGAAGAAAGATAATGTAGGGGAAAATAGTTTCTCAGTGTAATTTCCTTTGTGGATTCCTCTCCTGCCAGTGTAAGGATACCCTTGGTTGTATTTTCACCTGATAAATCTGTTGCATTTCTAATGGAATGTGGAAGTGCTGCATTAAGATCTCACAAGCCCAAATTTCTGACTTCTAGTGTTCATCCCCACCTTAATGAAAATGTGTTGGCAGCAGCATCCCAAGAGTGTCCCTAAGAGACATTCCTTTCTGTTTGCCTCCTGGGAACAAAACTCCTGTGGACTTCTCTGAGTTTTTGTTGAGTTAGTAAAGCACAACAGGTCTGCTCTTCCAAAGAACTCTGGAGTCTTTCATACACATTGTTCTCTTTTGCTATTCTTTTTGCTGCTTATGAATAATAATCTTTAATAATACTATGAATTCATGATATGTACAAAGTATTCCCTGGAGCCTCAGTATTTCAGTCTGAATCCTGCTTGTCTGAAAAAGTTATCTTAGTTATTGGTTTAGAGTCATTTTGTGGGGGCTGGTGAAGAGGGTTTGTTCTGCTGAAGTTTTGTGGTTCTTTTCTGGTTGTGCTCTGGGGTAGCATTTCTGGGAGTGATGAACATTTTCTTTAGTCCATTTGTTGGAGGAAATGGGAACATCACTATTGATTTCAGAGGAAACAGGTCAGCTGACACTGAGCACTTGGGAATGTTCCTCTGGTTCTTCCCAGATGGTCTGGTATTTCATTCTCCTTGCCTCGGACAGGTTGTTTACATGACATTTCTGCACCATGTCAGAGCACCTTTGCAGTCACTAATACCTCTCAACCAGTTTCTCTTTGAAACCCCCGTGGTGTTCTTTTCTTTCTTCACTTTCTTATCCATAACAAAGGCACAGGAAGGTGATTTCTTTGCTAACCTGTTAGCTATTAGTGTCAGCAGCACATTGAAATCAGGTTATCTATATACAGGCTGAATTCTTCATCACTGCATCATATTTCTTCCTAAGGCTGGCTCTGATCATTACATCAATTCAGGATATTTTTTCCTTTATAACTACGATAACACCTTCTCATTTTCCATGTCACCCAAAATGAGAAGAGACAGTGGTGTTTGGTCATTCCTATCCTTGACCAAATGTAGTATCTGTGGGAGAGAGAGCTCCAGGGTGTGACCTGAACGCAACTATTGAATGAATGAGCTGATAAAGAATGATATTGTCACATTTGAAATAATATCTTCACTATATTTACTGGGGAAGGGGGGGGTTTTACCACTTCTTTTTCCCCTGAAATTAAAGTCATGTTGCTAGATCAAGGATAATTCTTTGTATTTCAAAGGGAGCTGTGGATTCTAATTCCTGTAGTGATTATGTACAAAATACTACTGTGAAGGACTGTTTCAGGTCAGAGCATGAAGTTGCACCAAATGTCACTACAAGAATGGTTTCTCTAAGGACTTATTTTTACAGGGGCTTGTTATTTTAACACAAAACACCTGTGTCCAAGGGAGGGCTGCAGCTGTGGCTCCTCCATGAGCTGAGAGTTCAGGTCCCTTGTATTGCCTTGGGCTCAGCTGACAAAACCTGTGAATCACTACCATGGCCTTGCATCAGGCAATGCAATGGTTATAACCCCAGCACCTTGGGTGGCACATTTCAGCCCCACCCTTTCTGCTGAGGAGGACACACAGTTATTTGGTGTCTACCATACCAGACTCACTCACACTGTGGTTGGTTGCCATGAGAACATAAGGTAGAAGGATATGTTCTATTACCTCATTGTATCTTGGGTCATCACTTGATCTCCATGTGTTGCCACTCACCTCAGAATTAAATGACTAGTGTAGCTTCTTTACTGTGTGTTTTCTTTGTCTTCATATTGTAGAAATAGTGCAACTCCTCTGGTTATGAAAGAACCCAATAGCACACAGGATGTTTTTTGACACAAATACCCTCAGATACGATTTTACATCCTTTTATGAACATCTTTCCATGAATTTATTCTGAGGGGTCCCTCCTTCTCTACTCTTTTGTGACACACTTTAGGTGAGTGGCTTTGGTTTCAGCCTGAGCTGGATGGGATTTTTTCTGTTCTTGTCTATTGAATACATAGAGCCACACAAAGTTGGTATGGTTTACATTTAGTAATATTTTCAAATATTTCAATCTCCAAACTTCTGAAACATTCGTATTTTTGTAAATTCATACACAATGACCTGAAATATTTTTCTGGTGTATAGAAGGTAACAAGATGTAATTATGTATAGCTGAGCTCAGTGTAGTTTTCCCATTGTCCATGGTGCTAAAAATGTGAATTCTTTTCCCCTTTGTCCCCTTTCTGGTACTTTTCTATTTCTTGAATAAACTATTTTTATTATCTTTTTTAAGCTCTTTATCTAATCCTATTCACTAGCTTTACTGTACCCATTGCCAAGTCTTTTCTAGGATGGATCTCTTTTTCTCCCTTAAGTCTTTTATTAATGCAGCACATATGTATATTCTTTACTTCCTTGCCTTGGCTTGCATTTTTTCTTGCTGTCGCCTTTTTCTTGTCTCCCACTCATTGTGATAAATACCATTTTTGCATTCTGTTTGTGAATCCCAGACTTCACAAAAGGCACAGATACCCATTTGACATCACAAAGAGAATGTCAGTGTTTAAACATCAAGGGCTGCATTTGGTAAAGGTTGCGAGTGCTTACATTCTCCAGCAGCTCCACACTGCAATAGAGGTGCTCACTTCTGCCAATTTGGCCTTATTTTCTGTCTTTCCAGCTGATAATAAACTGATAAGAAATGCAGGACTTTGCTGGATAAGTATATTAATCATTTAACCAATGTACAGATCCCCAAAACTTGAAAATATCAAACGAAACATACAGATGAAATCTTGCATCCCTCTTGGGATGTATTTTCCCTGAGTCAGGTGCTGGTCCTATGAAAATACATGTAAACATCACTATTAATTTTAAAATGAATGGATGTGAGGTGTGGATACCATTAGCATGGAGAGTCTTTCTAGAATTAGCAGTGTTACCTTCTTCTAGTAGACAGAAATCAGACAATTCCTGAGATGAAGGAAACAGAGTGTCTGTTTTCTGGGAGTGCTGTTGGGGTCAGGCAGACAGACCTTGTCTGGCTGTGAGCCTTCCGTGGGACTTGATTGAAACTCCCCCATGCAGAGTATGACAGAACTCAGAATCATGCAGCCCTGAACCTCAGTAATGCAGCTTCAATCCTTTCTAAGGATTGCTTTTTATCACTGCCACTTGAGCTGCTCTGTCCTCCAGTTATTTGTCTTTCATCCTGGAAAGTCATGGATTTCTGACATTGCTCCAGCAGGAGAGTTTAGCATATGCTGGACTTCAAGCATATCAGTGGAATTTGATGAGATCTCAGTGTGTGCTCACCAGCCTGGAGACAAGGGCAGATTTTGAGCTGCAATACAATAATTTCCAGTGTTGCATTCTGGTAGAACCCATAACAAGGCCAAGACTCTGATAAGTGTAAATACCATAACAGATCTCAGCAGATGTTTGGGAGTTAGAGGGAATGGAGAGCTGGCACATTATCACTAAAATACATCTCCAGCTTTATTCCTGCTGAGATGTTCTTTGTCTGCAATGAGCATTTACTGTAGCAATCTGGTACTGAGCTCTGCCCAAACCATTCCTCTACTCTTCAGTGCTCGTGTTCTCCTTTTCTTGAGCACAGACCTGTCTTTTCTGGAGCAGACTGATTAGTTGCATCAGGAATGACACATCTGATGCATTTTTCTTCCTCAGCCTCGTAGGTCACACTCAGGTAACACTCCCATTGTGCACATGGGCTTTGCTCACTCAAATAAAGGAGCTTTATTTATTTCTGAAAGGACAACAGTTACTATAAATCTGTCCAAACAGCTTTCCCCCCTTCCCCTGCTCTTAATTATTTCTGGATTAATGAAATATTTGTTTTGTGTATTTCTAACTTTGTAAATGCATTAGCAATTGAGGTTTTTCCCTCACATTCCTTCCCTGTCATACACTTCATTAATTCCACACATCACATCCTTCCCAGCTTTATTCTAAATTGCTGTATCATTTACTCAGATAAGTTAAGTTGCCATAGAAGCTTTGTGAAGTGTTTGGTCTTTTTGTACCCTTTGGCAACATGTTTGTGATTTTTAAATAACAGCTTCTTTTTCTCTTGTGTTCTCTGTCTCCTCTTCTGATAGATCAGCTTGAACTGGTTGCTGTGGCATGAATAGGTATTTATTTGTACTGAGACAGGTGGAGACACAGAACAGGCCCCCAGTCTGAGACTACCTGTAGCAGCATCTAAGGTCAGAGAGTGAGGGGGGGAAAGGATTTGTAAGCACATTGAATTTATAAAATTAATTTTCCCTGGTCCTCTCAGTTATCTGTGTAACCTGTTTTCTACAGTTATTAAAATAATGGTATTTTTTGCAGTTGACAGAGAAGGAATCTTGTAAATATTGAGCAAATAGGATTACGTGAAGATTTAAATAGCCATCTTTTCAAGGCTCTTTGATTTTTAGTCTTCTTGTTTCAAAAGGTTTTCTATCTGTTAAGCTCTGCTTCAGAAAAGCACTTAAGCACATACTTAAATCCATCAGTAGGAGGAAGACCTATAAGCCTGGATTTAACTAGATGCATATTTCTAAATCAAGGCATTAAGCTCTTTGCTCAACATGCAGAAAATTCCATCTTTTCAATCACAGTGCTGGTGCACTTCCCTCCCAAAATGCACCACCAGATAGAAATAGTTACTAATGAGCAAGCTGTAGTTCAGTATGTTTGATTCATGGAAAACAAGAATTTGGGATGTATAGCCAGATATAACAGTCATTAGAGGGGTGGAGCACTTCTCCTAGGAGGAAAGGCTGAGAGAATTGGGATTGCTCAGCTTGGAAAAGAGAAGGTTTTGGAGTGATCTAATTGTGGCCTTTCCAGTACCTGAAGGGGCTACAAGAAAGGTAGAGAGAGATTGTTTACAAGAGCCTGGAGTGACAGAACAAGGGGAATGGCTTCAAACAGAGGTTTAGATGGGATATTGGGAAGAAATTCCTCCCTGTGAGGGTGGGCAGGCCCTGGCACAGGGTGCCCAGAGGAGCTGTGGCTGCCCCATCCCTGGAAGTGTCCAAGCCCAGGTTGTACAGGGCTTGGAGCAGCCTGGGCTGGTGGAAGGTGTCCCTGCCCATGGCAGGGATGGGACTGGATGATCTGTAAGGTCCCTTCCAACCCAGGCCCTGCATGGATTCTGTGAATCTGATATTTGATGGTGGCAAGAGCAAGACATACTGCCTGGCATCTGACCTTGCTTTCACTGACTTGTACTCATTGACACAGGATTAAGTGCCCACCATGGCCAGTTTGCTACTGGGATCAAAAGGTGTAGATTGCAGCACCCCAAATGCCTTGGGAGTCAGCAGCAGTCTGGGACCAGTCTGGGTGTAGTTTTGGTGTTATAACAAGATCAGTGAGAACTGGGAGCTGCTGTGACAACCTAATAAATGTTAGGTGCTGATTCTGCCCAGCCATCCTGAGAATGATCCCTGTCACAGATCACCCACCTCATGCCTGGGCTCCTTGGGATGTCCTCGGCAGTGTCAGGCCATGAATCGGGTCCTGGCCCTTTCAATCTTGGATTTATTCAGTTTCTGTCTCAGTGTGGGGAAGATTTAGTGGTTCAGCTTATAGGATCTGGAATTTTGCCTATTCCAGTCTAGTAAGAAATAGTGTTGCTGTTCCTGTTTTATTCCTTGCCCCAGTTCTTACCCAAATGAACACATTAAATGGTGTTTCCAGATTTATTTTACTAAATCTCATAGCGTGGGTTAAAACCAAAAGAAGGTGAGGAGAGATAGAAGCCCCTTATCACAGAATAGTTTGGGGTTGGGAGGGACCTTCAAGAACATCTTGTTCCAATCAGCCCTTCCAAGGGCAGGGGTACCTTCCACTAAAGTAAGATGCTCAGTGCCCCATCCAACCCTTAAAAAGGCTTTTGGTTTTGCCTCTTTTTAAACAATATGTAATTAGTTTAATAAATTACTGGGAGCCTAAAATGACCAGATTATTTATATTTTGAAGTTGTTTCTGAAATGACAGTTTACTCATGAAAGACTGATACCTTTTAAATGCTTCCCTGTAAAACATATTTCACTGTGGCACCTTATAAATATTAGAACAAAAGCCTTTGCAGAACAAACAGATCTGAAACCACCGAAATACCCAACAATGATTCATTTCTTGTCTCAGTCATTCAATGCATTATTAACTTCCCTGTGAGCAGGAGGAGAGGTGCCATGTCTGTGCCCGAGGAGCAAAAGTGAAAATATTCCCAGAGCAGCACAGAGAAATGTGTTTTCCAGGTCCTGGTATTGCCTCTATTTTCAAGGTGCCTAAAGGCAGAAATCTGAATGCATCTATATTCAAATCTGGAATTAGAGCCAACAATACACCCTATCAGGTTCTCCTGTGAGGTTGCTTTCAGCCTGTGTTATAACTTTGCAGCTTTATTGGGTGTTTGCAATGTGAGCCCAAGAGGAATCATCACAAAGCCCCACCGGCCTGGAACAGCAGGGCAGTAAGATATTTGTTTTTTCATTATGAAAAGGAGAAATTGTTTCTAATAATCCAGTGTATACTTAACTCCTCTTATTTTTATTTTTTTTAAATTGAGTATGGATCTCAAAAAACCAGCTGTGTGGCAGTTTAATGGCACAATTTGCTTCTCCTTGTACTTTGATAGGATTAATTGGCATCTAAACAACATTTTTTTCCCTGTTGCAGCCCTAAGCTCAGCTCATATAGAGCCAATTATATCTCTGCATTTCAGTGTGCTAAAGCTCTTGGCACAGCAGCGTTCTCATGGAGGTCAGCAATGGTAATAAGCTGTTCTTAAGGACTTTTTCCACTATTTGCATTTTGACAGTTATTGTGCATTGTATTTATGCTGACAGGTGCTGTCAGCAGCCACAGATATGAAACCACCTGTGTCCTTATTTTGCCAGTGCTTGATTGGCATAGGTTTGACATTGATGGGGCCCTGTGTAACTAAAAGCAGAGTTATTTGTATTAGTACTAAATAAGCATAGTATGCTTATAGTGCTGCTTAAATCAGGCCCTTGTTTTGCCTCAGTAGAAACACTGAGGAAACAAGTCCAGGAACACTTAGGGTGATTCTCTATTGCTCTGAATGATGCTCAGATTTGGAATATCCAGAAAACATTTGATATTAGATTGGTTGGTGTTAACGTGTGATAGAAATCAACCAAAGGTGGACTGTTAATGGGACTCTGATTTTCAAATTCTGACACATTTTACCTCTGTGTTCTTGATCTCTGAAAGTATCCACAGTATGAGTAGGGCTGGGCTAAGACCAGGTGCTATGATGCCTTCTGACCCTACAGGTCTCCAAAATGGTTTTGTTTCCTGTAAACTGTAGCAGCGTTCTTAACCGATTTTGAAGTTACAATAAAGATCATGAGAAATAACCAGTTTTAAGGGTAATTTAAAGAAATCTGCATGCTTGAGTGAAGTGGAGATTTGGTAAGGCCATCCTTCAGTTGTTGGGGAACTTGGAGGATGTTCTGAAGAGCCAGTCCACAGTAATGGTCTGGGTGAGGAAATTATTTGTTTAGAGTGGGGATGTTCAGAGCATGGGATGATCTGCTTTCTTGTATATGCCTTAATAATAAATTCCTCTTGAAGTGATCATCAATAATTATGCTAGATGTGAATTTTTCCACTCTTTAGTTATAAGATGCCACAGTTTCTTGCCAGATACCATGTTTAATTACAGACAAGTTAATTACTCCCCAGTTATGATTTACTGTGGCTACTGGCTGTTGTTTCCACTTGATTGCTGCCACATCTCAGAATGACAATGAAAAATTATGTTCCAAATTGGATGTGAAAGGAAAGAGAAATCCAGTTTAAAACTCCAAAACTGGATGAGCATCATACCTTGGTAAACTTCAGAATGGAAAGACTGGAGAAAGATTGTACTATTATGCATCCCCACCCCATTCTGGTGGCCAAAACTGCACTAATTACCAAACCCATGAATTCGGAGAAGCTCATTCATATTTGTCCACCCCCTGACCTGTTTATCTGGTATCAAGCTACTGCATCTCGTCATAAATTATGAATTCCCTGAAACAGGGTCTACATTTGTATCTACTCTTACCATGTCAGCATCACTCTCAAGTGTGGAGCAAGTTATGCAGCAACTACTCTTGTGGCTCTTCCAGCATAACCAGAATCCCAGTGTTGGACTTTCCTGCCTTGGGGAGCTGATAAAAATGCCTTTGGAAAAGCAAGGAAACAGTGTTTGTGCTATGACTTGACTTACCATGGCTACTGGGGAGTTTGCAATGGTGGAATGGTCCACAGTTTGTGCTGAAATCCTGACCTGTTCCCTCAGCTATGTACCCCTTTCTGTGGCTCACCAGAGTCTGGTTTCTTCTGGTCTTTGCAGGGACATGAGGTCTTTCTCTTATGTTTCCACGTGAGGGATCAGCATCAGACTCAGTCTGTGTTAGAGTAAAAATTTGGAAAATGTGGGCAGACATTTGTTGTGTCATCAACATTTTGCAATACCAAGAGATTTGTCCAGTGAGACTGTTTGGATACCAGTCTGCTTGACTTATTCTCTCCTCACTAGGTGTCTTGAGAATTATTTTGAAAACTTATTAATAAGAATGTCAGCTTCAGCAATCGCTGATGGTAACAATGACAAAAATGTGTCATAAAAAAAGCTGAAAACTTACTTCACCTTGAGATTCACAAGGACATTTATGCACACATTCCCTCTTCTAAAATAGACTATGAATTTCATCTTCCAAATTTGTTCTCACTGCACACAAGCATTCATGGAGAAAACGTTTATACAGCGCTTGGAACAACTTGAGCACATTTCCTATCAGTGTGGGAAGCTGGATCTCGTTAATCACTCCAACAATGAAGTCAATTAGAGCAGTGCATCTTGTTAGGTATCTGCTAAGATCCTACTCAATGGCTCATTACTTGTAAGCAAGCAATCTGATATCGTTTAGAGTACCATGTGAAAGAGTGAGATAGAAAAGCATATGGGAGAGCAAACTGTGCTATTACTAATTTTCATTTGCTGTTTGCTTTTCATACTATTGATAAAATAAGTTCATTCGAAAATAAAACTGTATTTCATCTGTTCTATAGCACTCCTTCTGTCCAACCAACAGATGATGTGAATTCTCACTTTACTGTGTTTGGCTAAGTAGGTAGGATGTCAGGATTCAAGAGCCTCGTCTGATTGCCTAACAGTGCTCGCTCCCTAAATTAATTCTTGTTCCTTCAGTTATTTCATAGTCATTAAAGAGAGAGATGGGCATCTGTGAATGCACTGACACCCTTAGGACTCCTGTCTGCCTCCTTGCTCGGGGAAGGAGTGTGAGTGATGCAGGTGATTGTGTGTTAGCTTGAGGAAGAGTGGGGTTTCATTCCCGTGCAGGCACAAATGGGTCATTTAATTTGTACAGTGTCAGGCCCTGGGGGATCACTGCCTTGTTTGCTCAGGCAGGGCTGAGCGGGCGAACGGCACTGTCTTGTTTGGTGGTTATTGCTGCCTAATGACTCTGCAGGGATCTCCCAGTTATTAAACCCCTTTGTTTCCCTTTATCACAGTCAGCCTCAATGCCCCTGTGCCCAGGCAGTCCTTTTGCTCCACTGGATTTTGCTGTGATTTCCAAACAGCTGACTGGTGGATAGGCAGGTCCTGAGCTTTCCTAAAGGAGAAGGCAGAGCACGGGGTTCCCAGGAAGGAGCTGCTGTCTCTACAGCTGCAATGGGGACCTGCAGTGACAGTGCACTGGGAGGCCAATTAACAGCTGGAAACGTAAAGTCTTCTTGAGATATGCCTCCTATGTAGTGCCTTTGTATTCCAGGTATTAAGAGATGGAGCTCAGTCAATGCTCTGGCGTTTGAGCTGTAATTATCCCAGGAGCGCCATGATTAGGGCACAGTGTTCACTGCCATGACTGTAAAATAACACACTCCTCTGTCTTGCTTTAAGAAGGGTAGCGATGCTTTAAAATGAATGGCTGCTAACAGGAGTAATCCTATAATCAGGATAATGTTTTATACACAAGACTATTTTTGTACAATGCCTCTATAGTAAATGAGCCTATTCTGATAACATTGAACAAGTACCACAATTTTCCAGGTGGGCAACTTTGATTAGACATTGGTCTTTTTCTTTGGGAACTGAAGGTTCTGCTAAACAACATACTGTGCTAAATTATTTAGCACATTGAATTTAAAATAAGATAATTCCTCTTTATAAATACTTGTCTTTCCTCTGTAAGTCCAGAAAGGTGATTTTTTATTTTTTTTTCCTCCCTCAAAGCAGGGTTATAAATACCTAAACACCTAAGTACTCTGTCAAAATACTGCCTTCTCCAGCACTGTAAAATTGAGAACATTGCAAGTTTTTGAGATTTATCTTGGGTGTAAACATATATGGCTGGTGTCATTTTTTCCTCCTTTTTTATTCAATTTAAGTCATTGCGTTTTTTCAGTTTTGGAGCAAAACCAGCTCAGAGGTGGATATTTTGACCTGAAAGCCATGAGATGTGTTGGTTCTAGTACTGTTTTCCTTCACTTTGCTCATGGTAGAAAAGCTGGGTTGCTGGCTATGACTCACATCTGGAGCAGACTCCTTCCACCCTCTGGTATGAACTAGTTGTCTGGTGAGATGGAGCATCCATGTCCAGCTTGTCCAATATCCACAAACTCAGCCAAACTCATCAGGGATTTAAATTCAAGACCTGTC
>JAOXXN010000230.1:6948700-6959480 GCA_026770055.1 Myrmophylax atrothorax
GAAGGTGTCCAGAAAGAGGGACACAAGGGGACTCTGCCTGGCAAGGGCCAATTTTAACCACTTCAGTCACTGCACTTTTTTGCATCCTCGTTTAAAGTTTGCAGCACTGGAGGCATTTCTCAAGCTCTGTAAATAATGTCATTTCTCTGAGGAGTGCATCAAGATATGACTGATTTGACTGTATTTTCCTATGACTGAATCTTGGCTATATGGAGAAAACCCCAGATAAATCACTTAAGTTTCCTCTGTTTTCCTCCTTTTCTTCTCACTAATGAGAGGAGCTGTAGGGAAGAGAAGAGTTCCCTTAGTAAATGATAATTTTCTAGCTGGCAGTCACACCAAAGTCCCTGGTGTGAATGAAGTGCTGGGAGAAAAAAGTCCTGAGACAAAAGTGAAAAAATAATAATAGCAGAAATCAGCTCTATTTTGCTCGATAGGATTTAGGATCTACAGTTTGTGTCTTAAAAAAATATCAAACAAGTAATTATGAGTGCCTTGAGCCCACACTGAAATAGTAAAGAATAAAATGTGCCACAGGACTGCTTCTGCCAGAGTTTTCCCAGGCAATGGAGAGGAAAATAAACCTGAACCTTTTGGACAAGTACAGAACCAAAGCTTGAGATCACATTGCTTTAAGTAACCACTTTAATCTCCAGACAGCTTTAGTGGGGTAAATATTTAGCCTGTTCACTCTGTGAGCTGTTGAATTTTCGGATTTTTGCTTCTTCCCTGAAGCATCATCAGTTTGGAATTCACCCAGTAAAGCAAGAAACATCCTTCTGAGTGAGTCTGGAGGGTTTCCCAGTTCACACTTAATAAATTATGGCAAATGGTGTAAAAAAGGGATCAGACACAGCAAGTTTCATGAGTAATGTTTCTACACTGAATCATCTGAATCACATGATTGCAGAGGTGGTTTTATTTTCACTGATAACAATCTGTAATCTATTATGTTTTTTCTCCACTCACTATTTGTAGCTGACTTTAGCACGTTAATATGACTTTAGATGATAGAGGTTAAAGACAACATAATGCTGTTTGTACTTGCATAACAGTTGTTTTATATCAAGGTATAAAACGACCTGACTCCACAGTCTTGAAATTGGTACCTTAAACTTAATAACCAGGGGCTGAATTTCCTTTCTTTGGCTGAAATGTCACCTTCAGAGCCTCACACATAGGCTTATTTCTACCCTTAAAATTCTAGAATCAAATATGACTCTCGCTTTTCCATCACCTTCCCTTTAAATTCACACATGTGCATTAAAGTGTTAGAAATTCAGTGCCAATTCCTCCTCCTGGGATGCACTGCATGGTGGTATTCAGTTAGTGTACCTTGATGTCAGTCTGACTTTGGGGGACTCTGCTCCCTCTCCGTGCTCAGAATGCCCAACTGAGCCATTACCGGTGGATCTGAGCAGGAATTCTGCCTCCAAAGCCTGGGGGGCCACTGGGCCTTTCTCAGCAGATCTATAATACATGATGCAAGTTGCTGCAGTGTTTTTCCCCCTCCTTTTAGTCAATAGCTTTCATCCTTCTGCCCAGATTTCTGCAGCACAAATACCTGTGAAAATCTTGTGTACCAGCATTTAGTGATTCCTAATGAACCGGTTATTTTTAATGTTGGGGTGGAGGTGCTATAATGAAAACACAGTTTGCATTCCTGTAAATAAAAGACCAGTTATAATGGAATTTTGACTGTTGGGCAAATGTGGTCTCAAAGACTTAGCCTGCTGTGAGCAGCTAATTAGAGTCCAGAAACCATATTAATTATTTATTGACTATTCTTTGAGCAAATCATAGCACTTTACCAGCAGCTCACGCTTGTAGAGGACACTGAGTAATTTTACCCATTTAATGATAGATTCCAGATTCTGCCTTGCAAAAGATGACACAATTTTTTCTGAATAAACATCAATTTCTGTATGTTTCAAGACATCTAAATTAAATATCTTTCAACAAAGTATTGATTGTCATCTTTATGCTGGCACAGACCTGGTGGATGTCAGGCTTGTTCTGGTATTTCTGTAGAAGGTTTCATTGCAGTTTCTTGGTCCTGGGTTAGAAAGGTGACGGATAAAAGAGGATAATTCACTTGCTCACGTCCTGACTTGGAGCAGAAAGTGGCTGTCATTTCAACAAGTTAGCACCAAAAATGACAAAATTGAGTCAGATTTTTGTAAAATTCAAAGTCTGTGCATATTTCAGGACAAAACACTGCTTAAGGAAGAATTGCCTGGAAAATAACATCAAGGTTTTCAGTCTACACATGTGATGCCTGAAGAAAAATAACCTCATTCCTGTCTAGAAAGAAAAAAAGCCCTTAAGGATGTGTACATCTTACTCATTAAAGTAAATAGGACTAGTTAATATCCAGGTGCAACACAGCCTTAATTCTGGCCCCATCTTATACACTGGAATCAATCCCATTTCAAGTAGTAATGGGACTACTCAGGATGCATTTTCAAGCACACAGTGATGTGTCTGCAAAAGCAGGACATGATGAGGAACTGTTCTGCTTGTTCAAATGCTTGTGAGTTGGGCATCGATCTCTCCTCAAGCTGACAAAGCTTTTGTTCATTAAAAAAAATATTCAGTAATGAAATGGAAATTTTTCTGAATTTTGGAATGGATTTGCAGTCCAAATGTGGTAGGTAATAAGGTAAATTAAAGTGTGAACTTTAAGTAGTAGCCATTCCTGATCCAGCTTGAATAATGCAGGCCTGGAAATTCAGCTTAATTCTTTTGAGAATTGATGCTGAAACACATGTCATTTTAGTCTAAAAGATTATTGGTCAGACTGGGAAGTTTCCTAAACATAATTACAAATCCAGTTCACCTGGAGTGAATCAGCTCTACTCTGGGGTTATGAATTCTTATTGAACCTCACAGAGTTTACAAACATACCTGGGTGGGAGGTGTGTGGAAGTATTGCCCTGGCCTGATCCCCAGAAACAGTTCTTCAGTCTTTGCCCGTCTCCTTAGGAGCTCAAAACAATTTTTAAGCTCTTCATGTATCTGGTTGAATGCTGAGTGCTGGTCAGCTTTGCACATAGAGGAAGTTCTTGGGTTTATTTTGGACCAGATTGTGGTAGAGAAAACAGCGAGTTTTGATGAGTGTGTGTGTATGTGTGTGTTCCTCATCCTCTCGATGTCCTGGAGAGAGGAAGAGCAGAGAGGCTGCTGAAAGTCACAGCAAATGTGGTGACTGTCTCTGGAACCTTCAGCCTGGGATGTGATGCCTGGGCCCAGCTCGGGAGCACACACTCCTGTCTGTGCTCCAAGAGACGACTGAGTGTTGCTCTTGTTCTTTCACACCTACATCTTCTGTCTCTGCCAAGATATGTTGCCTTCATTTGTGCCCTTATTTAGCATGCTGTCCACCTACTATCTGCATTTTCATTATGTATTTTAAATGAGCAATAAAATAACCATTTACATAATGAATACACTTATATTGATATTATGTTATATAATTTAGAGATGGCACTTAATTAGAACTTGTTTATAATTAGGTCTCTTGCTATGCCAGCTAGCTTTTATGTTATTTATAAAACTTGAGGAACACAGAAAAACATGAGTATGTGAATGTGAAAATAATATTTGGCATTGCTTTTTGTAACCCTTTTGTGCCCATTTCCATTTATCCTGGGGTTCCTCTTTTACTGGATATTCATGGCAAACAGAGTATTTTCTTGTGAGGACATAATGCAGGGAATTTGGTGGTGTTATCAGTTCTAGTTTGGACTTAATTTTCTAGTGGTTTGAGATCAGTAGGAATGGGAGGAGAAGGGCTACAAAGCTGCTGAAGGGTCTGGAGAGTAAATCGTATGAGGAAGAGCTGGGGATGCTGAGCCTGGAGAAGAGGAGGCTCAGGAGGGACCTTCTTGCTCCCTGCAACTCCCTGAAACAACTTGATGTGGTACTGAGTGCTGTGGTTTAGTTGACAAGGTGGTGATCTGTCAAAGGTTGGACTCAATGATTTTGGAAGTCTTTTCCAAACCTTGATGATTCTATGATTTGTTCTGTGAGAGCCCCATGTTTGGGGTATTTTGGTTTGGTTTGGTTTTTTATTTTAATTGGTATGAATAAATGAAAGTAATGCAATCATTTCACTGCTTTATCCCTTTTAAAATCTTAATACTGAAATGTTCACATACTTCAAAGAGATTTGGGCATCCAAGTGTCTTCTAAGTCTCTTTGACAATCCGGTTGGTTAAGACATCACTGATGGTCATCTTGTAAAATCTTCCTTGTAGTGCAGCAAAATTGGTAGAGACTAAACTGTCATGGATGAATAGGGATAGTATTCAAATTAAGATTTTGGCTTTAGAGAAAATGGATAAATTTGAGTATTTCACAGTTTTAAGAAATAACTGGAGACTTCTGTAGGAATTGGTTCACTTTGAAGCCTTGGTTCACTGCCTTACAATTCTGAAAATATGCCTCCCAGATTAGTAAAAAAAGCATTGTTTTCTCTATCACTGAGGGCAAACAGCACTTTTGTTTAGAGGGGAAAGTATTTGGAGGTTTCACACAGAAGCTGTTGCCGGTTTGTCCTCAGCTGGAGCAGGTCTGGCCCACTGAGCGTGGTTTCCATGGGAACCTGCTGACTTGGAGCATCTTTCTGTTCTAGCAGCAGCCTCAGAGGGTCTTGAAGCACAGACTGTGGTGAGAAGAGCAGAGGTTCTGCTAAATCAGGCAATGGTTCAACATTGAGACCCTGAGAACTGCTGCTCTCCCTTGCCCAGGGACTGGGGTGTCTTGTGAGGATCCATCTGAGATGTGCATTTACACAGAAAGTGGTCTTTGGGCTCACAGGGGGAAGGTAAGACCCTCTTTGCAAAGGTCATAAACATAACCAACAATGAGAAATAAAGCACACCAGTAAGTTCACCCTTCAGGAGTTGTTAGCAATGAAAAATGGCATTTTGTTAAACTGGTTTGCACTGAGAAGGTGAGCTCTGTTTGCTTTGTCACCTGAGATTCCCTCCCTTGGGGAAAATGACAAGTCAGAAAACATATTTTGGAATTAATTGTGATCTGGCTCTGTAATTCTTCTTTTAAAGTTTAATAAAGCAGGCTGAGCCCTCCAGGGTTCCCTTGGGAAAACTAAGACACAGACACAGTGGAATGTCTGTGACTTACCTTCCAAAGCTCTGTTCTCACAGAGAGGGGCTGGAGGTGACCCAGCTTGGAGAGCAACCACACACCTGGAGAGTGTGTTGCAAAAAAAGAGATGAAAACATTTGGAAAGGTCTGCTCTCTGAAGTCATTTTAGGTTTAAAAATGACATTCCATGGAAGAATTTTAAATCATTTCACAGTATGATCAATGGGCCTCCATGTTTTAAGAATGTCAAACCCCAGCAGATATTTATTAATGAATCAGTTCAGGATGAAACAACTGAAGCAGCAGGTTGCTCTAATTCCTAAAGAATTTTTCTTTAATTTTAATTCCAAGTAATTAATTGGCTTTTGGATTATCACAGTTTGTTTTCTGCTCCAATGCAGAGCTGTATTTCAGAAGAGGCTGTGCTCTGCTCCTCAAATGCTACAGACTGTCCTTACTTTTTCTTTCATTATGCAGTGTTTAGCTTATCTCTCATAGTAACTTAAATGCCTTTTCTAGTTTTCAGCTTTTTTGTTTGTTTTTGATTGGAACAGTCTTTAAATGATCTATTTTTTCATTATTATTAATTTTCTACCTGGATGAGTCTTCAGACTGTCCTTTATTTCTGAATTGATTGCTTTCACAAATGTGCCTTCTTGAAAATGATACACTCTTTTATTCCTTTCTATTTTTTTTTCCCCCAACCATATTGATGAAATAGAATAAGAAAATAGACTAATGGAAGAATTCAAAGTATTTTTTGTTTTACTTTGGAGCACAGAATAAGAGAAAGGTTGGCTGTAAGGGGCCTCTGGAGGTCTTCTTTCAAACCTCCTACTTAAGGATTACCAGGTCAGCTGGAGTTTTGTCTAACAAGTCCTGTAATCCTGCAAGGGTGGAAGGCATTCCTGGCAGACCTCTTAAGGCTACATACATACCTTGCTCCCTCTGTTTAGAAGTCCAGTTCAGTTCTTTTTGAGGCACATAAATCCTAGTTGTTGATTCTGTGCTTGTTCTACATTCATCTCATTCAAAGTCATTCACAGGGAAAAATTGGAAAGACTTGTTGTACACAAGCTCTTAGAGAAGTTTAGTTTTCTCAGCAGAAAGACATTTTTATCCTGTTCTTGAAGTGGACAGAGAAGATTCCCTCAGTGTTAACTGAAGATCTGTATTTTTTTTCTAAGGCTTAAGTTTGAATACAGATTCAATAGAAATCAACTCCTTTCTCTGTCTAAATGTGCTCTAGAGAATTATGACCAAAATCCACAGCAAAGATATGCCTAACTTGGCTGCTTATTTATTGCTTTATTGATTAACATTCAGACACAGCAGCACTAGTGAAACACTCTCTTCAGTTTTCCATCTCTTATTTTTCTCTCTGTGGATTACCCTGTGTGTAATCAGTAGAAAATGTCAATTGTTCTGATATCTGGTGTCTCAAAGAACAGAATCAGGATTTTAAGCTACTTAAGTGTACTTCCAGCACATTGTTTCCATATTAACCAAACAAAGAAGAAAAACACAGGGGGGGGACTATCTTCTTATTCTTTTGGTTTATTTAAAAGATTTTTTATTATTATTATTGATACAAAGTTGTATGTCATGTATGTATGGCACTCTGAAGAGTCAAAGCATGAAAACAACTGCCAGATAAAAGTGCTGTTTTGAACAGACTGTAAAGTTTGGGTTTGGTGCAGAAGCTTTACAGGTCTCTCAGAGCCAGCACGAGTAAGAAATTGTTTGGGCCGTGTTCTCCATAGGAATGACTTGCAACAACAGAAGAAGGCATTTGGTTAATCACATTCTCTCCTTTATGTGTAGCAGTCCAGGAAGAGTTTCCTAGGTGACTGTAGAGTTGCCAAGACCACCAACTCGTATACAAACCTGTTTGATGGATAATCTTGTACTTAGTATAACTCCCAAAGGCACAAGCTCCATTTGTAGCCTTTGTATAACATGTGCAAGTTCTAACCCCAGGTGAGTTCCATGGGAAGTCACCACGTGACAGCATAAAGCAATCAAAATTGTACAGGTCCAGGCTGACTCCAGGACTTATTTCTGCTGTTGATTGCAATCTATTTAGTAATAATGGGCACACAAAATCTTTCCCTGTATGTCATGTTGCAGGCCCAGTCCTACAAAGCAATTCCTGGGCTTTCAGAAGTGAGTTTATAGACAGATTTTTGCAGAGCCACTTCTCATGCTCCTGTTGCTGTATCCATTTGGGTGAGAAGGGCTCTGTAAACCTGGATGTTTTTAGCTGGATTGCCATGCTGGCTTTTGGATCAGTGGGAGGACATCCAGGACTAAGTGTGAGCAACTAATGGGAGCACTGTAAAAAGCCTGGAGCATAACAATAAATCCGTGACTACAGGAATAAACACTCCAATCTCTTGTTAGCAGATACGTCAGAGCGACTCAGCTCACTTGAGTAGTGCAGGCACATCACTTGAGCAGGACTGCAGTGGAGCCAGAGGTGTTACATGGAACAAATTATACCCTGTGCTGGAAAGGGGACATGCCCCAGATAGCGAGGGAAGACACAACCAGGCTCTTGGTTAACATGCCCCAGAAGTATTTAAACAGGAAGAGCAGAGGAAACTCTCCTTGTCATCCAAAAAGTCTGGTGTAGAAGGAAAGAAATCAAAGTGTCTCACTGGCTTGTTTTACAGACTGTGAATTAGCTCTGAGCAAGGTGTTAATTAAAAAACAATCTGGAAGAAAGTTCAGGATTTGCATTTTGCAACAAAACTCGAGTCAAGTCATTTAAGAAGTTTATGTCAGGTTAAGAGCATTTTCCTCTAAGCCTGGTTTGGGGTGTATTTCAAATGAGTGATGCAAAACAACTATGAGCAAGGATCAATTCATTTGCCACCTCAAAACTGCACCATGTGATCTACATTACCTGGGACTGGCAATAGTCTGATGTATCAAAGTAGCCCAGACATAAAAGCCTCATTCTGGAGCCTCATTTACAATTTTTCCAAACCCTCTGTGAAGAATATTTTGTACCTTTTTCTCCCTGTCACAGTTTCTTTGTAAAATATAAAAAGCAGAAGACTAATAGACTCGGTTATCCAGAAAGTTTTAAGAACTGTTGGGTCTTAATTTGATGGTCTGTGTGATGTGCCTGCTTTTTGTTGCTGCTGTGATTGGCCTATTGAGTGCATGGGGTTCTCAGCTGTGTTGGTATGAATAGAGACATGCTTCAAGAAAACCTGTGAACTTCATCTTCAGTTGAAATCCGAGGCCATTTATTTAGAATTATTTTAATTTTAATCTGATTCAGTTGCATAAAAATACTGATAATGCACTGAGATGGCAGGAGGGGCATCTGCCTTGCATTGTGTTCCTCACAACTGTCCAGTGAGGTGCTGAAGGGTGCTCTGGGTTCCTCATGGCTGTGGCTCCCTGTAAGGATGAGAACCCCCTTTTCTATTCTCTCTCTATTTCACCTCTAAAACCACTAGGAGTGAGTTGAGAAGAGAAACAGGGAGGCACCGTGTGCTGGGTTTTTGAGAAATGAATAATAAAGCACTTACAAATGTTCTGAGTGTGGTACAGTAAATACATTGAAAAAAACAAGCTAGTAAGGATTGCACATAATTAAAACAGTTGTGCTTTTTTGCCGTTTTTTTTTCTGCTGTGTATCCATGCTGAATCTCACAGGAGGCACCTCTTTCCTATTAGCTGAATTTTAACTAGCCTGGCTCCCAACACTCAGATTTATGAGCTCATCTCTCTTCCAGGGTGTCTATAATTAAGCAAACCTGAGGGTAAGATTTAGTCAAATGATGCTGAAATTAAACTCATTTCACATCTTCTGAAAGACTCCAAACTTTATTGATGCCAGGATATTGAATGTAAACGTGCTGTGTTTTAGTCTGGTTTATTCTTCTTTTAAAGCTGATGGAGGGGAATTATTTTTAGCACTTGTGAAAAGCAACAGATCTACAGCAGTAGAAACCAGCTCCCTCTATATGAAGCCTCTTATGTATTATTTAGGATCCAGAGATGCTATAACATCTTTCCATCTATTGTTATGCTTATCTGAGCATGATAGGAATGCATTCTGCTATAAAAGCCTATGATATAAAGCACTAGATTAACTTCAGAGCTGGTAATCTGCTCTCATGCTTTATTGCCTGAGTTTGAAGTGGCTCTAGAGCTTCTCTGCATGAGGAATCTCTTATCTTGAAGCTTTTTAGGAGTGCAAGTTGGAGTCCTTTTTCCTGTTGCTTCAACATGTGAAATGGTTGCTGTTCCTGCTGGTTTTATTGCCATCTTAAGCATTGTTAGGATAACAATGGTACCTGATGAAGGAGAGTACATCATACCATTGTGATGGGCTAAAAATTGGGCCTTTTAGCAAATGAGTAAAAGGGATTGTTCATTCCTTCTCTTTTGTAAAGCAAGGGGGTAAAATGTCGTTTGCAAAGTGCTTTGAGCTCTGCAAATACAACCTGAATTGTACATGCAAATTGATGTTTATAAATATAAGAAAATACAGGTAACTCAGAGCTGAGCACAGAATTGCTGCAGATATTGGAATAAAGCCCACATTTCATTACGTGAGTCAGAAGATGAAAGTTCTGGAGGAGGCTGATCAGTCCACCAACACCAGCAGTGAGAGGTGACTCACCACAGGTTGGAGAAGAATGTTTTGAGGTGCTGATGGTGACACCACATTTAGGCATCCTCTGCAGAGAGTTTACAGCAAAATTAGGGCTGTTCTTCCACAGTGGCCATTGTGGAGCTCACAGTCCTACTGAAATTAGGAGATACAATGTAATTTCTCTGACTGACTCTGAAATTCTTGCTTTCTAAGTAGGTATAGTCCCTTCTCAGGTGTTGCTTTATCTGTACTGCTTTTATTTTTCCTTTTCATCTTATTCTCCCCTTGCAGTTATGCTGAATGGCTGGGAAACACTGTTCCAGCTTAGCAATTCTAGGGAAGCCCAGTTTATGCAAGAAGCTGAGGCCAGAATGTTCCCAGTAACTCACTATCAAAACCACGAGGCTTTTGGCAGTCTTGGCTATGGAAAAAAGTATTTAAAATAACAGTGCAGTAAACTGCTGATTATCACAGTTATCCCAGAACTAAAATACTGCCCCTCTGAGACTGACTTTTACTGTAACAGCAAACAGCAAAGTTTGACTCTCTTCTTAGGAAAAAATTGCAATTGCACTAAGTCTGAAATCAAGTGGAGATCTTAATTTGATTTCACTTGGCTTCAGGAAGTTTCTGCAATAAAAAGTTAGGAGTTCCCAGACAAGAAACCCAAAACCATCCTAAACCTTGGATAAATAATGCCTGGAAATAATAAACAGGCTTGAGTCAGTGCACAAGATGTGACAGCTTTGGATGAATGCTGCATTCAGAGCTCCTTTTGGAGTTTGGACAGCAGAGCAGTGCCCACCCCTGCCCAGCTGGAGGGCAGGGGCTGAAGGGTGCCCAAAGCTACCCAGGGACTTCAGCTTCAGGTTTAAATTCCACAGGGACTTGGTTCTGTGTGTTTCCATGCAAGAGTCAAGAACTGGCTGCAATAAACCAGCACCTATGAGCTATTCCAGTCTACCTGTTTCAAGGGAAAATAGAAAGGGTAAAAAGCCATCAGCATGTTTCAGTTCCTGGAATAGCCTAATGGGAGTTAATTGCTAAAGT
>JAOXXN010000230.1:6962017-6980292 GCA_026770055.1 Myrmophylax atrothorax
AGAGCTTGAGCCCGTGCCCCCTTGTCCTATTGCTGAGTGCCTGGGAGAAGAGACCAACCCCCACCTGGCTAGAACTTTCCTTCAGGTAGTTCTAGACAGTGATGAGGTCACCTCATCACTTAAGTGTGTTTGATTGTGCTAAATAGGTCCAATTGCTGTAATTCTCGGTAAACCTTCAGTAGACAAGGCTTGGGTTGGGATGCACCTCCATGTGGTGGATGTTACTCATCATCATGGAGTCCCAACACAGGTGTTGCATAATTGTGTTTCTTTTGGTTTTCTTTTTCCACTTTTTCTTTTGGTAAAACTTCAGTCCTAACTTCCCTCATGTCTGCATTTCCGAAAAGGATTTTGCTGGCTCTAGGTAACCCTCTCCCATTCAGGAACAGGTCACATTCAGGCAGGCCTGAGATGTCCTTACGTATAAAGTGCTGTTAATCGTAAAGCAGATTAGGTTGCCTTTAAAGTCTAATTTAAATTTCCTATGCTGAGCAGCTGCTGAGCTGCTCCACAATTGTTGCACATCACTAACTATCAATGTACTGCAAAATGAAGGATTATATATGTTTATAAGCTGTCCTGGTTATATCTGCAGCACAGGCACTGTAGCATTGGAAAACCCATCTCAAAGCAAAGCTTAAAGCTCAAATCCTTCTCTGTGGAAAAAGAAATAAACAATTCCTTTTGGTATTTCCTTATACTGTTATGATTCTTGACAGAATAGCCTTTTTTCAGCATATTAATTTCTAACAGGATGAGCAGTACTGCTTTTCTTGTAATTTCAAGAATTGTCTATATTTTAAGTATGACTTGAAAGTAAAATTTCAGAACACTTGCCCATGTAAAATTCTAGTATATACTTTTTACATTCTCATATGCCACAATAATTTCCCCTGGAGAATAAGGACAGGAAACAAAACCAGTTCAAACATTTGGTTTGGTTACCAAATGTTCAGTGGTTGTTGGTTAAAATGTTGTTATTTAATAGTCCCCAAAATAGGGTGTTTTCCAAGATTCTGAGAGTAGTGCCTCAATAATTAGAGAAGTGCTGAAGTATCTCCTGTAGGTGTCTGTGATCCCCCCATTCATATTTTCCAGAGCATGAAGAGAGCTCTGAATGACACCACTGTGTGCTGGTCCTTTAGGGAAATAAATCTGGGCTTTTAGGCTTTCTGGGTGGAATTCCTGTTCTAGCAGAATGTGTCCTAGGATCTTTAATAACCACAGAGAGCTGAGATATCTTTTTGGACTTTATTTCATTTCCTTTAGGAAAGATGTCTTCTCTTTATTTTGATAAGTTTGGTTGGGTAAATACTTGTTCTGTCTGATTTCAAACTATGTAAGTGTAATACAAAAGATAATGTTTATTGTTTCACATGATATTTGGACTGCTGGATTTAAATAAATAGATATCAGCTTATTTGTAAGGGCTTTCCCCAGCATGGGAGAGTCCTTGTGTAAAATAAATCATACCTTTCAGTGATTTGATCCACTGCAGAAACTCTGAATGAAACCACACGTTCCCCTGAGTCTGTTTTTATCTTTGTAGACCTTGATCTTAAAAAGACTTAACTTCACATGCTGTGCTGGTACTTAAATATAAATAATCCTCTGATTTACTGTGCTTATGTATGTGCTTAGAGTCTGGAAAATTAGGGCATTAATGGTAACACATGCTTAAGATAGGATTTAATCAAAGAGCTGTAGCTTTGTGCCAGTAGATAATTTTCAAAAATCACAACGTGTGCAGGCAGAGGAAAACCTGTATTTCTTTTTCTTTGTAGCTCTTGCCAAGTAGCAACATCCTCTGCAAAACTTTAATTTGTTTCGTGCCATACTTTTGCTTACTTTCTGATCTTTTTAAATGGCTTTGCCCTACAGTTGAGAAAGAGAAAGGTTGGTTCAGGTGTAAAGGGCTGTAGTGGTGAGTTCCCCACAAACACAGCAATGAAGTCAGGGAGCTCGAGGTAAATTTAGTGTATGCAAATATATGAAACTGCTGTGCCCTTCATTCCATTGCTGGGCTTTGCTGTCTTCTAATACAGGTTATCTGTGGTCACCCAGAAACCACGGGAGACATTTTTGAATAGCTGAGAGTGACAATAGAAATGACTGCAAAGAAGTCCAGATGTTCACAAACGACATCTTGCTGGGCCTGCCACTTTAGAGCTAATAGAACTGTCAGTCATGGAGCTGGCAGGATGGGTTCTATTTAAGGAAATCAGGATTGCTGAAGTCTGGTGGTTTTGCCTTTCCTGCTGTACTCAAACTTCACAGAAAAAACCCAAAAACCTGTACTAAAAAGAAACTAAGTAATTGTTCTTCTGAAACAATGGGTCGTCTATACTTATGTGTGCAGTGCATATTCTAAGTGATGCTCCTGCTCCAAAATCAGAGCTCTCCCTTTTCTCTTTCCTGTTTCCCACCTGTGTGTCAGGGCACAGTTTCTGTTCACAAGAGAGAGGCCAATTTTTGCTGGTTTGTTATTCCTGGTTTGGGGACCTGGCTTGTCCTCAGTCTGCCAAGGGAGCTTGCTTTGTGATTTGGGTTTGTTGTTTTGATTTAGACCCAGGAGAGCAGATCTTTTCAGGCCAACTGAGATTTGCCCTTAGTTAGACTCAAATGTCACTTGGTTGAATTTTGAGGTTTAAATAGCTTCTAAAATAAAAGTAATGAATGGCTTCTCTGTTTCAAACCTGTGTGAGCCCCCACTGAATTCCTCTGATCCTGAATTCCAGTGCTTCTTTTACAGTCTTTGTCTAATTACATTTTAAGGGCATAAACAATTCAAGGGGAAATACTCAGCTAAGGAAGAAGATACCTATGCAATATGCTGCTCAGTAATGAAATTCAGTGGGGTATTGCTGGCAATGAGTTTTATTTTTAAATGCATTTGCCATGTTTAACTGCATTTGTTTAGCTTTCCAATATCTTATCCTAGCCAGCATTTACTCTACTTTTTTTTCTTCCAATGGTGCCATCCATGTAAACAAAATAGAAATCTGAAAGCCTTTGAAAGTTATATCTGTGTTTACAGGAAAAATAACAACTTGTCCATTCTTCCATTGAATAATCCATGGAAACTGCAAAGGCTTTTCAAATGTTCTACATCTGAATCTCCAGATGTTCCTCTAATTGTATCCAGAAAAGCTATATTCAGGCACAAATAAATCTCAAAGCTCATTTGAGAAGCTTAGGTAATTTATTAATTTACCTGAATTGTTTCTTCCACCTCTGAATTTAATCTGATGAAAATTCATCTATTTTAAATGTGCCTTTATTTTTGTCCTCTAGGAAAACAACTATCTGTCTGCACCAAAAAGCTGCACTTAGCAGTGGTAAATGGCTTATCTGAATCATGGGCAGAAGCTTTATGGGACTCCTTGTGATTCCACAGGAGTCTTATTTTCATTTACTGCCCTACTAATCATAAAAAGTTGGCAGTCACTGGAAAGCAAAGTGACAAATGGCATCTTACTGTTCTTCACACCAGGGCAAGAAGCATATTCCTTTGATCCAAACTGCCATTAGAATTACTGTTCAGATAATAACAGTGGGAGACTCAGCTTAGAGGCTGGGAGGGAACTCCATCTCAGGGGGTACCTGAGGGCTGGCAGAAATAATGCAGAAAGCTTGTGGTGTTCCTTATGCTGGGCTTTTAAAAAGAGGTGAGACAACTATTTGAGCAAAGGGTGGAGTTGGCCTGGTTTTGTGGTGGCAATGACTGCCAAGATGACTCTGGGAGCTCTGTATTTACCTGGTTTAGTGCTGGGAATGACATGGATTGGGCTCTGGGAAATGATGGTATGGTGTTCAAACCTGAAGGGCCTGGTGTCCTGGACTGTTTTGGCTCATTTCTTCTGCCTGTACCTGTGCACCTCCAGCTTTGGCAGATGCTGAGGCTGCAAGGGAGGATGTTTTTATGCAACACGCACTTCAGAGTGTGCACTGCCGGGCCAAAATCCCCTCAGCATTGGACATGACCGCTCAGAATTCCAATATCCCTTCAGCAGGGACTGTGCTGTGCTTCTGGGTGTTTACAGAGTGGAAGACACCACAAGTCTTGGTCACAGGACCTTTGATTTAACATGTTCAGAAACAACTGAAACTATTCACATGCTTGTTCCGTGGGTTTAGAACAGAATAAAGTTTGTTTTGCCTGTTTTATAGTGGCTACTTGAACAGTACCAGCACATGGAAGCTTCAGTTTAATTCACTTGTCCTAAGAGGAGCATAAAAACTTGTATATTGCGAAAATGAACTTTCAGTGCTCTCCAATCAGAAAATACCTGATCTTTTATTGTTTAGTGTAACACTGGTGTACATTCAGCAAAAATATTGTAATGTCAGGTGCATCTAATAAAACTAAACCACTGGAAAGTCACAGACATAACAATTACTTTCCCCTGCTTTCTGACTTAAGCATTGGCTATTGAGAATTAAAGCTGTTGGTAGTGGTGCTTTCAATAACAGTAACTTCTATTTAGGGAATGCATTATCTGATGATTTATTTATCTTGAGAAACAAAAAACAAACAGCAAAACCTCAGGGCATTATTTTGAGAGGCAAGAAGAAAACTGGAATTATTGATTCCCATTCTGAAATGACCAACTCTGCATGGTGATGCAGAGGAAACTAGTTATGAACTTGCATTCAAAAAAGGAGAGTTTCAGCTCATTTAAACACAAAATGTTCAGACAAGGTTTTTAAATAGGATTCGAGGAGCCAATGGAAGCAGACAGGTGTGTAATTAAGGTTAAAGACACTTCCAGCAGCTTTGGAAACAGATAATGCTGCTGAGATCCCAATAAAAAAATGTAAATCTGCGTGTCAAAAATAACCTCTCCTAGTTCCATTTGCCCAGCAAGGGTTGCAGATTGGAGTCTTGGGTGCTCCTGAGAAACCTGCCTATGTAAATAAGGGAAAGGCATGAAGTTTTCTTAAGGTTTTGAAAGAAATGATGAGATGAATATTTAATCAACTTTTTAATGTCATTGCTGTGATTATTTATTTTTAAAGAGAGCTTATCTAAATATTATCCTTACTTCTGGAAAAACCTTATCACAAGGTAGTACAGCTGAACAGGTGATAGTGTGTGTCAAATCTATTTTTACTGCACACAGTGTATATTCTTTAGTCAGTAATTTGCAGCAATGGAGGCAGGATTTTAAGCTCCTTTCAGTAAAATATATTCTTTGGCATCTTGCTGCTGGCCCATTTGTCTCATTACAAAAGGTCTGTTAAAAAAAAAGAAGTCAAGATAATGAAATACCAGCTAAAAGGACTGCATTTAAATCAGACTATATTTAGCATTGCCACATTTCAGAATGGCATTAGAGAAGCAAGGACAGTTACCTGCTGACATTTTGTTTGACAGAGAAATGGGCAAAAAAATGTAGTCTGTGCTGCTTGGAGCTGATATCAGAGTCACTGGGGCTTGTGGATGTCTCTGGGAAGGATAAGAGAACACCAACAGTATGAATTTGGGGGGCCTTAGGGCAGCCACTGGGACATGGACATGACAGGGAAAACTGGTGGGGTCAGAAGAAGTTGCCTTTTAGTCATTGTGACATCACCTTTGCCTGAGTTACGAGGATGAAATGAGCCACAAGGCCACAGAATCCCTCAGGAGAAGGAGATGGGGAAGGGAATCAGCTTTTCAGGATGAGTGTAGGCTGGCAACAACGATGGTGGAGACCATGTGAGCCTCAGGGCACGGGCTCACCCAGTCCCAGGGGTGCTGCTGGCCCCTGAGCACACACTGGCCATGGAGAGGCTCTGAGAGCCTTGGGAGCCAAGTGCTGTTTGCACCTTGGTTTTACTTGAGTATTCTGTTAGGATTGGTGGGTTTGCACTGGTGTTATCAGGCTGGGGAAATGGTGGGGGCAGAGCCTGAAGAGAAAATAGCTGGAAGTTGTGCTGTGCGGGGATTGGGCTTAAATTCTGCTAATCCACTGAGGTTTGAGCTCAGGCTGCAGCCAGGCCAGTGCCCTTCTCACAGGCTGCAGTGTCTGTCTGCTCACCTGGACAGCCACCTGTGGCCTGTCATCCTGCACAGCTGAGGGTGTGTTAACAGCTCCCTCGTGCTGGCACATCAACCTTCAGAAATCTTGATAAACAACTCCTGAAGGTTTATGGTCAGTACTGCATGGAAGGTATCCCCATGGAGAGGATTCTCCCTACCAGCTTTCCTGGGCTTGACTCACACTGGATTTCAGTGAAACAGGTAGGATGAGAAATGCCTTCAACCTGAATAAGAGGAGCAGGTTTAAATTAGATATTAGGGGAAAATTCTTTCCTGTAAGGGTAGTGAGGCACAGGTTGCTCAGACAAGCTGTGGCTGCTGGATGGGGCTTGGAGTCACCTGGGATAGTGGAAGGTGGCCCTGCCTGCAGCAGAGGGGTGGAGCTGGATGCACTTTAAGGTCCCTTCCAGCCTAACCCATTCCTTGATTCTGAGATTCCAACTAGCTGCAGAACCAGGTGTAGCTCTAGTGGCTGTTCCAGTGCTCCCTCTCAGCTGCAGGTCTGTCCCAAGTGCAGTGGCACGTGCTGTGGGGGTGCTGTTCCTGCCCAGAGCAGTCACCCCTCATGTGCCCTCTGTTGTGCCACTCTCACATAGTGTCATTGCTGCAAGACATTTTTGCTTCAGTTACCAGATCTTTGGCTCTTAGCCTGAAGACTTTCATCACAGTTTTAATAAATATAATCTGAGGAGTTTAGAGCATACAAACTAACATGGGAAATAAAGGGTAATTCATCTTGCAGTCAGAAACGAGCTAAATGTCCCCTTGCAGCCAGTTTGATCTCTCTTTCTGGCTGTGCCACAGGTTTCATTGCTCCTCAAACACAAGGCAGGACAGATGGCAGGCAGGAAACCCCCCCCAACTGGAGCATCCCAACACCACCATCCCTGCAGGGTCTTGCACAGCCACATCTTTGGGTTTGGTTTGAACCCAGGGGCACCACAGCCCCCTGTGCATTCCCTGGACAGGGAGGGCAGCTCTGAACCCAGGGGCACCACAGCCCCCTGTGCATTCCCTGGGCAGGGAGGGCAGCTCTGAACCCAGGGGCACCCACAGCCCCCTGTGCATTCCCTGGGCAGGGAGGGCAGGTCTGATATATCCCTGCACTTTAGCTGCAGTAATTGGTGGTTTATTTTCCACAACAGCAACCTTTATAAGTAATTAATTTTCTCTATAGCCCACCCTGAGATTTGTGTCCTTTCCAGGTTGTGATCACCTTATATTTCAATGCATGTAACTTATGTGTTACAATCACTGTGTTTTCAGAAGCACATTGTTGCACTCCATAGTGTGTCACCAGTTGTGAAACAAATATCTTTCAAAAGGCAATATGTGTTGTACTGCTACCAATTTGAAATCAAAAACTTCAATGGCATATAATTTTCAAGCCAGCCACATGCTGACATGTTCTCCCCATACTCATCATTACTTGGCAAGATTCAAGATCTGGATTCTATAATTATAATGTATTTTAGTATTACTTGGCACATGCCATAAATTATTAAGAAATTAGATTTTGGCTTCAATAGGGAATAGATTAACAGATTATTTATATCATAAGAGCTTGCATCTACCAATGAGTGAAGTGTTTCACAGCAAAAAAAGTCTTTACATAAGGTAAATAAACATGTTGTTCACAGGTTAACCATGAATAAAATCAGGACTAACTGTATTTTGTTGCATTTCCTTATAAATACAATATATCCTTACATGTCTTACTGTATTGAAAAAGAAGCTGTTCAGAATTTGATAAATGAGATTTTGGAGGAAAAGTTATATTTGATAATTGTTGTTCCTGAAATGTTGTTCCTTTCTCTCTTTCCCTCTCTGTTCTATCTTATTTTTTACTGTTACTAGAAATGTGAGTCAGGAAAGAAGGTTCAAGAACATTCTGGTTATTCATGAAACCCAAGATTCTGTGTTTGCAAACCCAGTCTGAAGTGTTATAGTAAAGACAAGGCAATGGGCCTCATTTGCAGGGATTAGCAGGGCTAAGGTGTGTGTGCTCTGCTCTGCATTGGAGTTCCTGGGGTATATTTTCAATAATACATTCTTTTGTTGGAAGCATAGGATATTTTAAAGCAACTTTCTAGCCTTTCAAAGATAGAAGTGAATTCACCTTACATGCTGAGTCTGGGAGTATATATCCCAAACAGTGCTTGCCCTGAATTTGAGGATTTATATTTTATTTTCTTAAACAGCAGCCACTGCAGATATGCACAGTGCAAAAGAAAGAAGTTGGACAGATTCTTTTGATGTCTCCCTACACGGTTATAATTCCTGACAGAATAACTATTTATCAGCAAATGAATTCCTAACGGAGAAGCAGCACATTGGATTTCTCTGCATTTTATCTTTCATGGAATATAGCAGAATCATCACTATAAACATCAGTGGAGAGCAGGGAGGGACTGAGTGAACTCATGCTTGGATTTATGCTCCAAAAGCCGTGTATTTATAATTAACAGGTTTAAAAGTTTTTAAAAGCCCAGTACTTATTTCTCCTGAAGAAGCTGAGGTATTCTGTTGCATGTGGAAGATGCCTGTCTAAAGGAAATTACTGGAAATGCAAAAATGTGGAAAAAAAAGTTGACTCTGTTGCTTTGCGTGTGTTGGTGTTGAGGCTTTAAAGACACTGGTTATTTCAAAAAAATCTTCCCATTATATATAAAGGAAATTGTTTGAGAGTAAAGGACTCCCCTAACTTATTGCGGGCTTTCCATATGGGCACAGGCTTATTCACAGAGTATTTCTCTTATTTCTTGCATGGACAAAGCAATTCAGCTGCACAAGTGCTGCACCATGTCTGGGAATGCCCCGAACCCACAGCTGCCTTTTGGTTAAGCACATTCAGAGGCCTGAAAGTTCTGATATCTAAAAGGAGTTCCAGATTTCTCTTGCCTAGGAAATAGAGGGGGGCACACTAGGGGCTTTGCCAATTTGATTTGCCCTTTGGAGAACAAACCCTTTTGCCCTGTGTGGTGGACTGTGCAGTGAGTGCTGACAGGGAGCTGTGCCGAGATGGAACGAGGTGCTGGGTGTCACCAGCTGAAATGTCACCAAGAGACAAAACATTCTGAAGGCACTTCAAAATGCCAACAGCTCCCATGTGTTTCTGGGAAGGAAGGCCACCAGGAATTTGGGATAAAGTAGGGTGAGTTTGAGAACTCATTTGCACATCTTGTACTGCTGAGCTTCTGGAAAAAGGAAAGTCCTCATCTGGCTGTGTTGGGCTGCTGTGATTCTGTGCATCGTTACAAGCAGGAGAGATAGCAATCAAAGTTCAAATGTTCCATGGAAATACCATCTCAAAACACTGTCAAGGAAAACTGAAAGACAAGGGAAATTTGTGACATTTCATGATACTGGCAAATTTAGAGTGGCTGGATGGCTTAGAAATATATTCCCTTGCAGTATAAGTTATTACATTCAGTGGTGCTCAGATTACACCAACAGAAATCTGATCACTGGACTCCTGGTTATTTTGCTTTCCTAACTTCTGATTATAACCACACCCATAGAAACCCAAAATCTATAGGAGGCAAGGGCCAGCTAAATGGAAACAAAGAAAGAAAAACAAATTGCAAGAGTGGAGTTCATGCTGAGTCAAACCAAGGTGGTGAGAAGGCTGCTGGGGATAAAATCCTCATTATGCTTTTTTGCTCTCTGTCAAGAAGATAAATCTTTCTCTTTGGGGCAGCACTGCAGCCCTGTGTGCACCTCTTTTCTCATTACAGGCACAAAGCCTCACTCAGCACAGGGGGCAGTACAGCTCCTCATCCTCGTGGGCTGCTGGCTCTGGGTTAGAGCCAGAAAAGCACCTGGATATAAACAGGCGAGTCTGAAAGTACCAGCATGGATTCCAAGAGCAGCTCAGCCTAAGCCTGAGCCCATCCAGTGGGGCTGTGAAATGCAAGGCTGCCATTCCAAGGCTGCAGCCAGAGCTCCCTTTCCCTCTTTGAGGTTCCTTCTCGTGTCCTCCACTGATTTATATCAACCTGCCTCTTGCATGTGTTTAATTCATCTTCTGTTTTTCCCACGTCATTTAGAAGGTGGAATACTTTCAGTTTTCCACCCCAGGAACAGTTGCTCTGGCAATGGGCACAGGGAACCTCAAAGCACCTTTTACTGAGGCAGCCTGATTTTTATTCCCTGCAAAACTGCAAATGTGGATTTGGGGCATAACTTGCTGGATAGCCCTCCTAATGTGCCCTGCAGGTGCACAGTATATTTGCAGTACCTCCTGCACATGCTGACACCTTCCTACAGCTCTGATGGAAATGGAGAAAGGTATCCATGGCCATGCAATTAAACTGAATGGCCACGTAAAAACAGAGCAGAGTTGTTTCAATATGATGAGGATATCCATGAAAATAGATCATTGCACAGTAAATGATTGGTTTATAGAGGTAAGGGGTTTTTAACTTTAAAATGCCAGTTTGCTGAAGCACTTTCCCATCTCTACCACCTGCTTGAGTAGTTATTATTATGGGGTTTTTCCTAATGCTGAACTAACATTGAAATACAAATTTATTCTTTATTCTTTGAAGTTCTGGCACTTGCAAGCAGTGCTTATGTGTCTGTGGGTGTCTGTAGGTGGACATTGCTGTGCAGCTGCTGAATTCACTCATTAAAATAGTAAGAGGGAAGTCCTGGCTTTGCTAAAGGAAAGGCAAAATTACCATTACATCAACATTCATCCCACTGCCAGTGGGATGAACAGCTGAGGCAGCTTTGACTCGTTTCACTCACTTTTATTTGTTATTTTTTTTAATTAATCCCACTTGTCTGCCATAATAATGCACTGGTAATGCTTTGATAGGGAGTTAATAAAACTTTTTTCCAGGGAGTGAGATGTGTCTGCAGCTGGCTGTGACTGGTTAGGCAAGATGAAGGTCCTGTCCCAGTGTGCTCAGATTGCTGTCCAAGGGCTGTATCAGCCATGAAGGCCGGTTCAAATTTGGGAAGGAATTATTCCTCTAGAAATAGACCCAAAGTATTGAGTGTACTGGGACTTTCTGAGTTTTTTAGGAAGTTTTTAGGATGCCAGGAAGATCCAGTTACTAATTTAACATGAGTTTTTACAAAATGACAAAACAAATCGGTATTCAAATTTAGTCTAATTTATTCTCTGCTCACAAGGAGTTTCTAGTTGAATAAGCACCTCAAGGAAGAAAGGAACAGTCAGTGGAGAGTAGATATTCCCAGAACTGGTCTCATTTAGTGCTGCTTATTTAGTATTTTATAGCAAACTGAACTGCAGTACTAGCTAGGGAAAAACATCTCACTTGAAAAATATTTCCAGGTGCTGTTTAGCTGGTTGGCATTAATAACCATGAACTGTGCTGGTAATGTGGAATGTTGGTGATTCCCAGGAATTTTGTCATGCAAGAGACTGGACTTCTGCTGCTCCTCCAGAGAACAGAGAGAATTCTGCACCCAGGAGGTGCAGCCAGTGCAGGAAATGTGGAGTAAGCAGCAGTTTGAGCCTCAGCTCCACGAGGCAGCAGTTTCTCTCCCTGCCTGTGCTGGGTCTGACATGTTTGTGCTTGTGTATATAAATAGTCAGTGAATATCTTAGGGGGGAAAAAAAGGTGTGTTTCATATCTGTGCTCTGATGTTTTCTCTCTTGTTTGTCTGGGGTTTGCCAACACTCGTGACTGTTTGGTCAAATTTAATGGCTCAAAGGACAGACTCACTAATGGAAGGCAGCACAATTGGTTCCAGTTTGATTGTTTGATGCTCCTCAGTCACCAGTGTCATTGCCAGTAGAAAAATGTTTTGAGCTGCATGAAATAGCAAATCATTTAATTGCATCAGGGGATAGAAACAGCTTCACCCGTTTGAAAATGTCACACACAGCTGATAGAGAGCACTCTTTAAGAACATCAGTAGCTTTTTAAGCAAGATATAAGTAGAAAATGTGTCCGGTTCAGCCACACAACATCAAAATCATGAGGAGCAGAAGTGTCTGGGCTCAGTATCGGGTTTGAATGCTTGTTTGGAGTGGGAACCCCATGTTGCTGGAGAGATGCATCGATGTTCGTGCCTTTAAAACATCCCATTAGTGAAATGCTGTGGCAGAGCTATAAATGTTACAAAATAGAAAGTTCAGCATTGCAAGTGAGACTAAAATACCAGAGCATCCCTGTTATCACCATGAACATAAATCATGTCAGAAATTCCAACGATTCTGCTCTTTCTTGTGAACAGAAGTCTATCCACTGATAGTGTTTTTCAATAATATGAGAATGTGTTATGTTTAAATTCTTTTTCTCCATGCATTAACATTTTATTTTCACTCAGCTTTCATTCAAGAGTGATCAGTGAATAGAAGATTCTCCATTACTCAAGTGTGTATGTGTATATCTTTACCTAATTATTCACAGCTTTTGCTACACCTCATTAGTAGGTGCTGGATTCACTGTAGGCATAATTTCATTGGCATGAGGGATTTCCTGTTAGAGGACGGGGTTGTTTATTTGGAGGGTGGGTGGGCAATGTTCAGATCTATCTGTGCTTGCCTGCAATCAGTGTGCAAACAAGGCTGTCCTTCCTGCCTTTGTGCATAATCCCTAATTTCCTCTATCACAGAGTTCAGGAGGTCTGTATCCTTATTTTTAGATTCCACAGCAGTATTACTTTGTCAACACCCCCCTCACTGCGCATCACTCAGAGGTGGAAAAGATGTGAAATCCCTTTACTGATGGCAGAAAATGATGGTTTAAGTCCTTTGGATTTCTTTCTGCCAAGATCTGAAAATTAGCTCTTCATTAAACTGATTAGAACATTTTCATTAGAAACAATCATATTATCACAAGGGTCTTTTTAAGAAAAACTGTTTCGTTTCTGAAGATGTGTTAAGTTTTCCTCCTCCTGTCATTTGCACCACACTTTGATCCTTATCTGCTCTAGCAAATCAAATGTGCTTTTGACAATAAATCAGCAAATATTTTCTTTTTTTTTTTCTTTTCCTCCTGAAATCTCTAACAAACCACATTAGAAGTAACCTTTTCTTGTTGTTTACTTCACTGATGGTTTTATTTTTTAGAGCCAGGAAATCAAATATTGCCAAGTAGTTCCCATTCTCTGAGGACCCGTGACACTTCATGTCCCCTGGTGTTTGGGTGGTTTCAGTCACCAGACACAGGTTCTCATACATATTTTGAAGGGCTCTGAATGCTTGGACTTCTACACTGTGTTTGAGACTTCTCTTAGTCCATTTTCATGTACAGCAGGCTTTGACTTGCCAGCTTTTAGAAGAGGCTCTTGGTGTCAGAAATGGGAACAACTCTGATCCTACATCTCGAGGGACAGGATTGTGAGGTTTGCAAACATTGATGTGTGCACTGGAAACAACTGGAGAGCAGCAGAGAAAACCCATGATCCTCTGTCAGCTTCATTAGCTCATCTGGTAACAAAACAAGGCATCTTTTACTCATAGAAATGGTGATTGGAATGTACTTCTGGAGAGCTGTGGTCCAATCTCCTGCTTCAAATGGGGTTGCCTGTGCTGCATCAGGCCAGTCTTGCCATTTCTGAGGCTTCAAAACTGGTGCAGTTTCTGCAGCCTCTCCCTCTGACCTTTACAAAGGCTGTGCTACCCCCGTGGTGAAATCCTCTGCAGCTCATTTCTCCTGCACAGGAGAAGAGGGTGCTCCTAAAAACTGAGCTTTGATTGTGGAGGATCTCTCTCAGTTCAGTCTCACAGCCATCTCCTGATCAAAGGGGGTTCCCAATCCCTGTGGTTTCTGACAGCTGTTAACCAGGTCCACCAGGCAGGGATGGCTGACCATGGGCAGGGATGGCTGACACAGGGGCCTCTGCTGAAAACCACCTTCGAGTCCTGCTCCTCAGCACCTGATAAACTCTGGAGTGCTCCTTAGGAACGCTCAGTGCAGAGAATCAGAAGGTTTTCCTGGCCCATTACAGCCCTGCTACAGCAATACATTATTTAGCAAACAGACTTTCATGCACAGTTTGTTTTCATATTATCATCACACACTGTAGTTCGGCTTCGAAGGGTCCTTTTTTCTTATTTTTTTTTCCTTCTTATTTAAACCTGGGTATCTAATACTGAAGTCTACAGCTATTTGTAAACAGATTTGCAAGCACAGTTAAAGGGTGACTCTTTTACACAGAAGCACAGCACGTGTTTTTGCCAGAAGTTTCAGTCTCCAGTGGGGAGCATTGACTCCCCACTGTGGCAGACACAGATAGATATGCAGAGAAAAACCCCTTCCTGCATCAGGGACTCAAAAGCTCTTTGATACAGCCAAGACTGGCTCGACTTTGCTGATTTTCAGGCAGTGTGTTTGAAATGTCTGCAGCAAACAGAGTCAGGCACAGCTTTGGTGTTGCAGGCTCTGTTGATTCACTGTGGTTAGCAACACCAGAGAGGTCGAAACACAAACGTGTGTGGCTGATTGATGTTGCTACAGAACACACCAAGCCTGAATTGCTGCAATAAGACCAGAGATGGGCAGAGCACAGCCGTGGTTGATTGCCTGAAGTCCTGCTGTGCCAGTGCTCCGAACAGTTGTCGGTTCTCTGGATGCAGCAGATCTCTGACAGCATATCCTGAATGAAAATATTATTTATTATTGAAAGAGCTCAGCACAAACAGTGAGGACCTGAGGTTTAGATGCAGATACATTTTTAAAAGAGGAAGTCTAGAAGAAATGCTTAGGCTTACTTACAATTTATTTCTAAAGGAAGCAGTGATTAAGCCAGATCAGCCTTTAGTGTGGTGTGTTAATCTCCTTGAGCCAGACAAGTCTAAAAAAAAAAAAAAAAAGAAAAAAGGCAAAAAACCCCACGAACACCTCAGTGTAGAGACACCGTGTGTTTCCAGTTCCAGAACTGCTGGGCATGACCTGCACTGTCACACCTGGTTTGCCTGACCAGGGAAGTGTTGATGCTGTTCCTGATGAAGAAAAGTGGCTTCTGTAGCCTTAGAAAATAAATCTAAGAAATTGTGGACAATCTGAAGTATTTCGACAGAAAAAAAAATCCATAATTTGAAAGTAAATATTTAGCCATGGCTTGTGTAGCAGTATGGTTTCATTCATTTTTTCTCCCATTCATTTGTTCTCTCATTCCTTTGTTCCCTTGCATGTTTATTTGGCTGCTTTGCTGGGAAGGATCAGGACCTGTTTCTGGTCTTTGACTGGCAGTGTTTTATTGGGAAGGAGTTTCTGCACAGAGGTGACAGGCAGCGTGTGCTGACAAGTATTACAGTAATTGTTATCTGGAGTGCCAAAGCCACTTAGTAGCAGACTTGTTGGGTGAGGAAATTTCTGCTCTGCTCATTTCTTGCTGCTTATGGCAGCAAGATAATCATTGTTGTGTTTTGGAGCATGACAGGATTTTCTTCCAGTATCATATATCTGTGCAGAAATCTTCTCTTGGGTGCTGCTTGTGTGAACTTACTTTGTGTTTAAATTGTATTACCAGTGTGCTTAGTTTGGGGAAATAGATGAAACAACGTAGCATATTGCTCTGCTTTGTTCAGGTTTAATTTTAACTTGAGTATTCTGTGTATCTGTGGCTGCAAATAAACTGGAAGCAAGTATATTGTGATTAAGTTAACAGTAGTAACTCAGTCGTCTCAAAGCAACATCAGCTTGACAGATATGACAAGTCTGGGATTTTGACTTCTCCTGGTATATTCTGGAGGGAACTGAAAAATGAGAATCATAAGGCCTTATTTCTGAAGACAAATCACAGTGGGAACTGGTACGTTCTTGTTAGAACTGGTAACTGTGGGCTGAGGTCTGGAGATGAGAAGCAAACCCAGGCTGACGTTTCAGATTAGATTCTCCTTTGCTCTGAATACCTCACTCTGGGAAACTTTCTTGAAAGGAATAAAATTTTTTGAAATGGAGTTTAATGTTTGATATTTATATGCATTTAAGATTTTTCACCCTAAATATTAGAGAGTTTTTTGTGAAGAGAACTGTACCAAAGGCAGGCAAATCTGTTTCTAATGCTGACTCTCATGCAGGCTGCTCGGGAAGCATTTTCTCCATAACTGACTTGTTGGAGTTTAGGGCTGGCAAGTAACAAATCATATTGGTATCAAGATAACTATCATGTATTTGGTGTTATCTAAATAATAATGATTGTGAGCACAGTCTGTCATCTTGCTGTCAGTCTGATTGTTCTAGAAATTCTAAAATTAGCACCAGCTCTGGCTCTGTCACAAGTGACAGTTCATTGTTGTGCTTCATTTAATTCTGTTGTATTTGATTTACTTCTTAAACTTATAAAGCATTAACTACAAGTCTATTTGTCAACTGTTTTTCATGCCCCACCTCAACTTCAATCCTCACCCCTCCAATGAGAATTGTTGAATTGTGTTTTAGCCCAGGCAAGGTCATTTTAATGTGACTTTTTTCTCTTTCTTCTGTTTCCAGCTGGTTTGGATTTTTGAAGTTTCCAGGAAAGTTCCAAAACACATTAAGAAGAGGTGTTTGTAGAGGCATATTGTAGGTATATTTTCTAGCTGGGAGAAATATTTTCTTTGTAGTGTCAGTGCAACAGGAAATATTGATATTACTGAACATCTGTTTCTTTTTTTCTGGAGTTTAAGTATCTCATTATTAACCCCAGGACTTTCAGTTCTTCTGGTCTAGACATGCAAACAAATGCATTTCCAAGGTCTTGGAAGACATAGGATGCATTATTTCTTGAAACTTGTGATGATATCCATCAGTTGTCTTTCCTGATGGAAGAAAATAAAGGTCAGGCTTTCATAATATTCCTGTGATGGCCATTTGGCGTGTGATTTACTCTGTTATCTTGGCATTCCACTCTTCTCTTCGTTACATCTGTCTGTGTAATTTGGCCTTTCACCTCCATGCCTGACCACAGACAGGTGTGTGTGCACAGAAACATGCACACCCCTCCCTCATGTGTTTGTGAGAAATATATAAAACAGGAATATGGTTAAAATTATGTCTGTTCATAAGGAAGACACGAATCAAATGACAAGATTAGACATCTAAGCATGGATAGAGGATTAGCCAGAGCTCTTACAAAGGAGCTCATCTTAACAGGATGCCTGAAGATGTTTCTCTTCCTCGATATCGCCACGTTCCAGGGTGGATGTCACTAAGAAGCTCTCATGTGCCAAAGTGAATTTTCCAAACTTAGAATGAACAATTTCTAGCTAACATTTTGTTTGGGGCTGTAGATAAAATTATGCTGATAGGTTGGTATTCTTTTTTTTTTTCCATTGAGGGGAAAATATCTGTACAAGTACTCTAATCTCTTGTGGCATTCTATACAAATGTTTTTAATCTTAATCTATTTGCTCTGAGCATGTATTACCATTTGCCAGTGATTGCAGCTTCAGTGAAAGGTCTGAGCATTGTCTATTCAGCCTGCACTGTACAAAGCAATTACCTTGACATATTAATACATTCTGGTAATTCTTCCTTTCATTTTCTTTCTCCAAACATGAAAGCAAATGCTTTTGGGAAAGAAGAAATATTCCTCTGCCTAACACAAGCAGGCAAAGCCAGGCTCTCCTTGTTTGATAAAGGTGGATTTAAAGGTGGAGTGTTTGCTCCTTGGACAGGAGAAACTCGCAGGCTCTGAGTGGAGCTCCTGTGGGGGCAAAGCAAGGCAGAGGGAGGGGATTCCTTTACTGGTAGATTGGCTGGTTTTTTCTCTGCACTTCATGTAGGCTGCCTGTGGAGTGGGGGGAGCTGCTCAGCTCACCCTCAGAGGGAACAGAGGAAAAAAGGAAGCCAAATTCAGTGGGGGAGAGGAAGCAGGAGGAGCTTTGTCTCTGCTGTGTTGGTCAGAAATTACCAGGGAACAGGCATGTCATGCCCTTCTGCCACTTAGTACCTTTACCTTAGTACCTTTTTTTAGTTTCCAGGTGTACATGAGCTATTCCTCCAGCCCCTGCCTATTTTTTCATTTTGTGTTACCACTCTTTGAGTTTTTAATGGGTCATGTCCTCCCAGGCTGTGTGGTGGGACTGACACAAGCCTGGCTCGGTGACTTTCCCTCCCAGGTTGGGCTGTTTTCTAAGGCAGGACAGGAAACTTCAGCTTGGTTGTCTGGCCCATGTCTGTGGGTGGTCCTGTTTTATTCCTTTTTGTCCAGTAAAAAGCTACCCTTGTGTGAAAGTGAAAAAGCTACATCTTGTGCAATTTGCTGCCAGTCCAGCTGATAAATAAAAAAAAAAAAATTAGTTGTATGAAGGGAAAAATCTGGATGTTTCCTGAATCATCAG
>JAOXXN010000230.1:6980392-6992819 GCA_026770055.1 Myrmophylax atrothorax
ACTTGGCAAAGAGGTTGAACTTTGGAATAGGAGGAGATTTAATGAAGGAGTCTAGAAGGTTTAATTAGTATGTTCTTAAAAAAAAAATTAAAAAAAAATCATATGTCCTGTATTGCTGCATTTATCAAATGTCACACCTGCCCTCAAAGATGGAGAGGGTTCTCTGGAGCTCAGGTGCTGTTCTGAACCAGGGGATCTTGGTTTCCAGCAGGTGGTTTCTCTATGCAGGAGCAAACTCCTGCCTCTCTGCTTTCCTAAAACCCTTCCCAGGTGCTCAGGAGCTCCTGAAGGTCTCCTGCAAAGCCAGCTTTAATTTCAGCCCTGCAGGATGAGTTTGGGAACTTTTACACTGCTTTTCTTTTCTTTGGATCATTATTTCTGCACTTTTACTGTCTGCACATTTTATAACTTTGTTCTAATAAACCCATCTACTTTAACAACTATTAATCTGAGCATTTTGAAACCACTGTGGATATTGCCCATTTGCTATTGAACGTTTTAGGAATCATAAATGTGACATCGTGTAAATCTATAAATGAAATATTGCCTTTCTCATCAAATCTGCATAGATTTTTTTTTTGCCTTGGTTATTTTATAGTCTGTTCTCTGTGGTCATTTTTGTATCATCAATGTCTTTCTCCTTGCCTCTTGAATATAAAAAATTCCACTAATTATTGAACAGTCTTTCTAAGTTAAGCCAAATAAGGACTTAATGACTTCTCAGATTCAAGACTTCATCCATCTAATATTTCATACACATATTTTAAATGCTGTTCATCTAGTTGAAATATTCTGAGAATGGCCATAAATTGATGTCATTTTCTCTTCCCATCTGTAATCTGGAAATAGAAAAAACAATTACCCTGATTTTATGCTGGTTTTCCAGTTTCATTGGAATGCTACAGAATAGGTACTTTTGCCCCCTCTCCTCTCAAGTATCAAAATGCTTTAGCACTAGAGGTCTTTTTAAGTTGTGATAACCTTAATTCACCTTTGATTGTTATGCTGAGCAAATTCCAAGAAGTTTAAAACTTGAGATAAGCACAGGCAGCTGCAGGTGTTTCATCCAAAATATTAGAGTCTGGGGAAGATTTCTGAGATATTTGTCTCAGCCAGAAATTTCATAACAGGACTTTTCTATGTGGGATAATTCATTTTGCAAATTAGGTGAATCGAACCATTTAGTAACTTTTATTAGTCTTGAGAGGGGAATAAAAAAAAAGTTAAGAAAAATTTCTGCATTTTTTTTGCTTCATTGAATCTACTTCTGAAGCTCTGGGAGGAGGAACAAGATGACAAAGATCACCCAAACCCAGGGTGATGTGCAGGACAGAGGCCATGGCTCAGTTTACCTCCTGCATCTCCCAAGAATGATGATGGACAGACTGAGCACAGCAATATTTCCTCACCATACACCTGCAAGTGCCAATAACTGGTATTGCAGTGGCTCTGCAGGCTCCAGACTGAGCTGAGAGGATCAGGAGAGCTGCAGAGAATGGACCTGTGATACATTTACACCAGTGCAAATGAGACTGCAGTTTCATGGAGTATTTCTGAAAGACAGTAACTGATTTTCTGTTGGTGTTTCCTACAAGTCTGCTGGTCTTTTTAGTATTGTGTCCAATTATCAGTGGAATTTGCACAGTGAGTGTGTCTGTCCTGTGATTATTTGATAATTTGATGGCAATATTTCTGAGCAAAGTAAATGGCAGTGCCCTTCACAATGCCTTTTAAATAAGTTTGGGAAAGCCTTTATTATACTAAATATTCTTAAAATTCTTTTGCCTTCTTTGGATAGCAAGATACAAATGGACCATTTCTAGGTGAATTTAATGCCTCATGTGCCACCTGCACATAATGCATTGCATTAATGGCAATGCCAGCAGAGTTGTGGGACCTTGGGGCGTTCTCCTCAGCAGCTGCTGTAACACTCAGGGTGTGTTGTGATTGATTGAGTCTCACAAACACCACTGACTGATCTGCCCAGTTCACTTTGCAGCCATCCCAGGGAAATAATTCTGTGGTTAGGACTCAGTAGATGTTGACAAACATCCCTCTCACCAAAAGTATTTCAAAGTCCAAACCAGCCTGGCCCTCAACAGAAACAGGGAAAATGGGTCGTTGCAGTCAGCTGGAAACAGTGTCCATTTGGGATGACAGAAATAATGAAGTGAAAAGTAAAAGAACTAGTCAGGAATCAAATCAGGTGCATTAAGGGTTATATAATGCTTTCAATCAGAAAAAGATGAATTGACATTTCTGATTATTTGTATTATGATTGACAATTAGATGTGGGTCTTTTAAGTCCTGCTAGTCAGATTATTTTGGCAAGGCATTATAACAATGTTTTGTAATGTGCTTGAGATTTGAGACTATTCAACAGTATTGCTATCAAAATGTAAAGTTAATTAAGACAACTATGGATCTACCACAGGGAGGCTCATGATGGGAAAGGAGCATCTGTTCAAATTCACAGAATCATTTAGGTTGGAAAAGACCTCTAAGATCATCAAGTCCAACCTTTGTCTGAACACCACCCTGTTAACTGAGTGCCACCTCCAGAATGGTTTAGCAAGGTTTTTATAACCTTCACTCACAATAACTAAACCAGCCTGACCTTCAGTACTTGCTCCATTTTAAGACTGGAAAGTCTGTTCTGCTCCAGAATGTGATTTATGACTTTTTTAACCTTCTTGTGTTTTTTCCTATTTTATTTTAGGATTCCCCCAGAAAACAGAGCATGATTGTAAGTGGCAAAACTTCCTCCAATAAATGGGGGAGGACTGAGGACTGCAGTGCTGACAGTGCATTCAAACTCCTTTGAAAGTATCCAGACCCCGTGGTTTTCCTCCCATCCTTTCCAGAGGGAGCTCAGGTAAGAAACAGTTTGCATGTTCTGTTGTTCTGGCTGATGAAAGGGTGCAGTGCCCACCTGAGTGACCTGTGGCACAGAAACGATGGGTACATTGGCACAGCTTTGTAGAGCTTTAATCAAAGGAAATTCAGTTCATTTTCTACTGCCACAAACTATTTATTTGCATTTCTCTAGGTACCTGTCTCATTAACATTAGGGATTTAGTCATTTAGGGTTGGGCCCAATATTAATTTTTGATGCTGAGAATATGCTGTAGTTGAAAAGGTAAAAGGTAGATGAGCTCTCTTGGAAAGTCTTGCTGTGGTGTGAGCTGAACAAACTTGACATGTGTCCAGAAGCTTTATCTGGTTACTTTCATGTGCTTTGAAGGTTTTTTGGTTATTTTTTTCTCCCCATGCACTTCCTGACCAGAGTTGTGCTCCAGGAGTGCTCCTAAGCTCACTGCTGGGTGGGTAAAAAGAAGGGCACACCAAGGGGGAATTCTCTGTTCAAAACACGGTGATTATGTGCTAAACCTGGACATGCATTTCACACAGTGAGTTTTGGAAGCACTTTTCTCTCTAAGCTGCTTTAGAATAAATTTCTTCTAATGCCACTTAAAATCCAAATAGATATGCATTGGTATGATTGGAGCTGAAGATTTCCAGCTATCTGCCTTCCTAGAATATCAAAGGCATGAGAGGAAAGTGTTTGGCTCAGGGGAAGCCAGGATGGGGAAGAAAGGATTCAACAGACATCAAACTACTGAAACTTTCTGAAATTAAATCCTGCAGGTCAAATTAGAAACATATCTGACAAGGTATTCTTATCACATATAGAACAGCTAATTTAAATACCATTAGAAGAAAGTTAATTAACCATAATCTGCAAAAACCTGAAGTATAAAACTAAAGGACTAGAATTAATAGTGCAAGAATGAGATTCATTCAGTTTTAAACTAATGGTTTTTACATGATATCTTCTGTTAAACCACAGGCTCATTAGGGGGCTGCAGGATGGTAAAGTTTTATCAGGAGTTAATTTCATTTAATTTAGAGCAGAATTCTATAATAACATTTACCATGGACTGCTCAAATTAGGTTAATTATGTGTGTCGATTTTTGTTCATAAATCATTTTTAAAAATAGCCTTGGGACTCAAGGTGGGTAACACACTACATTAGAGATAATGTCCTGCAGAGTGATGCTTTTATTTGGATGCAGCAGAAACTGCTGGTGCCATTCATTGTGTATTTGGAAAGGCCATAAAGTCCTAAGTGCAAACAACATAAGACTTGATGAGATGTCCCAGGATTTAGCAGGGCAGGTTGTCCTGAATGACTGTGGATCAAAGCCACAATGCAGAAGTGAAGGGATCCCCTGGAAATGCCTGGCTGTGTTTCACAGGGATGGCAGGGAGCGTATGTGGCAAAGCCAACCTCAGTCACTGGGTATGGCCTTGGCAAACCTCTTCCAAGGTGTGGGCATTCCAGGTAGTGTTCTTCAACAAGTGGGTAACAAAAGGGGACCCTTTTGAGCTGCAGGTGTCCTCCACATTGACAGGGTTATCCATCTAGTGGTTCTCACAGTGCCTTTGGAAAATGAATCAACCCACCCAAACACTCTTTTGTTGACAGATGTTTCTTTTCATTGCTGGCAGAGGATGTGTTAATTCTGCAGTGAGAGTCTGTGCAGACACCATAGTCTTTTCCAAAGGCAGAGAACTTTATTTTAAACTCAGTTCAGTTGCTGGGTGATTGCAGTGCACTTATCTGCCACATTATTTACAAATCTCAAGAACTTAACAGCTAGAAAATGATTAGTTAAGGGACATCATAAATCTTAGCACAGCCCACACAGCAAGCACTTGGCTGGAGTCCAATCCTTGCAGCTGGCCAAAACACATTTTTAATGTGACCCAGAAAAGGAGAATTTAAATGGCTTTTATATTCTCTCAGTGTGGAAAACTCACCAGTTCTACCCACGGAGTAGCCTGGGGCAGGTTCAAAGCACCCTGCCCTGCAGCTTGGGGCCTCAGGGGCTGCTCTAGAAGAAGAGGAACCCTGTGATAGTCTGCTCAAAGAGCAGCTTTGCCAGGCCAGATGTTGGGGGCTGGGAGAAGGGCTGCTGATTAACCTGGCAGTCTTTCACCAGAGAATAAGCTCATCCTGATAAACAAGTCAGGGAGTTTGATAGAAAGGGGTAATAAAGCCAATTTAATGACCTGTAGTAGAAGCAAGAGATCTGATATATTTTTTCTGATCAAACATAAAGCAGTATTTATTTCCTCACAGAACCTCCTCTGGCCTATAGTTATGAACTGAGGTGTGGTGTTTGTCAGCATGATTTCTACAGCGGAGTACATTCTTTCCAAGGGTAGCATTAAAGGAGGTGCCTCTGGATTGGGGGTCCAACAGTGCTGGCAGTTTCAGTGTAACTTTGTCAGACCTGGCAGCTTCTGAGGAATCTCTGAGGCACATTCAAATTGTAATAGAAGGAGCTCAGTGTATCCCCAGACAGTAAATTTGGTATCTGACTTATTCATCTCTCTATTGATTTATCTGTCTAGTTTATCTAATCAGCTTTAGCACCTGAATCTTTTAAAATCTAATTTTATTTAATCCACCTATGTTTGTTCTTACACTCCTACCACTGAGCTATTTTAGTGGGGAAGGCTGCAATCAATAAATGAAATGGCAAAAAGGAAGAAAGATTGATTTTTTCATATTATTTTATTTATTTTTAATTTCACATGCTTTTCATTTTATTCTTTGTCTTCTACATTTCTTTATTCTTGGTACACCAGAGAGAGCTTGTTGATTTTTATTTTTTTTTCCTCCTACATGAATGTGGAGTTGGTAAATGCTTCTACTTAATGAGAGAATTGCCAACACCCAGCAGAGGCCTGATTTGTCTGTGCTCTGTGGTGGTAACTCCATTAACTGCAGCGAAATTGCAACACCCTTTTAGGAATTAGGGCTCTAAATGGAACATGCTTTTGGGAATGATCAGAGAATAAAGATTTGCCTGGGATGGATAATATGTGGCAAGGAGAGCCCATGTGGATAAATACATACACATGGAGACACAGAAAAATCAATGTTTTCAGTGGAGTAAATGGACACAGAGCAATAAAGAGAGAAAATGGGATACGCTGATTGGAAAGGGTCCTGTGCCGGTGGATGAGCCTGTGGGAATAGAGGTTTCTGCCATTCCACGATGGGAAGCCAGAAGAGTGAGTGTTTAGGGAATTTGTGTCCCATTCCCACCCACAGGGTGGGTAGGGGCACAGCCAGACTCTCAGTGTGCCACAGCATGGCACTGCCAGCCCAAACCTGTCAGACAGCCATGCTGGGCTGGGGCTGATGGGGGACAGAAGCATCCCCTGCTGGCAGAGCCTCTGTGAGCAGAGTCAGGAGCTGCTCTGTCTCAGCAGGACCACAAAGCAGAAACTGTACCTTCTCTGAGGTCCCTGCTGAGGGTTTTCATCTTCCCACCTCACAGGCAGCACCTCCGAACATCCCTGGAATGTCCCGTTACCAAATGGTGTGGGTTGTGCTGGAACACAAACGTGGCTACTGCTCATTGATTCTGAACAGGGGGAACTTCTGTGTGTCTTTGGCTCTCAGATGAGCTGACAGTGTGTGAAATGCAGGTGGCTTGCCCTCTTGGGGTAAGGCTGTGCTGAAATGTGGAGATACGGTTTCATCACCAGGAACAGTGCTCAGGTACACCTCAATCTGGTCAAGAGTAAGAGTGGTTGACTCTCACCTGCATTCTGGATCACTGGAGAGCTTGTTCTTTGTCCCTTTTGGTTGTTTCCAAACCAGTGGTGGGTTCTTTGCAGGTGCCAGCAAGCTGTGCACTTGAGTTTTCACTCTTCAGACCCCCAGTCTCGAGCCTTTGGTGCAGAATCCCTGAAGCCCTGCTATTTGTTAAAGTTTGCATTGTGGGAGACAGGGAGGTGTGTGCTCCTCTTGGCTTTTGCCATCAGAGATTTATGTTTGTGTTTATTGAAAAACTCTTCCCTAATATGAAGTGAAAAGATGTAGTATAAAAGAAAAATCTAGTGCCAAAAGTTTTCTACCTTCCGAATGCCACTTCAGAACTGATACTTAATGTATTTATTTAAGAAATAAATCACTATTTATGTTTTTCCTCACCTTTCCTTACCTACACCTTTCTATTTTCCATTTATCCTCTCCCCCTGTAGCACAGTGCTGGCTGTTTGTCAGGTACAAGGCTTTGCTGCTGAAATAATATGCTATTCATTGCTAGAAACCTGATAATGGGGAAAAGATCAGCCCTGGCTGAAAGTGGGCTTGGCCTTGGAGAGTTGTGAGCTTCTGTAATGAATGCTTTTTGTGTTGTTTTTGAGAAAGGACAAGATACTAATTTGAAGAAAAATACTCCTTGGTACTGCATATCTGTTTTCTTGAGGACTTGAATGTCTGGAACAATGCTGACATCCAAAGCAGAATCTCCAGACGTTCTGGGCAGCTGCTGTTCTCTTCCTCCCCATCACCCCTTCTTGTCACCCACACTGAAACTCCTTATTCAGCCTTCTGGGCACTGCTCATGTTTCACACATCCTTTTTGGTTTTACTTTTTCAGTAACCTGCTCACCATTCTCTTCTTTTTTTGATTATGGAGTTGGATTCCAAGATTTTCCTTACTTTTGGAGACTAAACATAATTACAGCTGAGTTTGGTTGCTTTCTCCCTCACAATATTGCCCAATATATTTTTATTTTGTATCTACCAAGAAAAATTAGATTTTATCTTCTTCAGATCAGATTTTGGGTGGTTTACATGTGTTCATTACATGAAAAATTCTAGTGTTATGTAGAGAGTTGTGAATAGTATTTATTAATTTGCTTACCTGATGCAACTCATTTCACTACCAAATCTCAGACTGGCTTCACTGAAGCCAAAATTCTGCTGACCTCAGGAGTAGGAAAATTAAATCCCAGTACATCTTAACCCAGACTGGGTCTCTGCACATCAGCTGCTATACTTTTAACTCCTGTTGTAATGGTCTTTTTGAACACACATACATGTGCTCACAGCACCAGACCAGTAGATTTGGGAAAGACTTTTCCATTTAGGAGCAGATCCGAGTAATGCAAGAGTAATGAGCTCAATTTGTTCTGCTCTTTCACTGACTTTCTGATTACTTTTAGCTCTGGCTAGGATCCAGCATGGATAATTACATTCTTCCTCCCTAATTCCCCCAGTAGTTTCAGTTGCATATGGCATTCTTTGGCTTCTGTTGGTTTTTGTTTGCTGGTAACTACTAAAGTGTTCTACATTTCACCCCAGAATTGGCTGCATTTCAAAAGCCCATGAAGTGTTTCATACTTTGTGTTGTTTATAAAGCACCTGGGGACTAATTTGGACTAAGGGTCTCACCCAAACTGAGGAATATATTACTTCCTTCCCTGACATCATTCATAACTCATAGATCTTAGAATTTTACTAAATAACTCTCCATAGAATTGGTGGGGTTGAGAGTTGAGAAACTTGTTAGCATTCTGCAACAGAAGAAAGACAAAATCCAGCACTGCAGTGAAACACTTCAATACTGTCATAAAAACATAGAATAGAATCATAGAAAGGGTTGGGTTGGAAGGGACCTTAAAGATCATCTCATTCCCTGCTATGGGCAGGGACACCTCTCACTAGACCTGGTTTCTCAGAGCCCCATCCAACCTGGCACTGTTAAAGAGAACCTTTAACTGACCACATAAAAGTGTTGAGACCTTGCAAAAATTAATTCTTTCGGTTGTTATTTTCTGTTAAAACCTCCTCTTTTAACTGAGCAGTGTTTTGAGTGATAAGTTTAAACTGCTTTTTGAGTGAGATCTCTGTGATGTGTGAATTCTCCTTCCCACAAGACTAAAGCCCCATGTGCTCTACACTATTTGCTCTCCAAAGAAACCTTCCCTGCTGTTTGGCTAAGCCAGGGGCTGACTGAAGGACCCACCTTGCCTGCCAGGCTAATGGCACCTTGGCACTGGTGGCCTGGTCCCTTGGAGTCATGGGTGGGAATGGCTGGAGAAAGGAGTTCCTGCCTTGTGGGAGAAGCTCTTAGAGAGGGACTGTCACCCACTGCCACACTGCTCTTTGTCTTCTGACTGAGGCTTGGAGATTTAGGCTTGTTTCTTAATAGCTTTTCTGTAATCCACACTTGTCATTGTGATGTGTATCTAAGAGGCAGGTATTAAGTATTAATAAACCTGCTATTTAGCTTGGGTTTGCCAGGCAGAGAAAGTTGAGATCCTTATTTGTCAAGGCATTTAAAAGCATGTTAAAAGTCCCATTAAAATCAGTGCAACTACTCACATGCTTAAAGATAAGGCTTTATCTAGGCTGAGACCAGTGCTCAGTACTTGACAGAATATAGCCCTAAATATATTGTCTCGTGTTTCCACATGCTCTGGATTTGCACATTAAATAAATCAGTCATCCTTACAAGATTAGAGATCGTAATAAAGTGTTTAGTATCTAAAAGTCTTCTCTTTTTCATCTTGCACAAGCATCATGAAATCTTAAAGTTATTAGAGGCTAAATAATTTATGTTTCTTGCACAGGAGAAAGTGGCACAGAGTGCCCACCATCTGTGGGCTTGAATTTTTACATGTCTCTTATAGACAAAATAAAACATGTATTTGGATCAAGAAAATGCGGTGGGGTTGCCCTCTCCTCTACTTCCCCCCCCCAAAAAAAGAATAAAAGAAACATACCACAGAAAATAACAATATAAATCAAGAAGACAAATAATAAAAAAAGATATTGCTGCAGAAGTGCTCAGCTATTTTCTAAAGTGACATTGTTTTTTCCATACAATAGTAGATGCATTCATCAGTCATTAAGAATTGCACAAGTACCTGTCCATTCTTTCCTTTTAAAAAAAACTGTATTGCATGGCAGCTGCAATCTGTGTGAGCCAAGATTTAATGGTGCTCTCCACCACCTGCTTGGGGGAAAGATTTACAGGAGAAGTTCCCTCGCTCATTCAGGTAGAGATCTCACTGATCCTGTTTCAAGGTTGTAGTCATCAACAAGGAAGGCATTTAGACATGAGGCAAATGTAGCTCATAGATCTGCAGCTGGACTGGGAAATGCAGAAAGTGCCAGGGGCTGGCTGGGAAGAGCTGTCTGAGCACACAGTGCACAGCCCAGTGACTGCAGCAGGAGCAAAGGAAGATCAACACTGCTCTGGGGTTTGACTGCCCCAGTCATTTCCCCATGGACTGCTTTGGGGTTGGGCTTCTATTTATTTTATTCACTTAGTGAATGCATCCCTCCAGAAAATTATATTATGAAAGGGTGATTCCAGTTAAATTCCACACAGGCCCAAGAATTGGGTTCCAAACCACATTTTCCCAAGATTGTGAACTTAGACAGGGTCCCACCTTGGGGAGACCAATAATTTAAACATCAGGTTTTTGTTCTTTAACACTGATGTTAAATTAGAGTTTTCCTCAAAGTCTTAAGCCTGAAAAAAAGAGAAATTAATTGAAAACTGCAGAGTACTGTCCTCTTTTTGCTTTATTCAGAGCTTGTGCATGTACTTTTAGTCTCCCACTTTCCAAACAATCTGCATTATCAGTATTTTGAGTCTACTATGCTTGGTTGTTTGGGATGAAGATAACCCTTCCTGACCATACACTTGATTGCTATGAAATGACTAAAGCTGATAAATTTGAATAAGGAGAAAATTAATGATGTTATTTACTACTTCAATTAAGGGCATAAAAACAGATGTGCATCAAGGAAAAGAAGATTAATTAATAGAGGCCAATAAGTGCAAAGTTTAAAGTGAAAACAATTTAAAAATATTTAGTTGTGAATAGCTTATAATGTAGTACTTAATTAAAAAAGCTAACCAATTAAAAAAAGCATGTAAGAAATTAAATTAAATTACAATAAACCTGATGACTTCCAGCAATTAAAAGCCTCAACTGTAGGTCCCATCTGCTTAATAAATATTCTGTCAGAACAGCGTTGTGCAAGAATTTGAATGACAAGATTTTAAGAATGTAGCCAGGAAAGGATGATGCAGAGAGGATGGAAGGCTTGTGGAACTACCAGAACTTGCTGGTTGGCAGTTTGCAGGGAGTTGATGCCACAGACGTGGGCTGGGGGGGTTATAACTTGTATTTGAGATGTAAAAGGAGCAGCAACTCCTCCACTAGGCCTGCATTAGTTGTGGAAATCCATTTCCCCCTGAGGAAATATAACCAGAAAGTTTCAGGCTATTTTACACAAAGTTTTCTGTTTGTATTTTTCCTCTTCTCTGACCTTGGACAGGAAGTTGGAGTCAATAAAGTGTATTTCTCTTTTCTGCTGAGAATCTTTCAGTGTTGAGGAAGTTTGGTTGGTTCAGGTTTTGATCTTCTTGGTTGTATTTCTAAACTTTTCATTTTGCCAATTTGACCTCTCAGAATTGTGGTACTAAAATTTCCACAGTAAGACAGGTTTTTTTGATGTGGCATTTATAAAATCTTTATTACTGAGGGATTACACTTTAGCAACTGGCACTGGAAAATGCTCCTGCAGGTAAAGTGTGTCCCTACTTTTCTGTAGTTATCTCTCTACTAACTAAATGTTGGCTAACTCAGCTTAACAGGAGCATTCCCCCCACATTACACCTGCTGTGTGTGAGCCCCATCAAAGTCAATGCAAGTCCATCTCTCCCTGCTTGAGCTTTAAACAAAGCCCAGTTCCATGAGAGCATCCCTGTCCCATACAGGCAGTAGAGTGGATTTGAATCTAACCACAGAAAAACAATTTCATTTGCAACGTCTGAGACTTCTCTCTAGACAAAACTCTCACAATTCATTAAATATTTAGCTGAATTTTGGGTCTAGTGAACGAGAGAACTGCCAAAGGGTTCAGTGGTGCAGGGGCAGGCACAGCCTGCTCATAGTGACAGGCAGAGGTGGGATGTGCTGCTCAGGACTGGAGATCACCTTGCCTTGCTGTCCCAGTGAATTCCCACCAGTGTCAAACCCCCACAGCCTTTCTTTGCAGTTTCAGCTGGAATGAAACAAGTCTCCAAGGCTTTGGCTGCATATGGAGCTTATTTCTTTCTTATTGGAGTAGGAATAAACCCTTTGAAGGAATAGTTTTGACAGGTAAGGTAACACCACAGAATGTCAGCATGGCTGGAGTTTGTTTTTACTTTCTTCCTTGAAAAGCATAGGGATAGAAGTTAGTAGAAACAAGGGAGCTTTAAAAATACCATCTAATATGTGATTCAGTCTCCAGCCTCAAATCTTTAAAATATATATATATAATTCAGAGTAAACAAACCCACCATGATTCACAGTGTTCAATAACTGCAGTGCAAGGTCAATTAGCCTCAGTACAAACTGCAAAGCCTTTCAGACATACAGTAGAACCCCTAAAAAAAGCAGCTCCTGGGCAGATCAGGCAACATAACTCACACCTACCTGCTTACCAGCACACTTTCTGAGTTAATTCCGAGACTTTCTGAAAAGTTAGGGACCTGGAAGCAGCAATGGCAGAAAAATAAGTCAAGTATTTTGAGAGAGCAGCACCTTCCC
>JAOXXN010000230.1:6992919-7005260 GCA_026770055.1 Myrmophylax atrothorax
TGGCATGGAAATACTTGGGCCTCACCTCACCCCATCTGTGTATTAGGATTTTTTAATCCCTTTACAGCACACTTTTATAGAACCTGCTTTTTTATAGCACCTCTCACTGCTTCACAAAGCAAAGTCCAAACTTCCAGAGGAAATGTGGAGGCAGAGGATGGCACTGCAGGGATTCAGCCTCCCTGCATCTCCAGAGCCCTCTGCAGAGCATCAGCACAGAAATGCCAGCAGCATCTTATTGGAGGCTCATATATTATGCCAGAGCCTTTCCTTGAGAAGGCATTTCAGGAATTTTCAGATCATTTGAAAATCAGAGTGTTATACATGTCATTATTGGTTCTTACTGTGGCCTCCATCTAAACAGGGTGATCAGAGTTTGAGGCAGGGGCACAAAGGCTGGAGGTTGTTCTACCTGCCCTCCCCCATGACTGTGCACAGCCCCTTTTCACTGCTGCAAGCCATGCTGGAGCATCTGGGCTTGGCTTTACCAGTGCTGAGCCTCCTGGTCTGCCTCACACTGGTTGTTTCAGTGCACACAGAGAAAATCCTCTCCTTCTGGCCGTGCTCCAGGGTGAGCAGGGACCTGCTTCCCTCCTTCAACAGCACAGTCCCACCATGTTCAGTTCCACCTGGGAGCTGAGGGCCATGGGAAGGCTGCAAAGGCTCTCCATGAGCCTTCCCAGGAGGAAAGGCAGTTTGCTTTTGGGCAGTCTTTGTGTAAGAATAGCAGTGACAGTTTGTTTCTGCTCCTAAAGACCACATCTTATGCTCCTGCATTTCCACAAGGATGTTCCTTCCAAACCAGTTACTGCATTTCAGCCTCAGACATCCTGCCAGACGTCAGCTGGGATAAATGCAAAACAAACTGGGACAGCCACCAGAGACCCAGCCACTCAGCATGGGATGCCCACATGCTGCCAATGCCTTGTATCCCCCATGCTGGCAAAACTAATTATGGTTGAGTCCCATTCTTTGTTAAAACTCACCCACCTTGCTCAAGCTGGATTAATTTTCTCTTGGTTTTGCTTGTGTGCAAGTATTCCTCTCCATTTCCCTTTGCTGTTATTCTTTCAGGTTTCTGAAATGAGAGAAAGGAGCATCCAATTTCACCGTGGTTCATTTCTAACCCTTTAAAATGTTCCTGTTTAAAGTAGTTATAGACTTCTATGTTGCCAGCAACCTTCCAAGTGAGACTAAGAAGTGTTATTTCTTCTTCTGAGAAACTTACTGAGTTTGGGAGCCCCAAAATTCATTTCATTACAGAGCATGTTGACAAAATTACTTCAAAATTTCCCTTGTGGTGGTGAGCAAAATTAACTGTATTTTATATGACAAAAACATATTGTGTTTGCAAACTCCATACACAAAATATCACTCACTGATGAGATAAAAATTCTGCACTGTCATATCAAATCAACAGAGTCTCCAGAAGATTAGTTACTTTACATCACACCTTGAAAGTTAATATTTCTACATTGAGGCCTCAAAATCATGTTTGCTTAACACAGTTGCTTTTTCTGTGTGCAGCTTTGAGAGACCAACACAAGCGCCACAGATCTCTGCATTTCTGTTAAATTCTGACCTGTGTCTGAAGAGTCACAGATGAGGCACTACCAAAAGCCTAAGACCATGGAGTTTGAATGCAAGAACTGTCCTTATGTTTAACTAACCAGAAATACCTCCAGAAAACTACATTAAGAACTCAGGGAAAAATTGTCTTTAATGCAGAGCCTCCATTTCAGCCCATCTCACCCTGTGCCTTCAGTGCATCCACTGACACAGATAAACCATTGAATTATTTCCTTTGCTCCCCAGTCTCCAGCCAGCTCTCAGGGCTGTGGGGTTTGTCACATCACCCCACCCAGGTAGCACCAGCTCCCTGCTGTGTCCAGGGACCCCTCTGGTCAGGTGTGCCTTGTCCCAGGACATCAGGGCTGCCTTAGCAAAAGAGATTTCTTCAGCTTCACATGCACTTTGCAAGTGGTTTTAGACACAGATTTTAGTGCAAGACAGGGAGGAGCCACCGAAAGCCACCACTATCACTTGTCTTGCTGTGGGTCTATGGACCTTTGTCAATCTTTACCTTTGGAGGTGAAAAGCCATCAGTTTTCAGTGCCCCAGGTGTTGGTCAAGAAGGAGATTTGCATTTCACCAGCACAAGTAATTCTTAGTTACAACAAGCAGTGACTTTCTTCATATATAATAAAAGACAATCTCCTTAATATCCTTACTGTTATTTCCATCTTCCAGTGGCAGTAAGTATTTCCAGCAAAAAGGAATTGTATTACAGCAAAAGAACTGGTTCAAAATATTAAAAGAGTTTATACTTGTGCAGGGTCTTTCATCCCAGAACTAAGAACACTTTTCCAGAAATGAGTTAATTCTCACAATACTCTTCTGAGACAAAAATTATTGTTAGTTGGTTCTACCAATATCCTGGATGTGACTGCAGAGATATTCTTTTTATATATTCTCTATTTTTCTGTGGTTTTTCACTTAATTGGAAAATAAGCACTGGGGATACTCCAGTCACACAGAGAACATATTATATTGTTTTCCTTTTTTAAGCAATCAAGCATTTATTGCACATAACCTCTGTTTATTTCCTGTAGAGAACTTGTTTCCTTAAATTAATGAATATGTAAAAAGACCCATAAAAGGATCTTAATTTTTAGCTGCACATTTGAGCTTTGCTGGTGGAGAGTCCAAGAAATCCCCTAATTTGTTCTTCAGGGACATTCCTGTAAGGGGCAGTTGGGAACCTCCTGGGGTGGGCTGAGCTTTCTCACCCCTTTTTCACCAAATTGAAATTGTAGCAGTAGGGACTTCACAGGAGCCTCGAATTTCTAAAACATGTAGGGAAGAGCTTTGTTAAAGAGAGCTGAATCCAAATACATCCTTACAACTCACAACAACTCTGATTAGCAAGGAATGAGTGTACCCTCACAGCAGATACTTTTCTGAAAGTAGGATCACAATTTAATTAACCACCCTACTAACACATTCTGGGCAGAAACTAAAAGTGGTTCAGATTAATGATTCCGTATTCATCGCTCTGGGAATTTCTTATGCCCTGCTGGTTTTAACGTCAAGTTTGTTATTTAAAAACCTTAATCAGGAATTTGTATGGCACCTGATTAAGACTTTATTTAAATGGTCCTGCAGTAATTTATATCAGGAAAGGACATGGCCACCCAGCTCATGCACTTAACCCAAGGTTTTGAATCTAATAAAGCTGCAATGTCAACAACCACAGCTGAAATCAGAATCAAACCATACTAAGTCAAATTTTCCTGCCTCCACTTATAATATTTAAGTCTGGACTAACTCCCTTGAAGTTGCTCCAAATTAAAAGGAGTGCAAGGGAGAGCAGAATTTAATCTTTTGGTCATTCCATGGCAAACACTCATCCTGCTGTGAAAAAAAAGAACAGAAAATAAAACATCTCTTTCTTTCAAATTTAGGTCACTGATGATATGAAGAAATAAATAAAAACCCCTGTAAAACTCCATCAGAAAAGTGTCTGACTTAGTTCTGCTGAAGATCTGAGTTCTCTCACATGCATTATGTAAAGTTTTTCAGACACTTTTCTAAATCAGAATACTGGGGGAAAAAAGGTGGGTTTGCCAATAAACCCAAATGCTGCTGCTAAGAGATGCAAAAGTTGCATCTCTTTGATAAAAGATGTTTCTAAATGTCCTAAAACCTCATATTTTTTCAAACTATTCTACTTCAAAGCACCTTATAAATTGGCTATGGATCAATAAGGGAAAAAAGTCAATTCAGCAAATACTACTTCATGTATTTACAATTTGGTCAGTTCTTTCTAAAGCTATTAAAAATGAATACTTTTGAACCTGACTTGAATCTCCTTCACCAGTGACTTCGAACAGTAACCCTGAGCCTAAACAATCCGTGCTCTCTGTGGGGCAGTGACAGAAAACACAGACCTCTGGAGTAGCTGATAACAGTTTGAATCCATCTCCAGTCAGAGCCTTTGTGCTAAGAGGCCAGAATGATAGGCAAAATTATGTCAAGCTTTATAATAACTGAGCTCAATTTGGCTATTGCCAACTAATTACTTAAAAGGTAGTTATTAAGGGTACGAACCCAGTAATTTGTATGTCCACAGAAGATGAGTGTGTCATGGTGGTGAAAGGACACAGGACACAAAAATCATTGATGGGTTGGCTGCACTAGATCTCCTTGGTGCTGGTGGAAGCCTAAGGCAGCTCTGCAGTATGAGCAGGAATTCAGCTGGGTTACTTCAGCTGCAGGTTTGCCTGAAATGCAATTTGTCTTATTTATTCTGGCTAAGCAGAGGAATCGCTTGAAAACTTTCCTGCAGATCTTCGTTCCACCAAACAAAGTCGGTTTACAAAAATCAAAACATATGATAACATAGCAGATTTCTCAGTTTTCTGTATGGGAAGTTATTAAAGCATTTCATTTCTGTTGTCTCAGCAGTGCTGTACTATCCAACAAAAACTCTGAAGCCACTGAAGTGAAACAAAATTTGAGACTATGAAATCAAAGTATCTCATTAAACTCTGCTTCCCTCCACCCTTTTACATTTGGTATGGTTTCTAAATTAAGAAGGATATGCCCCATGGGTTGAAAACTCTATTTTAAATCTATTCTAGTAACTATCTCAGATTTACGTGGAGTGAACTAGGGCAGCATTTAATCTACTTGTTCTTTATTTTTACCTCTACTTGAACTAGAGTCTGGTCTGCTGTGCAAGAGGGAAGGAAAAGGAAATTACACAGCGGAAGAGAAACAGTTAAGCCTGAAATAACATAAAGAAATTCTACATGGATATGTCACAGAAAACTGGGGGAAGAAGTACAGAGCTTTAGAAATTTATTACATTAATCTGGTTCTCCCCACATTAATGTACAGAGATAAAACAGAGCTTTACTATTTTTACTACTCAGCTAAATTGCTACCTGACTCAGTGCTCCATTTCACTCCTTAGTGAGAAAGATATAAACAAAAAGACTTGGGTTTTGGTCAGTAATGAAAATCTACATTATTTTGCTATTCACACTGGAGAGGTTCTCAGATGTTGTTTTTATCTTTCTCCCTCCTTGTGTTCAGCTGTCTGAAGTTCACTTTGACTTTTCACATCCCTCAGACAAGAGTCTGAAGTGAAGCAGGCACATACAGGATGGCCATTAACACAATGTCCTTCACCTGGAAAACATAATTTACAGAGCTAAGGAAAGACCATGACAGGTCTATGTCAGCATTTTTTGCCTTAGCCAATTTAGTGCAGCTGAAGATGATGACTGGGGCATAAACCACAGAGGGATGTACACAAGTGGATTGCCTACTGATTGCAGTGAAGCAGGGGGTCACTGAAACTACTGACAGCAGGAGCAAAACCGTGAAATAGCACCATATCAACAGTATCTTTTTTCCCTCCCCATTGTACCAGTAAGTACAGGCAAGGCAAGGAAAGCTACCATAATTTTATAAAATAGCAACACATATTTACCTCTTGTTTCAGATTCTGACCCAATCTGGCTCTCCAGACTGGAGAAGACACCCCCACACAGCTTTTCCTTCATGAGAGGAATCTGCCTGGCTTTGGCTGTCTGTGCCAACTGCTCTACATCAGCCTCCAACTCGTGCCTCAGACCCTACAAGTTTAGTCTTCTGGGGAGTGACTATTCCTTGGTTGTCTGAAGTTGGCTCATCAAAAACAGATTCATTGGCATTAAGTTTTTCAGGCACTTCTGACATTTTAGTCCATAATCCCTGGGCAATATCTGTCTCATGTAGGAATTCTTCGGTCAAATGCCTTTAGGGAGACACATGAGCAAAAGGTCAGCATTTGCTAATGTGAATTTTAGGTTCAGGTGTCTCTGTTTGTGGATGCTGAACTTCTGACCCGCAGTGCTCAGTACTTGAGAAGGGAGATAACTCACCATCTTCTGATAGTAAAGCTTTCAAATGTTACCTCTAGCAAAGCACTGAAAGTATGAATGAGCTAAAGTCATTAATCAAAACCCTCAAAATAATTAATAAGGTGTATTGTAAATATAGACTATTTCCACGCCCAAATTTATTCAAATTATGAATGTACTCTTCAAAACAATCAGTTTGACAGTGGTTGTCTTCCTTAAAACAAGCAAGATAAGTTTATAAAGGAAAAGTACAATAATTTTCAACTATGTTCCATTACCAAAGTATCTCTCTGCTTCCTGGTAATAACAATCTTTAATTATGCTTATGAATATGCTGAATTTCTGATACACCTGTTTAATTGAAAGCAGCTGTTCATTTGGCAGTGGGTTATTTTCATGTTATGCATCACTATTAGTTTGCTATTGCTTTCACAACACCCTGGGAAAAGTAATATACAAATAATGCAAAACAGTTTGCGTGGCTGTAAAGTTAACTGCCTCTTTATTCTATTTTTTAGTACTCTTCTTTCACCATCAGTGATTTCATAGAACACTGTATTTGTATTGCTGTTATTTTTGTTATATTATTGTTGTTACTGTTACAGATCAACATTTTCTTTAACTTGTGCCAAAGGTCCAGTTCAGGTTATTCACTGATTTGTTCATTTAGATTGTAAGCAACAAGTGATGCCACCTCCTCAGTTCTGGGGGGGAGACACTTCACATCTGCTACAGACAGGGCAGATAATCCAATATAATCCATGGGTAAGGGGCACTAAATATACTTTCCAGTCCTTCAGCACTGTCAGTCTGCACAAGAGACTGAAGGTTCAAGTCCTGTGCATCCTCATTAACTTCCTAAGACTCTACATTAAAAAGGTGTTAGAGGCTAAAACAACAGCAAAAATGAGCCAGACATGTTGAATGTATTCCTTTGCAGAGGTGCAAAACATGCATTAAAAAAGAGAATAGCGTATGAATTCAAGTTTTTAACACATCTTTTCACTTATTAAAGCATATAATGAGGTGTAAGTTTTCAAAGCATATATGCAATCAAATAATGACATAAAAAGAGCTCTCTAATAGATACAACTAAATTGAATTAAATCAAATGCCATTTGGGAGAGGATCCATTAAAAAGAGAGTAATTTTTTTAAATCCTCTCACTTAATAATTACCAGCAGTAAAAGCCCCTCTGTGCAGTGGCCCCAGAGCCTGCAGTACCAGGTGTTTCCCTTAAAAGAAGGAGGGACCTCACTCACCAAACTCCACTAGAAAGCAAACATTCCAAGGGGCAGGAGGCACCACAGGAATTTTAGCAAGTCAGAGTGAACTCAGCTGACCAACACAGACATTCAACAGAGACAAGTCCCCTGGGGGAGAAGGAAGGAATAAAATTCAGAGTATTATTCTACATTTTATGGGCATTTTCAGATTTGATGAAGGGTCATGGCACAAAGCATCAATAAACAGGCCCAAAGCCCTGGTGTGAGTGAAGGCTGAGCAGAGGGGGCAGGAGTTTGCATGTTGATAGATTTTCATTTTCCCCCTTGTAAATAACACATAAAGCCACATAAAGAGTGAAGAACCTCTACTGTGTGCATGACAATATGAAATATAACACGAGTAGCTGGAATAAACTTTGATTTTATTTTCTTTGGTGTTAATGATTTCAGATAACCAATTTATCATACGTGCACTGGGAACACACTACCCAGGGTACAAATTAATAGGTGTAAAGAAAAAAAGAAGGAGGAGTCAAATTTTTGGAAATTCTGAAATAGAAATTAAAGAGAAAAAGCATAGCTATGACTGAATAATTTAACTTTCTGAGTATTTTTAAAGAATAATTATTAAAAATTCTTCTCAGGTCTGTTGATTTCATTCTGAATGCTTTACTATTAACTAGTGATGCCAGAACATAATGAGAAATAAATTAGAGGATGGCTGTAGTATAGGAACAGTGGGAAAAGTTGACTTTATTAGAAGATTATGCATTAGATCTGGATTTATAATTACATTTTCTCTAATCGCAAGCACAAGAAGTGACATGTTACTGAGTATAAACATTTTCAAGGAAAAGAAAATTTCAGCCATGCCATTAACTGTGTGCTGGCAGGAACCCTAAATGTGGTATTGATCTGATTTTTTTTCTCATTTTATTTTTTACTGTCATAACTGTTCATGTTTTCCACTATTAAATGGTGCCCTACACTGGAAACTTGAAAATTACAGAGGCAAACATGGAAATTACAGGGGCAAACATGGATATTACAGGGGCAAACCTGGAAATTACGGGGCAAACATGGAAATTACGGGGCAAACATGGAAATTACGGGGCAAACATGGCTAGCTGTGTTCCCTTCATAGTGTCAAATGATTCCATTATTGCTGCTTCCTGTGGTCTTCACAACAGCTTCAAAAAATGGAGTTTCACAAATATGAGGATTCCCACAAATCTCCCCAGGATTTTTTGATTCCACCTGTTAACTGAGAAACTGAGATCAAGGAAATTACCTGACACTTGTTATCTCCAAAGCCCAGGGGTCCTCTGCTGTGTGTGTGGCAAGCTGAAAACCTGCTCTAGAATGTGTTTGCTGTTGTCCCCATCCATGTCTGCAGACTCAGGTGTGGAGTCAGACTGTACCATGAAAACCAACTGAAAAAACAGGCACTGGGGGAAAGGGAAATGCTGGGTCAGAGACAGACAGAAGTGCTATCTATGTAGCTGTAAAAACTGAATGTGCAATTGCAGCTTATCCAAAGTCACAGGAAATGACTGAATTCAGGCCATCGCTGAGCAGAGCTTTGCCAAGAGACAGATGTTAAATGTTACAGCATTTGAAAGCTCCAGAAAGAAATTTCCAGCCCTTTGTCTCATGTTATGTAGTGTTTTGAAAGCTACCCCAGAATTACACAGCTTTGCATGTCTGATTGGCCGCAGGAGGGTTTAAAGCTTGGTGAGTGGCAACACTTAAGGTTGGCACATCACAGAATCACACACACACAATATTCTGAGTTGGAAGGGACCCCCAAAAATCATTAAGTCCAACTCTTCAGCAATGACTACTCAAAGTAGAAATCATCTCTGATAGATCCAGTTTTCAAATGGTTAAAATATAATTTACTGCAAGGTTTTTACAACACATGAATCGTGTAAGAGCTCCAGACCTTTCTGCTGTGGTCCAAACATTAACCGTGCCAGCACGGTGTTTTCTTTCCCTCCTGGAATAAAAAATTAGCAATAAACTCCAGAGGCAAAGTGGCATCAAGCTAATGGCATTCAATCTAAGCTTACTGCAGATCGACCTTGAATGCTGCCAAGTCTCCAACATGTGCTGACAATACAGCATCGTTGCTAAGCTACCTATTATTAATCTTTGCAATGAAAAATGAAGAGGTCAGAATATGTTGAAGGTGTGTTTATTACAGAGCTTGCACAGAGGGTCTCATTTGAAAGCTTGGATATTTCTCCATTTTTATTGCCTTGGAAATCTTTTAGTTTTTTGTAAAGATTTGAATCTGACTGACAGATTATGACACTGATTGTCCCTTAATTAAATAGTAGAAAAAGAAATGTGAATCCATTTTGTGAATATTCATCTGTTTACATTCAGACCAACAGAAAAGGGAGCTCCAATCATTTGTAATTGAAACAGAAAGGATTTAGTACTTTCTCTCATGGTCAAAGTTGCAGAACATTGGGTCTAGGAAAGCCTCATCTAAATGCACAAGGCAATGGTGAGTACTTAAGAAAAAAAATTATTGTTAGAACATTCTCCATTCTTGTCTGCTCCTATCTCCTGGGTTTATGTCCCCTGGCTTGGATTTTTATTGAGCTTTGGGGGGGGTTTGGTTGGGGATTGAGACTGTATAGAGAAACAGGACACGTTCTATTTATCAATAAATCATCAAACACAAAAACAAAGACCAATGAATGGGATGAGGGCACAAAGAATAAAAAAAGAGGGAAACTCCAAATCCTTTGAAAGAAGAAAAGGCCAGGATAAGAGCAAACAGTGGCCTGCTGTCACTCTGTCACAAAGCAGATTGATGTAGGAGGTGAGAAAGAGACTGAATATATATTTTCAAAGGAGAAGTGCATAGGTTGTCAAAGTCCTGTATTCAGGAGCTGCTGACACACACAGGGATCTTCCCCCCAAAAATGTATCCAATACTTTCCAGGAAGGAACACGTCTCCTTGAAAAAGCAGAAGTCAAAAGCTACCCAACCAAACTTTCCAAACACTTGTTCTGAAGTGTATTTCAGGACATGGCTGCATGGAGATTTTCTCTACCAGGGAAAACAGTTTTGACATGGATTATGGTAATTTGGAGAGTTGTGAGACTTTGCCCAAGGATGGGAAAGCGAAGGTGTCCTGAGGTGAACAAGTACTTTTGTATCTCTCAATTTAACTTGAACCTGACTTGGGGGTTATGCACTTGTCACTGGCAAAGCTTCACCAGGTACAACTTGTTCTCGCTCCCCTGAGCCCTGAGCACACGAGGCCATGGCAGAAACAGAGCTGACTGCTACCCCCAGGAGTCTGTCCTAGGAGTTTGTCTGTCTTCTCAGGCTGATCTGAGGTTGCTGGAGGGCTGTTGGGGCTCTGTCACCCCAGCAGCAGGTCATGAAAGGAGCAGTCATGCTCCAGGGGTGGGATTTGCTCTGTCCTTTCTCACCCTACCTGCCTGAACACCAGCTCAGCTTTCTGTTCTGTGCTCCTGACTCTGGGGGCTCCCAGCTCTGCCTGTGCCTGTGTTTGTCACAGCTGTTGTGTCCACATGGACACCAAGTCACTCTGAATTACAGCATTGCTGACAGAGCTCAACAAGGGCACACTGAAACAAATGCTTTTTGATCAAATTCTGGAAAGAGATTATACATCCTCAGTACTTCACAGGAGAGGGTGTTTCCAAGCAGGGCGAGGATTTAGGAATGAGCTCATGCTGAGGAGGTTCATCTGGTTTAGCTGCATTGATCTCTTTGACTGCTGCAGTCACAGCAATAGCAGCCCTAAGTTTCTCGATTTGGAAAAGACCCTAAAGCCACATCCAGCAGAAACAATCCTTCCAGCACCTCAAGACACACTGTGAATACCAGGGAAGCTTTTTTTTCCAAGTTTCTGAAGGGTGGATTTAAATCCTATGCTTCAAAAAATAGCTGGAAATACTATCGGGAAAGATGAGCAACAGCATTTTGGTTCCTGCTGGAAGAGCTTTGTCCTGCCTGACAGAGGCAGTTCAGGCACATCATTATCAAACACTGCACAAGCAGAGAGTCTCAAAAACCAACCAGTGTGAAACCTCTCATGAGAAGCCTGACAGTGCAAGCGGATGTGGGATATAATCCCAACTTTCCTTCCTCTTCTGTTTGTCCTTGTAGCTGTTTTATTTATACTGCAGCACTCGGAAAAGCAGGATGAATGAAGCTGCCTGTGTGAAGAATATTTCTGTGCAGCTGGAATAGGATCTTGCAATGGCAGCAGAGAACTTATCACTAACACACAGAAGTTTAAACTACATGAGATTCATCAAAGATGCCCTGTGGCCTGGCTAGACAAACATGCTAGACATTTAGCTTTGTTTTTTGTGCTTCTTGGTATCAGCCCCCTGTTTCCATATGCCTTTATTAATGTGAAAAATTTGATGGTGGCACACTTGGAAATGTGGCTCCTTCTTTCTGCACAATTTAAATTTAGCAGCAGTCATACAGACTTCTTGATCTTCCCTAAATCCTAACTTGACAGGGGTGTCTTGGAAAGTGCTAAAGTGTAGCTCTGTTTCAGCATGTTCTGAATGTCAAAGCTGCTTTCAAAAACAAATATATTGATCAGGAAAGTACTGCTCATGCTGTGGCTGTGAGGGGGTCTGGAAAATAAATGTTTTGTCAACAATGTGAACCTGCAAATTTAGCTTTGTTCCAAAATGAAAAACAAAAGAGACCTTCCAGGATTTTTCTGGAAATGATGGAACAGAGAGTCATGGAAGAAAGGCTTAGTAGCCCCTGGTTAAGAAATTCCTCAGCCATGTGGTACATTTAGTTCCTGTCTGTTTGGAGAGATTTGAACTGGATTTGCACATATCCCAGTGGAACATATCATTCCTCTGCCATCAGTGTTAGAATGGTGCCCTCAAAAGGTCCAACAGATTTTACAGGGACTTACCAAAAAATGTATTAAGAAATCAGTTTGTATCTCTCACTCAGATCTACAACCAGGTAAAATAGTCCAGGGGAAAACTGTGGATTTTTTTCTGTATTTGGCCTGGTTAAAAATTTTGACTCTTAACAACAAATGCTATTTTATTTAGGTTGCATATGCAGTTTTCATGAAAAGTGGGTCAACGAAATAACTGTAGGATGGTACAGCTAAAATACAGGTCTATTTTTCCGTGCAAGTTAGAAAATTCCATAGCTGGAGGCAAATAT
>JAOXXN010000230.1:7005282-7021959 GCA_026770055.1 Myrmophylax atrothorax
CTCCATGATCCATATGCAAGAGGGGCATGGAGAGCTCAACCCCACTGTGAGGCTGCAGGATCACCCCCCTGTTGGAATCAGAGAGGCACATCAAGAAAGGCAGTGATTGAGGGGGTCGTGTACCCAACAGGGGAGCAACTACATAATGAGTGTCTTAAATATTTCACTTCAGCTGAGCAGCTCCAGCTGGCAGCAGCAGAGGAGTTGCCCTCTGTGCTCGGTGACACCTGAAATCTGGGCTTGCCTGGTGTCAGTGACCAGGTTTGCATGTCTCCTTGATGAGGGTTTCTTGCCAGAGGCAAGAGAGATTTTGTATTACAGACTATTCTAGGGAGCCAGACAGAATTCAAACTGCAAAATACTCTCTTATATTTATCCTCAGATGACACAGGTCTCATCAGAAGCATGTATGAAGTGTTGAATTTATACTTGCAATATTTGTTAGATGTCATACACTGAGATGGAAAATCTTGCCACTAAACTGTAGCTTTTCACTTATAAATGTGTTTCACGGTGTTGCTTTGCTGCAGTGGGGTTTTAGTCATTTATATTAATAATTTAGATTAATGTAGATTAATCATATTCATGATTAATATAAACAGGGTGAAGCCAGCTATCAGTAACTCAAGTAATGGCAGGAGCTCTGTGGTAAAGAGTAATTTGAAAAAGCTGCTCAATCTGGACAAAACCCAGGAGGATCCTGTACCAGTGGAGTTTTACAGCTGCTCTCTGGAGTGTGCTGGGATAACCAGCTGCAGAGTCTGCAACATGTTGGTCCAAAGGCCTTCTGAAGCAGTAAACTTATCTGCATGACTCTGTAATATCATGCATTTGGATCCACAGTTCCAGGATCAAAAGCACTCTAAGCCTAAACTTCCAAGCCTTGGTTATGTGACTTGTACATTTCTTCTGAGTTTGTAGACTCACAGTCTCCTGATCAGGAGAGCAGAATAAATAATTTAATGCAGAACACCCTCTGAAGTGGTTACTGCTCATCTTTCCAGCACAGAACTACTAAAAATGATGGATAATTGGGAAAAAATGACAGTACAACAGAAGGGGAAAGAGGCCATTTAGCAGCTTAGACTACCTGCAAATTGTTATGAAAATTTAGGATAGGGGTCAGATATGGAAGGATTCCTTCAAAACTCTTTTAACATTGTGAATGAAATCAGTTTTCAGCCAGAAGAAACACTAGGGAAAAAGGAGGAAATCCTAGGAAAAAATGTTTCAACAAAGATGACTGACCCTGGGATGAAATACAGAGAGAAAGAACATGCACGATAAAAGCAGTAGAATTGCAAAGAGAAAAATAAAGATGAAAAACTAGCATGTACAGAGGTATCACTCATATGTTCTACCAATGTATATTTTAAGGTCTCTTTTAGTTGGGGGAATACCAGAAACTTCCTGGAATTTGATTTTTCCTTAAACATGTTTCTTTGTTTTCCACTTTGCTCAAACCACAGGAAATAGAAAGGTGAACAATCTGGTTAGACTTTGCCATTTTGCCTTTGTGGAAAGAAAGAAGAAAGAGGAGAGGGGATGAAAGGGTTGTTAAAACAGAGGGGAAAAAAACCTACCTGGCAATCACCTATCTTAGCAAGAAAAAACTCCACACCTATTGATCAAAATATTGCATAAAGAAAATACATCTTGACCAGTATTACATATTATTGCTGGAAAAGTTTTAAATTGTAGTGATACAACTAGCAGATTGTGGTGTTATGGTGATGTTTCAGTACTATTTCAAAGTCATGGCTCTACTAAAAATGACACTGTGCTGATGAATTTGCTAGTAAAAACACTCCTGTCCTACACATAGACATAGAAACAGAGACTGAGCACGGCCAAGTAGCACTGGGCTAATCGAGCAACTAAACCTGCTCTGGCCCCTTAGCATGGCCATCAAACCAACCTGACTCTGCACAGCTTCAGGTTCAGCATGGTCTAGCAAAGAGCCACAGAGGACAGTGCTGCTCACTTAGTTTTCATGTTCTGGAGATGACTGAACCTCACATTTTGCATGAAGACCATCACAAAAGTTCTCAGAGCAGGCTCTGTGAAAGCTCCCAGCATAACTCCCTCAAGAATCCCAGCAGCAGCCCAAGGGAAAGGGGGCAGGACCCCAAACGCCCAAGTTATTAAACTCATAGAAGGGCAGGCAAAGCTGTGAGGTTCCAGCAGGATGGTGCCAAGAGCCTTTTTAGCCTCCTAATGTGTCTTTTTCTGTTGATTAAATTTTCCACTGGAAAAAAACCCGACGAGCTGCTATTTCTCTCACCAAATCACAGTAATGCAAGTTTATAAAGTAGCCATTCATTCAATCAAAACTTAATACTCCAAGCTTGGCTCTGGTTTCCCCCCCCTATACTCAGCATTAAGCATCCCTATTCAGTGGCTGTTATTATGGGGATTGTTCTGTAATGAAAACATAAATCGTCACAACGGGAGTGCATTTCTACAAACAGAGTAAGAGGGGGCATGTTCTCAGTGCCTCCTACGGCTCTAATCTGTGCTACCCATTCATATGCTGTAGTTAATGCCACTCTAAATGGCTCCATGATGGCAGGAGCCTGCTGGCCTGGAGATCCATGGTGCTCCAGAGGTCCCTCTCACAGTTTACTGTGTCTAAAAGGAACCTTGTTCTGTGTGTCAGAAAAAATGCAGTCACCTAACACGGTGTGACAGATCCCTGTTCTGGCTGGGCACACTCAGGTGAGATTTTGCTGAGCAGAAGCTTGAAAGACTGCAATGTTCACATGTGAACACGTCCTACAGTTCACCAAAACGGGAGCAGAGCATGGTGGGTGAAGGTATAAGATTTGTTACCTGGCAGTCCCCTGGTGAAGGAGGAGGAGGAGGGAAATTCAGTTCACCTGAGAGGACAAGAAGCAATGGTTCTGATTTCCTTATCGATGGCACCATTGGAAATGGCTTCTCTGCAAATGCAGGGCAAGTGAGTGAAGCCTGAAAATTGTGCTCTCTCCATTGGCCCACTTTATTTCCACACAAAATGCCGTGCTAGAAAGGAGTTGGCTCCCTCAGGCAGCTGAAACAAGAGACTCAGCCTGAAGTCCCAAGGGCTGTTTGACTGCTGCTGGGCCAGGCTGAGGGCAGCCCAGGGGCTTTACCAACGTGCCAGTAGGGGCATGAGCTCTCTGCTCCTGGACAGGGGAGTGGGCTGGGAGAGAAGAGAATGACAGAAGTGGAACGGGAAAGAGACATCCCAACCCATCTAATATTATTATCTGATGCTACTGCTCCAATTGGGACCCCCACTGTCCAGGCTCCTGAGCCAGGCAAGGCTGGCAAGGAGGTTGAGACAAAATAGAGGGAAGTAAAAGTCACCAGTTACCAGTTGCCCCATGGTTAACAATCTTTAATGAAGCAGTCCTTAAAAGTCTGAAAGTCAAAACACTTGATACTATCAACTTATCTTTTACTTCTATAGATATTGCAAAAGTCCCAAATAGTCCTAAGAGGTTTTTATACACCTACAACTTTTACATTATACCAGATCCTGATTTTTATTTTCAAATATGTCAAAAATTTAACCCAAAACTGTCTCTTTGATGGTGTTTCCTCTCCTGACCTCACTGTGCAGCTGAGACATAGACAGTACTGCAGAGGGTGGTCTGCAGGGTGCCAAACACTTAATCCTCAGAGCACCAAAACATTGTGCTGTACATACATTTTCCATGTTTGTGTACTATATATTAGTGATCAACTTTGCCATTTCTACAGTTTAATAGCACACTTCAGATGTCACATTTTAATATCCTTAATTAACCAAGTAGTACACGTTTGCTAGTTAATGAATAAACACACCTGACTGTGCTGCATTTTGTGCTGATGCTGTTAATAATTTTTTCTGATTTTCTGACTTATCTTTGTGATTTAGTCGAAGGTAAAATGCAAATATTCAGGAGATAGACTGACAATTGCTCTTTATGCTTTCCTGATAATGCTGTAGACTTCAGTGAGCTGCAAAGAGTTGATAAAATTGCACACACTTTACTTATTGCTCCATTATTCTTTGCTAATTGAGCCACATAGTTCAGTCAAGTGTTTACAAGCTTTCCTAATAGACTTGCATACAAATTTTATTCAATATGCTATACTAAAGAGAATGTTTACTACCTGCTGAGCTGCAGGAATCATGATGATAACAGTTCTGAAGTTGTCAACCAGTCAATAAACACCGACAGCAGCGTAACCAGTTGATTTGGGGAGCTTATTGCTTTTGCAATGCTCATGTAAATGATCTGGATTAACCCATATAATAACCAAGGTGGAAAGTCAATGGGGGCCAGATGCACTACTCTGGCTTTCTGTGAAACACTGGCTACATGGTCCATTAGGCAAGAACTTAGTATTTTGCAGAGTGCAGCAAAACAGTAAGAAGCTTAATGGGAATCTCTGAGTTCGCACAGCACACTTCTTGGAAAGCTCTCCTTAATCAAGAACCTTTAGGGCTCCAGACAGCATCGATTGCTAGAGGTGAACAATTGCTCTGAGGATGCTGGGTGGTCTCAGAGTGAGACAAAAGTGTTTTCAGCATGAGGATGGCAACTTGGGATGATGTATAGCTTATCTCACAACACTGGTTTTGGCTTTCCTTCATTTTCCCTTGCTTTGTTTTCCCTTCAAAAATGGGAAGCATCTACCACCACTCCTGTGGAGCCATTTCTCCTCTCTGTCCAAATATGTACTGGTAAAAATCCATGTAGTGCAGTTACTCTCAAAGAGGTTCTTGGAAAGTGGTTTTAGATCACACTTGTCATTTCCCATTGCAGTGGAAGGGGGACACAATCAAAAGCATTTAGTTAAAAAGAAATTATGCTATACAAAATAACTTGTAATAAAAAAATTCCATTATAGGAGGGTGGATTTCTTTTGGGCTGGAAGAAAACTACAGAAATCCACAGACTTCACAGCTACACCACTACAGCAGTTAAAATCAGACACCTGAGAATATAGCCCTGCCAGCCTCTGTCCTGGGGGATAAATAATGCCTATCATGAAGTTTAATTTAATTGTTAAAATGCATCAGGAAAAGAGGGACTATTGGGAAAGACAACATGTAAAGCTCAGAATGTATTCAGCTACTTTCTAAACTCTGCCAAATGCAACAAAAGAAGCTGGTGCAGAAGGTCATGTGACTGAATTCCAATTCCTGTGTCTCAGGGCTCTCTCCTCTCCCTATTCCACACTGCCCTTTCCTAGCAAGGTTACCCCCTCATTTAATGCATGAAACTCCCATAATCAAAGATTATTCTGGAGCAAGGAGAGAATGCAGAAAACTCAACAGGTATCTGCAGGAAGCATCAGAGATAAGAGCATCACTAAAGCATCTCCCTTGGTCAGCAAAATAGAAAGGGATTAAGTATGGAAAAGAACAATTCAGTCAATAATAATTATAAAACCACTATGTAGCACCTAAGAAGAGTTCAATGAGCCAAACACTGAACTAGAGTTCTTGTGTTGGCTGGCGATAAAAATCTGTGCCCTCATATTAAAGATATCTGTCCCTGAGCAAACCTGAAACCAAAAGGGGTTTAGTCACGCTGGCAGAAGGTGCTGATAGGCCCAGGTAGTGCCTCTGCTGTGTATACCAGCACAACAGGTGGCCCCCTGGCTACCTTATTTAGTGTGGGAGACACTTCTGACACAGTTATAAACCTCACTGCCACCACTTTGCCTTACTTGAACCAACCTGGGACTGAAATCTATTCTAAGCTGAGGAACAGCATCAAGTATGCTACTCAAATCCTTCCTTACAGGGGTTTCTCCCATTTCCAGCACTGTGCTGACTCCTGTCACAGCAGTGTATATCCCACAGATCTGCATTTATTATGCTACACTGTGCAGTGGTACAACGTTGTTACCCACTCCCATCAGCCTCGTAGGCTGCCTGTGAGTGTGTGTGGTGTGTCCAGGACCTGCCTCTTCAGCAGAGTCCACAGAGAACTTTCCCAACAGCCTGGTTTGGGGCATTCAGGTGCACAGTTCCCATTGCACCCAGGCAAGGGCAGATATGCCTTCTCCAGTGCCCACAGGGGCTGTGCTGTGTTGCTGTGTCCAGGGAGGAGATCACTCCACGTGTTGTGCCCTCCCTGCCCTGCTGGAGACCACCAGATGAACCTGCAGCACACTGAGAGCCTCACCACGCTGTGTTCTGGGGCTTGGGCTCCCATTCACTCTATTGGATCTGCATGTGTCAACTTAAAATTTGAGTTTTCAAAAGCAAATCTAACATTCCTCCCTTTAGCACAGTACTTTTGGAGACCCATCCTGCCATCAATTAACTCTCAGTCCTCCCATCGGTTTAATTAGCACACACTTGGTGGAACAACAGCAAAACCTCCCTGAATGTTGAAAGAAGGCCAGGCCAGTGTTATTATGCTTTGTATCCAGGCATCCCTTTTTTAAGCCATCACAGGGCTTAGAAATGTGTGCACCAGTGGCACATCTCCTGTGTCCTCATAGCACTGAAAATATTAATAATCCCAAGCACTGCAGCATGGGGTAATGACTATATCTGAGCTTTAATGATGTGTTGTGTCAATCTGCAGCACTGAGACATAAATAAGCCTGTCTTTTCTATGGAACAGGTCGGAGTGCTTTATAATGGATAATGGGCAGACATTTTAGAGAGCGGAAATAAATATAGAAAAAATACACCAATAAAGCTTTGCCTATTTTTCTCCCCTATTAAATGAAAAAAAATTTTTTTCAAAAAATATTTTAAAGCCAGAGCTCAATTGATAAATTCCTGATGACAAACAGGATTTGGACATACCCTAACCATAGCATCTTTATACATACTGTTGCATTTTCTGCCCTGTGCAAAGCCTGCAGCCTGCTGGGTGGTTAAGCTGCATCCTAGTTGTTAACCAGTCTATCAATCAACAAAAGCACATGTCTAATTTTAAGCCATTTAAGTAAGAAGCCATCAGTCTCTGTAAGTTTAATTACATGTTTAGAAATCATTCTGCATCTAAAGTTAACAAACAAGCCCATACTATTACAACTACTTAAGTTCTCACTACATACTACTCTATTTTCCTTTCCTGCTGAAAACTGGCTCATGGCAAAAGAAGACTGATAAAGCATCATGATAAAGTTTAAAAATTTCTTGATATTGCTAAGAAATCCACCACTGTGCTATGCACTAAAAGGCCTACTTAAGTTAAATTATCCCTTTTATTCAGAACAAAGTGTTTTTAACTTAATTTGAAAGATGTGTTAATACAATCTGGGGACTCTCTCTAATCAGTCTCTAGCACTTCACCCTATCAGGACTGTTTAGTGTCAGTCCCCATTAGAAAAACACAAGCTGAAACAGCTCCTCCATGTCCTGTTTCTGTCCTGCCGTGGCTGCAGCTCCTTTGAATGACACGAATCTGCTGCAAGGAGATGCTTTGCTGCTACAGCTGAGACATGCAGGCATCAGCCAGCAATGGCAAGTTAATCTGGGAGATGACTGTGTTCTTGGGCTGTAATTTGGGAATATCTGACTCATTTGCCCACACACCAGGAGGTGGAAGAGAAATCACATCCCTCATTACATGACATTGTACCCATCACCACGCTAAGTGATCTAACAAGGGAGGCAATCTGCTCTCCAGCTGAAGAATAAGGCCCTTCTCTTACTCATTCTGCCATCATTCATAATTTGAGAGAGAGGAGGGGGAGAGACTGATCTTTGAAAGTGAACTGAGTAGTTTATAAGACTGATAAAGACAGGACCTTGCCCAAAGATGCTTTTTATTCATATAATGTTCAAGAGTCAATTTTACCTTCTTACTCAGGACGGGTTATGGATTAAGTTGAATCAGTTTTGGATACCTTGGGAGCATATTTTTCTTAAAATCTATGCCTCTTCAATACAGTTTCATTTTTCATACTGTTTAATCTCTTTTGCTTAGTATGACCACATTTTTTTTTCTTAAAATTGACAAGTTATATTATATTGCTTCGGTACTTGTTCTACCTTTGGGGATCAAATGCATACTTCAAAACCATTGGGGAAGAGGAACAAACGTGCTCCAGCTTCATTCCTAGATTTCAGATTAAACACTTTATTTAGGTGTTATATTACCACACACTCTAATAAAATACATGCATTTATTCATCAAACCTGGAATTTATATTGTAAAAGGGATGTCTACATTAAAAAATTGCTGCCAGTAAAAAACTCTGAAAAATTACAATTTAGTATTTTTTTCCACCCCAATAGTCCCATCTCTCTCATTTATTAAAAAAGTCAGCAAGAAAGAACTTTTCCTGTCTTCTCAAAGGAATAATTTTTTTATTGATGTCATCAGTAGTTTGAATGGAGTAGACATGAAAATTTAATTTACTTATTGTCTCCTAGTCACTCACACAGTAAATTATTCCTGCCCCAGCACTTTGGTGCAGACATGGAGTCAGTCCTCAGCTGACTTAACTACAGAGAACTTCAATTCAAAAGAAACCTTTGTCAGGGCTCCAACTACACAATTTGTTCTAATCTAATCAGCTTTTAATAAATTGTTGTACAAAACTTTCTTATTTGTAGTAAGCAAGATACGTAGAAGTGATTATGTCCTCATTTTGCTTCTCTAATCAATCATGAGCTGATGACTTAGGCAAATAATCTAGTTCATAAAACAGTATGTGGTGAGTTTGTGAGGGGCACATCCATCAAAGTCAGGGATGGGTGATTGTTATAATTTGCTCCTGTTGGTACACTTCCTGTTGCATTAAATTTTAAAGAAGTTAATGGCAAGCTGAATTTTATGCCATGTATTTCTTTTGCTCCCATAGCCAGACATCACAGATGGTGCATTAAGATGAGAAGCATAAGAAATGTAAGTCTCCCAACAACATCCACTGGATTGGGATCCTAAAGGTCTGTGCTACAACTCACTACGGCCAGCCCAGCCTCCCAGTGCTCCCAGTCCCTCCCTCTGCAGCTGCTGCTGGTGGTACAGCTGGGTCAGACTTGTCCATGTGCTTTAAAGGAAATGTTCCCTTCAAACAGGGATAATGGGCAAAGTGGTCACTCTGAGATGCAAAAATCTGTTAACCAAGTCTCCAGGCTGTGCTTCTCTCCTCCAGGCTTTGATAGCTGATCCCAGGCCTTGCCCTTGGGATGCTCTCAAGTACTTCAGGCTTTCCCTTTGTGCTCTCTGGGGTGGCCTCCACTGCTGCTGGAAGGCTGTCACCAGCCAAAGAGTTTGTGCTTTGGGCTCTCAGAAAGTTATGACTCAATTACAGTAAAACAGTGTGTCATTATTTCCCCTCATATATGCATAAAAGTTCCTAAAACTCAAAGGTAAATGGAGCTGGTTTCTTTGGGTCTTGCTTTGTTATGCTGCAATAATATTTATGTCCTCTACCAGCCTCAAATAATGAAAATGTCAGGGGATGTAAGACAGTGTGTGCCTGGCTTACTGAGAGTCTAAAAATACAATACACTAAATGCAGTGCCCTTGTAATGGCTAAATATATTTTCTAATTTTCATGATGACTTGCCACTCTAAACATTGTATTTCTGCAGTTTATATTAAATCCATCCTCTCAATCTTTTGAAACAAGACTTACTACAGCCACAGTGGCAACATGCAATCTACTGTTATTTTCCCCTGTGTCCCTCCATGCACCTGGGCTCCAAATATTGTTCCTGATTCATATTACAAATTTCTCTACAGTATGAACGTGAATCTTCTTCACTTGGTAACAACAACTTGTTTAGCAGTGGCAGCAATAAAAAGGAAATTACAGAGAGACACTGGAGAGAGCTCTGGTGGGGCACCCAGCTCCTCTGTTAGCTGTGTAAGCTTTTCAGCTGGAAAAAACAGGATTTCTTTGTAATTTGAGAAAATTTCATCTGGAAATAATTAAGAAACATCAAATACTTTCTGAGTGTAACTTTTGCTGCTGCTTTATAATGCTTAGTCTACTGCACGAGCTACACAGGGCATTTCTGGCACTGGGAAATTGCAAGGAATAAGTTTATCAAACAGTCTTTTAAATCCCCAGGAGAAGAATAATTAACAAAACCTTTCCCGTTTGCTCTCCTCTGGTCTCAGGCCCGTCAAAAATCAACTGCAATATATTAGGAAACAATTTTCCCCTTTCTTTATTTTCTGTATAGTCAATTGTAGGAGTTTAAAGTTACCGGTTCAGAACAACAGCATTTTACTCTGCATTTGCATCAATCATTATCCCACAAGCATAACAAGGAAAAGCACAGCCCGGAGACTCCAAGAGTCATCTAATGACTTAACAGAAGATTTCACACTCCCTGCTGGAAAGAGAAAGCAGGGAAAGGCATTTTTCCAACTGAAACCTGATTGCATGCCCCAAAAGTAAAGCCTCTAGTCAAATATTTGTAGATACTTATCTCTGCAAATATTAGGGCATTAGAATGGAAGTCAAACAAAAAACTGGTAATATGGGTCTCATTAGGTTCTATGAGCATAGAAACATCTAAACCAGGATGCTACAATTAGTGCAAATGATAGAGATGAACCAGGAAGAACTAGTCTAGAAAGGATCTTATTTTTCTCCGAGCTTGTAGAATTCTATGCAAACCACTGTATTTATGGTTTGACTGTTTCAGCTTGCTCATGCCAAGCAAGATACAATAGAAAACTGTTCTATACTACTCTTTATCTAACTGCAATACTCAAAATAGTGATGAGTAACTGGATATATTAAAGATATATCAAAGATACATCACTATTTGCAGCAATGTAGACACTCTGTCACTGCATGCCTACAAGCACAAAGAATTAATCTCTGGCACACAGTTTACAGCTTGTATCACACAACATTTGCTTTTAAGGTTTTTTGCAGATTTTATTTTTTGCTGGATTTAAAATGTGCCTCTCATTGACAAATCCAAATACTTATTATGTTCAAGAGCTATATTCTAAATAAGTTAGCATCCATGGATTCAGGTTAGCCTGGTTAACTGTAAATAGCCCCAATAAATATATACATAAAGTGATCTTTGCAACTGGTTTAGAAGCTTCTTCAAATGAAAACTAAGCACAAAACTAACCCTCTAGAGAGAACACCAGCCATAACTTGGGATTTTTAAGTATTATTATATGACTCCTGTCAGAGACCTTTTGTTTCATAGCAGGACTTTGCCCAGTTTTCTGTACCCCAAACAAATTGTCAGCACTCAGGTGTCGATTCATTTAAAATGAGCGAGAAGACATTGATGCTGATGGAGCTGCTTTGCTGAACAAGCAGAGAGGAGACCCACAGATTGTCGCTGGCTAACAAGCCCCTGCCAGGCAGCCAGGCTTCTGGGGGGATTCTACACCTGGATCCTTCCCCAGTAAGAGCACCAAACCATCAAAGATGTGATTGATCCGGCAGGAATAACGGAGCCCATTTCAGCCGTGCTCCCAACAGGCATTGCTGGGCCATTAACTTCCCCTTTATGACTTTTCTCCTCTTTCCGCTACGTTTGAGCCTTGACTGAGCTTTGTTCCTCACCACTGAGGTAATTGGATTGCCCAGAGGTGGGAGGGGAAGAGCTGTGCTAACCAGGGGCTGTGTGGGCAGTGGGAGGGGGCACTGGCTGGGAGCTGACCAGGGGAGAACATCTCAAAATATGAGCTTATCTGTCTGTCAAGAAAAGCCCCCAAAACCAGGTCACTGCCAGTGAAGGTGCTGCCTCTCATTTAAACAGCATGAGAAGAGCCCACATTTGCCATTGTAACTTAAGGACTAGACCTTCTTTTCCCTTCTTTTGAAGGTTCTTTTTTAACTCAAAACTTGCTCATTCCAACCTATAATACTGAAATACTTAGAGTACAATGCTTTTTTTCCTCAGCTAGTGACTGCTTTCCAAAAGGAAAGGGTGCTATTCCCTTGGGATCATTCTCAATGCACTGTGCACGTTGAACAGGTTTGCAAAATTGGGACTTTTGGAACTAAAATGTAAAACACTGCCATGGGAAGATTTAAACTGCTTACAAAAGGCTTACAACCTTCTTCAGGATGCTGGTTATAGAGAGGGGGAAGGATGCAGGTGGTAAGATATCACAAGCCAGCAAAAACTTCCTGATCTTGATCTTAGACTACAATTTGACATCACAATTTTCCTGTGTTTGTATTTCACTATTCTTGTATAAAAGAAAAATAGGTTGAAATCACCTGAACTCTGGCAGGGAAAATGTTAATGTTCCCTTCTCCAGTCTTTGTGGTAAAACAGGTCTCATAGGGTTTGCACACTTTGTATCAACTCCTGGTGAGTAAACAGGTTCAGAAACAATTCCACAATGATTTTGATTCAGGAAAGAAGAGGATTTAATTGGAAAAGATGCATTTTATTGTAAGACAGTTCAGCATAACTACTCCATTAATACCACAGAAAGCTTGTGGGAAATTGGAAGCAGAGGGCAGAGGCTGAAGTGAGCAGGGGAGCATCACATTTGCAATGATCCTGGGGCTCACCTGCATTTCATGCCTTGGCTTCCACAAGGAAAAAAACCCAAACAAACAAAAACCCAGGCAGAATTCAGGCTCTGTTGAGAAGGACCCAGGAGGGAGTTTTCATTGCAGCTGCAGTACCAACACCAACCCTGGCAGATCTGACTACACTAAACCCTTTGGTGGGACTGACTCTTTGAACTTGACACTCTTTGAACTACAGATCCTGCTGCAGGGCACAGTGTAACCTGTACATCCTCTGTCATTCTCTGGGTTTATAATAAATACTTTGGCTGGCATCCCGAGCCTGGATTATTGAATATATTTTCATTTACTATCATATTTAATCAGCCAGCATGAATGTAACACATCCATCAAAAGGCTGGAACTTCTAGACAAAAAACACAAACAAGAAACTTGCTAATAGGATCATAAGTTTTCTTCAATTACAAAATGAAATGAGGGAACATGGGAAATACTGAGCTGTCACTTAAAGTCTCTGTATAATTGCCATGTGATAAGACAAAGATCTATAGCTCAGGGTGGAGACAAGCCATTACAAATTTAACATCTTTCTAGTAGAGGAGGTGGGAAGTGAAGAGAGGATTGGAGGATTTGAGAATCACCTGCTCAGGTGTCCCTTTCCACTGCGAGGTGCAGTACCATGGACAGCACAGTTCATGGTGGAGAAGGGCAGGATGAAGAGCCCAAGCCCTGACTGCCTGAGTCTGCCTAGGAAGCCTTTGGCAAGACTCATTCCAGTCTCCTACAACCATTGAAGATCCTTTTGATGTTTGGGAGAAGCAGGATTAACTCTGCTAAGGGAGGAAAGGCTCAGAAAGGCATGGTGAGGAGCAAGCAGAGGAAACACTTCAAGTTGTGCCTATCTGGTGTGTCCATATAGAGGCAGATTGGACGGACAGCTCTCCATCTGTATTTTCTATTGGGCCATTTCCATTCTTCCTTTGTTTTACTCAGCTTTTACTGGGCTTTGGAATAATGCTGAATCTCCTTAGCGCTCTAGATCTGCACACAGAACAACACATTACCTGGAGCACAAAATCCACACACCCCATTTATTTTTACAGCAATGGGCTGAGTCTTTACCCTGCTCCCTGTAGGGCAGACAGGTGGCTCCAGGCTAGCTGCTGTTCCTGTGTTCCCAACAAAACTATGTGAGAGCTCACCAGGCACAACCAAGTGAGGAACAGCCTTGTTCTCATCCATCAAACTCTCTTCTTCAAGCCAGACCCAGGCAGTTAAAAGGAACTGTCAGCAGCAGGATTAAGGATTTTCCCAGGTCAGAGACCTGCCCTGCTTAACAGGAGAAAGCACTTTTCTATTGACAGAAATCAAGCTTTAGGAATCTGAAGCATCGTCTGCAGCATTTGAGGCTCTGTACTTAACAAAGCTGCTGGACAAGTCCAGGATCCTTCACAGCAACACAGGAGGTCTGTCAGGGCTTGTTAAGGGCCAGAGAAGTGACATTTGTGCTTACACAGATTCTATCCCCAGATTCAGAGCTGTTGGGATGCAGCTTGTGGGCTCTCTGATTCTTGTTCTTTTTCACTGGTATCTGACCCACTTTCTTACGGGCATTTCTTCCTTCCTTGTTCTACCAGTGAAAACAGTTCCTGGAACCTGCTGCCTTGACACTGGTAATCATCCAAGCCAGTGCACTTCCTTTGCAGTCTGGGGAGTTATTCATGCCCCTGGCATACCAAATGCAATTTTATTCATGCAGCTCAAGTGTTTCTGGATGACAAAAGCACACTTGAAGCAGTGTTGTTTTCCTATCTGATTCTTTCCCTGCGGGAACAGCTCACATTAGTCTGACTGTGGACTCTGGGCTCACTGCTCAAATGTTCTCACTACTTCTGCTCTCACCATGCCCTGTCCCAGCTTTTCCAAGCCTGATTCATGCAGCAGTGGGGTGCTGGAGTGCAGCTCTGCCACTCTCCTTGGCAGCCTTTCCTTTAGTATTCCACCAGAGACATGTGGATCTGAGGGGCTCACCCCAGTGGGCTGCAGAGTGAGTTCAGTGCCAGACAGAGCCAGGCTGGGCTGCTGGGTGGGCAGCAGAGCCACCCAAGGAGCTCTCCCACCCCAGGGGGACTTCAGCATCTCTACACTGCTAATCCTTTTCCAACCAGCACTTTAGGAAGCAGAACTTGGCTACGCCTGTATAGTCCAAGACTGGCTGATGAACCTTGTTACGCATTGGCATGAAATATTTCACCTGGATTTGGAGAACCCGCTGGCACAACCTGGACATGCTTGCTGGCTGGAGTCACCCTCAGATGCTGCCAAGAGAGGTGCATCTGCAGCAGAGTTCTGCACTACACAGACACAAGGTCCCCAGGAGCTACAGGAAGCACAACCATCTTTTCCAATACTCAGTCAGATGTACATGAAAGGAAAGATTTAGTACCCTAATTTCTTAATTATGTTTGTGAAACCTACCGGAAAAACATGTCACTGAAGTCAGAGGTGGACGAAAACAGTACTTGGCCTACTACTTAAGCATTGCTGGATCTTGGACAAATTTATGTTAATAGTTTGGACACATTTTTGGAATGTGATTCGTATTTTAGGTCAGTTTAATCTATCAAGCAACAAAAGAATTGTTCTCAGATTTACCACAGTATTTAGCATTGTCAGTTTAAGTTATGGTTGTTCTGGCTGCAAGAGAAAATAATTATTCCAATTGTATTTTAAAATAAATAAAATACTCTTTTTTATTGTGATAGCAAATATTTTGCTGGCATAGGAACGAGAATCCAAGATGAAGATGTGAATTTTTATTCATATTTTCAAGAGGCAATATATTCATAGCCCAGAGAAATGCTCCTGGTTGCTTTCAATTCCCATTATTCCAAATTAGAGTGACACGGCACAGCTTGTGAAAAATGACACGCTCTCTTGTCTGACCAGTGGGTTGAACTCTGCAGTGATGGCTGGATTTATGTTCAGTGAAAAAAACCACCACTTCAAAGTTTCTTTCAAACCTTCCAATTGTTCAGAAACTTGCAAACAGTGTACAGTTCCCCCCAAGAACCTCCATCATCCAGGGAGCAGGAATTTTTTAGGAAGGGGTAAATATGACCCATGAACTGTTTCCAATCTTTATGAGGTCTCAGTTTTTATAGTCTGCATCCCCATATTTGCAGAGTGATTTCTCCACCTTTCTTTTTCTGTTGTTGGTTTTTGTCCTCTTATTTTCATTTGGGCTGATCAGGATGAGGTTCCTGTAATGGCAGACACACCCCAATATCTTCAACAGCTGCTGCTGATTTTTTCAGACCATCTCCCTCACTCTCAAATCAGAAGAGTTTGTTCTTCCTCTGCTCTGAGACAGAAGGATTCACTTTAAAGCTCAGATTTCTTTAAGGAAATGAAAAGAGAGAGTCTGAAAGTACTTGGCTATTTCAAACCACAAATCACTCAGGAAAACTCCATCTTGGTCAATCGATCTATCTTGAACAAGGTGACTTGAAAGAAAGGAGGGTGAAGGGGAAGGTCTGAATGGAAGAGTTAGATTTTTCCAGTAAAACAGACTATATTTGGTTCAGCATGTTGAGGGCTCTTTGCTCGAGGCAACACTGAGATTTCTGTACTTCTGAACTCATTTTATATACGTGTCTTCTCGTTAATTAGTTTTGCCTTCAAGCTCCATTGAAAGATATGGGGCTAAAGAGGAGCAAAAATAACGTAAGTGTATAATTTATTATAATTTCTGCTTTTTGTTTAAATAGGTCTGTAAAATTCCGACTGAAGAAAGAACTCCTTTAAAAATGAAATTAAGCTTCAAGCCATTTTTTTAATCAAAAATTCTTTGGCCAAGAAAAAAAAAAAAGAAGTAATCTAGTTGTAGTTTTAAAAGTCTTTCCTCTAACCACAAATCCATTCTCTGTAAGTAACTGAGCAATAAAGCCAAAGCAATATTTAGTTACTGGGGAAATATGAGACCACGCTCATGACATTCCTCTCTGTCATTTTTAGGAAAGCAAAAAGATCTCACAACTTCTTTAACCCAAGAATGACCATCATACTTTCCTCCCAGTTCAGATTGTACTGGTTTATTCTATTTTCCCATGCCACAGCAGAAAGAGATGAGCACATTCCAGGACCTCAGAGTAGCCCCATCTCTCTTTGGGATTCTCTGTATTTGAATCCTTCCCACAGCTTGAACCACACCAGAGGACACTGACACTGTCCTGGCTGCAGCTGGGA
>JAOXXN010000230.1:7022059-7032370 GCA_026770055.1 Myrmophylax atrothorax
AGCTGCTGCAGTTCTGTGGTTTGGATTTAGTATGAGGACAATGTTGGGAACACATTGATATTATTGCTTAGTATTGCCTTCCCTAAGTCAAGGGGGTTTCAGTTCCCTGAGCTCTGCCTAGAGCAGGTTCCCAGGAAGCCACAAGGGATTGTGGCCAGACAGCTGACCCAAATATCCAAAGGGATATTCCACACCAGAGAAAATCCTGCTCAGTTTAGAAACTGGGGAGAAACTTGGCTGGGAGGCACCAACTGGTGGTCAGGGATGGGATGGGCATTGATCAGCGGGCGATGGGCAATTGTGTGGAGCATCTTTGTCTTTCTTGGGTTGTATTCTCTCCCTCCTTTTCCTATCATATCTTAAGAAGGAGCAGAAACTTAATAATAGGTCCTCAGAAAATCTATCACTAAACTTCTTGCCACATGCAAAGATGGTTTGGAGTGTTACATACCAGATTTTAGTCAGAGTGATATGAACCAAAACTTGTCCTTTGTACCTACATCACAGCCAAGTCACAGCCCCCACCTGGTGGACCAGGATCTCCTGATGGCAGGAGCAGCACACATAAGCCACACAGAAATTGTTCTTACCATATAGAGTTTACACTTTGCACAGGAGGGGAAGGGAGAAGGGAATTAAAAACACAGGCAAGATAAGATTCAACACCATGATAGCTCTAAGATAAGATCAGCATCTCTGAAGAAAGAACAACACAAACTTGTAGTGAGCTACAGTGGCACTGTTTGCATAAACAATGCTATTCCTAAACAGTTGTCTGAAGCAGCTCTGTGATGAGAGATTACTGAGGTTTCCTACCAAACTTGACATATCCACTGTATCTCCTCAGCCCTGGATAAGAGGCTGCAGCAGAGCCTGAGGCTGTTGTTTGACTGCAGGCAGGAGAAAATAAATTATAATCAGACTGGAAAGGGCTAAAAATTTTCATGCCTATTATTTCTGTCTTCATTTCTTTTTATAAATACTAAGTCATGTCAACTTTAAACGCTGCTGCTGCTGTCATCACAACAGTCTTGTGATCAGTAGTGAAACAAGAAACCAGAGCTCTGGTCCTTTGTGAATACAAAAAAGCTGCAGCCAAGGAGAACGTGGCTTTGACTGTGCAAGCTTATGTGGTATGAAATAAAAAAAGTATGTGATTTAAAGACTGAAGAACATGGACTGTACTGGGAAAAGCACCACAAGCCATTTGCAAGGCACGTGAAGGCTGGAATATAAACATGGGGACACCCTCTGAGTCTCACTTAACAGGGTAAAGGTGAAATCTGAAAAAGTGGAGCAATAGTGACTGTATTGATAATAGCAATAGCTAGAGTCCTATCAGAGGAAAGCTTTAATCAGCACTCACTGTGTTTCTTCCTATCACCTCTGAGGACAGAGGGGAGGAGGAGAAGATGTTGGTGCTGTACTCAAAGACCACCATTGTCTTGGAACATCTGCCAGGATCAATTCAGCTAAGCTGCTCAGCTTTGGTTTATCTGTGCAAAAATTAACCTCACCACTTTGCAAGCACAGGGACAGATACACTGCCATGAGGGAAAGCCCACGATCACTGTGACAGCACAGATTCTGATTTATTTTAGAACACGAGCAAACTCAGGGCTGGAAAGCATCATTCTATTGAGCAAAAGATTTGAAAATATTCTGCTACCTGGATAAGCTTTGCTACATCACAGAGGCAGGAATCACAGCTGTTTCTCTAGACAAGATTAGAGGCTTTTCAATATCTCACAAGGAAATTAAGCAGCTACACATTAATTAGGGCCTGGAAGGGAGATCATTGTATTCATTTACACTGGGGAAGAACGTCAGAAGCTGAAATGGAAGTAAATGGTTGGGAATCCGGCTCTCAGAAAATAATCTGCAAGGTATTTAATGTCTCGGCATGCCTTAGATTCTTTATGCCCATTCAGAAGGGCATGGCTAGGATGTTTCCCAACAAGGGAGGGCAAATTGGAAAGCCAAGTCCTCAGCAGTGCTCCTGCTGACACCTGAGGCAGCTTCTTCCTGGCCACCCATCTATTTTCCTTTCCCTAATTACCTTGAGTAGGATCAGAAGAAAAGGTAGCCTGGACGCAGGTCAGAAGTAAAACCAACAGTCCCATCTCACTAATGACGTTTGGCTTTGGAGCCTGAGATGAAAGATGCTGTACAAGTGGAAGTTATTATTGTTCTTATTTTTCTCTCTCTTCCCCTCTGCTGCTGCCCTATGAAAAGATGACAGCTGAAATACTGACTCTTAATAAGAAAGAGCATATTCAGCTCTCTGGGAATGCAGAAAACCCCTGTAGAACAGAAAATATCCAGCGTAGTTAGAGAGGGCATAAACCACACAGCATATGATGCAGTGTAAACATCAGAGCCCTAACGCACAAAATTAGAATTTCCCTCATTTAAGTGTTATTCAATTCATATTAGTGCGAAATCAGAATTTTGGAAAATCTTCAGTCAATGTATTTTTGCAGAGAGCCTACTTTGGTTTAGGAATTACATGAAGTTCTATGGCATTGCACAAGAGCAGTGGAACAACAACATTCATACCAGATTGCATTCTTGATGCTATCCAAGATTTACAGTAAGGAAGGAAAAGAAGGATATGAAAAAAACACATGAAGATCGATATATAAAAACATTAATGAATTTTTTCTGTATGTGAAAGCATTAGGGTGTTACATAAAAATTTGCATATCTTGAAATATGGAAAGATTCTGGAAATGACCTTAAAATTGTCAAGACAAAAGGATTTGACCCAAGGAGATGACTATAATATATGCTTATATATGATGCTAATAATTTATGCATATCAGAAAGGAATAAATACTCTGTACACTTCTCAGTGATTATCTTGGAACCCCCAGCCTTTAGGAAAGGCAGGAGAGAGGCATCAGTAGGACACAGAATAGTTACCACCCCCAAAAAGGATGGGTTGTTTTGGTTTGTGGGGGTTTTTGAGTCTCATATATAAGGAAGAGATCAACATATCTGTTTCTATTCCAGAGAGCACAACATGCCCAAATTTAAGGGCAGCTCAAAATATATTCACCACTCAGAAGAGACATTGCAATAAACCAAGAATAAACTGTCCTTAATACTGTTTCCTCAGCAAGGGTTGCAATGTTTTAGATACATAGGGAAGCCATATGGCATCCATAGTCATTTAAGATTTAAATCACATATATAGCTGATTTACAAAACCTGTTGCACAAAACCAGGAATATCTAGATGACTTTACGTTTGATTTCATAATTTGTGTGTTTTATGTGTGTTTCCACATGCTTAGAGCAGAGCTTATTATGCCAGCATATCAATATGTTCACTTAAAGTTTAATTTAAAAATTCCTATAAAGTTTCTAACAATCCATTATCAAGGTTTTTTTTTTCTCTAGTGGGTGTATAATATTATAGAGCAATCCAACTAAGCAGGAAGTTCTTACTGACATCAAAGGGTGAGTTTAGACCTTTAGTTCCACACTGTTTCTACATGAAAAGATTTACAAGTCCCATATAAAAGAAGTGACAGTAAATATATTTGGAACTAAAATTTGATCTAAGCCAGCAGACAGTTCCCAGTGGGGGTTGCCCCTCAGGTTCCACACAGCTATTAGGAAAAAAACCCAATCTGTGGTTAACAGCTGAGGACTAACTGAGGACAAACAAGGAAATAACTTTTCTCCAGAGTGAGAGGACATGATGCACTACTTTGCTGTACATGTCTTGTTGAAGGCAGCACTGATGTGTTGGTGGATGCCCCATCCTGTGGAATGCTTGGGAATAGCTTTGCTGGACTGGCAAAACACAGGAGGAGCATTCAGCAATGCCAAAAGAAAGAGGAGAGACAAATAAGGAATCATTTCTTTTGAAAAAAAAAAAAAAAAGATGATTTGTGATATTCACAACCATGCAACCTGTTTTAAAAAGCAATCCCCTCCAAAAGAGCAGCCCCAAGTTACAAACTGATGTGCAAACTCAGGTTTCCCTCCCTGAGCTCTGCAGCTGCTGTGCCCGTGGTCCTGCACAGGCCATGCAGGCTCCTGCCCTGACTCCAGAGTCCTCTCCCTTCTCCCAGCTCTGAGCTGGGTGCAGTGAAGGTGAGTGTCACATGAAGAGAGTCTTCTGAAGTGCACACTACACTCTTGAAAATATAACTGGAAAATTATTGACCCCCCAATGACTTTATGCTTAATTAGAATGCTCAGTTGGGAATGTTCCTTCAGAAAGAGCCGCACTTCAAGTACCTCAGAACAACTTGGTTTCTACCACGGAGACCAGGATTTTACCCTCACCCAGCCCTGCTCACTGCTCCAAGGTGCTTCTGGCCTGGCTTCCCTCCTCCCTGGCAGCACAAGAAACAGCTTCTGCTCATGCCAAATGGCCAAGATGAAAAACCAGAGGGAGTTTCTAGAAGCCTTCTGCAGGACACTGGAAAATTGAGACACTTCAGGATCACTGGGCAGGGACCATTTTCTAATTCAGAAATTAGATATTTGAATTGTTATGTCAGAAAGTCACACTCCAAGAACAAAATCTTTGGGAGATTTTCCTTATGGTTACATGACTTCTGAGGGAATCCTCCAAGGCTGAATTGCACGGGACAGCACTTGAGCTTACAGTGGGTACAAACACAACCCCATGACTGATGCTTTCAATAATTAAATAAAATTGATACCCTAGGTGTGATTCAAGTCAAATATATAAATATATTTTCCAACTTCCCAATGTTGCAGGCTTAATGCACTTATTTGACTACAATAAAAACTGAGCCTAGTGTTCATAAAATGAAGTAACAGAATTTCTCCTTGTTTAGTCCCTTGTGACAGCTGATGTCAGACAAACTATTATGCAAAACTGCTGCATTGTAACAAAAATATGTTCTTATGCTAAACCTGTCCAGCTTTAAAACAACTCTCAAGGTACACAAATACTGTTGAAGATAAACCACTATAAAAATCTTATTTCAGTCTATGTTCCTTAATATATTATATCAACTTATGGTACTTACTGCCCTTGTGTTATTTGCCAAATGTTGGTCTAAGACTGTAAGAATTTATGCAAACCTTACATATAGAGGTGTGAGAAGTTCTCAAGAGGACTGAATTAAATAGCAAGTTCAACTGGAACATTTCTTTCCTTGCAAGCTTCAGACTGTTGTAGAAAAGGGGGCTCATGACATGTCACAGTCAGAGCTCTCCAACACAGACAAAAGAGCAACTGCTCATATTTACATTTTGAAAACACAGTGTGCATATTAATCTTGACAATAAATAAAGTCAGAGAGCTGTGGCAAAAATCAATCTTTCAACAAGAAACTCATACAAAATATTCAACAGTTCCTTTTTGTGCATATCACCCCTCTTATGTGGCAAAGCAGAGGTCAGCAGCAAGGGAGCAAAAATGGGAGAGAGGTCTGCTCCTGGTTTTAGGGCTGTGTGTTGGCAGTTATTGCCCAGAGACTCCAAGCTCAGGGCCAACAGGCATGGGAGAGAATGATACTGGAGAAAGTCCATGTGTATCTCAGACTCCAGGAGATGACAAATTTCCTTGGTTAAGAAGAAGCCCTGCTAAGGAAAGAGCTGCAGACGTGGTGTGATAAAATCAAAATATAACTAATTTATCTTTTCTAGTTTTACACTTTGAGCCAAATATCAACTTTCCATTAATGCTGGAAACAGTGGCACAAAGCCATTCAGCCAGAGGAATCGTGGCTACAGCCACTTGGACCTGTGTGTAGGTGGCAATTCTTGGGTGTCTGTGGCAGACAGCTCTGAGTTTCATGTGCTGTGTGGCCTCACCACAGCCCTCACAGGGACTTGTCACCAAGTTGAGAGCTGCCCATACCCCCAAATTAGGACATCTTACACAGATAATGATTTCCTAATTGATCTGGTGACATTCAATCTTGGTTGGAACATCTGCTGTTAACCCATGTTCTGGATAAGGCAAGAAAGGCAGAAAGAGTTTCTATTCCTTGGCCACTGTTGAACGATTTTATGAAACAAAAAAACATGTGTACCAGTACGTAGAGTTTGAGTCATTAATATTTTGAAACTAAAATGTCTTGTTGGGAAATGAATATAGCAATACTCAGACATCATGTACAGTAAAAAAGCAACTAAACAATATGATGAATTTAAAGAAAATCAATAGAGTGTTCAAACACGACAGTAAAAGACTAAATAGAAGAACTACTTGGAGGACAAGCTATCCACCTACAAAGTGTTAACCACCATCCATCGCTCCTGTTCCTACACAATTAACATCAGTGAAACATCCACTATTGGAAATAACATGTAACACAACAAATAGTGCAACAGGGAATTCCCTGGATAAGTCTGGAGAGAAAATCTGACAAGCACTGGAGAAAAGCATTGACACAACAGCCTACATTAATTATTCTGCACGTGAGTAAAAAGAAAGACCATCATATTTGGGGGAGCTGAGGATGAGGAGAAATGGAAAGCACAAAGTCATAGGAGTCACAAAGCATTTTCAACTGCAGTTAAATCAATGTTGACTCTGTGTGGACACATAAAACCAGTTTTTAAAGAGCTGTCCAAAGAAATTAAAGGAGTGCTCTGCTGTACTGAGAGAGCATGGCCAAGTCTGGCTCCTGGAATGGGAGATTTACTCTCCCTTTACTCTGAAGGTGGCTGGGCCTGGTTGGGTTCCTGGTGTGCTTTAGTTTATCACCACATTGACATCTGCTGGACACAAAGGAACTCCCACAGCAGTCTGCAGATTTACAGCTGGAAAGGCTTAGCATTTTCTGTAATTTTATTTGAGAATGCCTTTGACATAAGTACTGTATAATTTGCAGTGTCACACAATGTCACCACAATAACTGTAATAAATGCTTTGCTCGTGGAAGGTCTGAAAGGCAGTTGCTGTACATTAATGAATAGGCCAAACCTTGTAGGATCCACCAGTATTTTTGCTTTGACAGGAAAACTAAATAAACAAGTAAAAAGTCATGCCAAAGGCCACTTTATGGGCTATGACATTGTTTCAGTCATCCTTGCAAGGCATTAACCTGCTTATTGTACAGTTTTAAACATAAATATTTTGTGATTTGATTTTTCTTCTCTGCTATTCAATTTAAGTAAGCAAAGCCATTATTGGCAGCACTGGAATCGCACAACTGGGAAATCTGTCTTGCTGAAAGAAGAATCAGACCTAATACATTTTCATTTATTTTAATATATGCCATGTGGAAAAGGCAGAATTTAAACTAAGAGTTTAATATGCAAAGCAGGGAACAAACTTTACATTTGGAGCTTTCACTCTCTTATATTGTAAAATGGATTTGTCCTGGAGCTTGGGACAGTGTAAATACTGAAAATAAGGGTAATTTGGACTCAGGAATGGCTTATTTCAGTTCATTCTGTATTGAAACATCTATTTGGCTGCCTCATGTGACCCAACTAAGAGCTCAAACATAAAGAACTCACAGGTTTGAAGAGCCCATGTTACAACTGAAAAAGAAAATTTATTTATTGTAGTAAATTCACTTGAAAACTCACCAAAGTGCCATGTTTGCACATACACCAACCTCCCTCTATTAAATAGTTTGAGACATTAAGAAGAAAAGATCTCAGGAAAGAAAATGCACAAGTATTTAATCTCATCAATATTTCCCAAATTGAACTCTAAACTTGCCAAGACCCCAAACTCTGCCAGACCATAAGCAAAGAGATGCCTCAAATGCCAAAGCACCACCTGTGCTACCACGAAGAGAGCAGGTAAACCATTACCTGCTTCAGTTCCATTTATTTAATTATTTTCCCTAAAGTACCTTTGGTGTCAATTTGTATGCTCTGACACAGTGTTGCATTCTCAGCCTGGTGGCCACACTGCTGACTTTATGGAAGTTTTCCTGCCTAAGGAAGGCTGCAGCCACACACTGTTACCCTGTTCTCCCTGGCAAAGCTGAAAGCTCCAGAGCAGCCGCATCCCAAGGGGAAAAGGGGATGCACCACTCACTTGCCTAAAGGCTGTTGGAAAAGTGCTAAGTCTCTTCCTGCAGCCCAAAGGTGTGACACTCCTGGAGAGCTGCTTTTTCAGACAACGATAGCTGAGTTCGAAAGGGGCACAAGGTCTGAGCCTTTAGGGGTTCAGAGGGTGCTCAACATAACCTGCCAGTGGTTCTGGTCTGTGATTGCTGCTGCAATGAGTGTGAGTCCTCCTCGCTGCCTCCAGATGCCTCCTAAAGCCTCAAAGGAGGAAGCAGATCCCAGTGAGGGAATTGCCATCTTCCCTTGAATGGGTGGGAGTTTCTGAGCAACTGTGGAAGTGGGAGAGTGAAAGCAGAGAAGAGAATAGATCTCAGAGTGCTTTTAAAAGAAACGTGTGCACAAGATGCAAATCACTCCCAGGACAGAAGTGTCAAATAACTAATTGTGGTTTGTCCACTGGTACTATTTATTAACACCCAAACAGCACACAATCTGTGCCAGGGCCCTCCACACAGGAGAGGCAGGAATAATGAATCAAATAAGTCAATTTACCAGATATTTGTATTTTGAACCGACTATCCAAATCTTTCAATGTTTAAGTCTTCCTATAAAGATATATGAGCTAGGAGGAACTATGGCAATGCAAATAAAGGACATTATAAATGACTAATGATAACTATCAAATAGGTGAGTAGAATATTTCTAGTTCTACTATCAATAATTATTGCAGAAGGCATCAATATGCATTAATCTGCAGTCTATATTACCTTGTGATTTATTAAAATGGTAGAACTCAACAAGCGAAGATCAGAACTGACACAGGAACTATTATATTTCAAAAAAACCCAGACTACTAGAACCCAGAATAACAGTTTGAACTTGTAACTACATTAAAATTCAACGCGGCAGCAGAGACATTTAAAAAAGGAAACTGTCCCTTTGTTTGCAGGTTTAGTACTTTTGCTTGGAGAAACAAGGGAAATATTAACTCTTAGTGGTAACCCTTCCCCCAGGACTCAGCATGAGAATGGGAGCAATGAAAAAAGAGTAACTGGGACTATAACTCTTCGCTTTAGGCAGACCAAAAAGAGCAATCCTCAATATGATGAACAAAAGGTCTGTAAAAGTTCCTTTTGCTCTTGTAACAAATAACACATTTTCATAGTGATGGCCATTTAAAATTTGGGACAAAGCCTCATGCAACACCTTCCCTCACTTTGATGGAACTGCTCCCTTTTTTCACTACACAGACATTTGGTATCAAGGAATTCTAGAGGAAGCTTTGTCTTTTCTAGTTTAGCTGCTAGGTAGAAACTAAACAGAAACCTGACATGGAGCCATATTAAAGCAGCCATTGATCTATGTCTGGCATATTAAATTCCTTCAGCTTTTCTTGACTACAGTTTAGTCTGGGGTTGAAGAAATTTTTGCTCTGCAGTACAAGGAAGAATGATGCTGAATACCCAGTATGGTTAATTTACTCCCAGACACCTTGTTATTCAACAGTATTTTCCCCTGCAGCCTCAGAACACACTGCTCTATGGATGTTGCATGGTCCTTAACATCAAGAATTTGCCAAAAGGCAGATGCAGGAAACTTGCAGGCTATGGGAAAAACATTCCAAGCTCCACAGGCAAGTTTTGCAGCCAGCAGATAACACAATTTCCTCTTTCTCCACTCTATCCATTCCTCTGGATGCATCAAGGCTCTTATTAAGAAAATGGGGATGATGGGACTCCCCTAAGCTCAGGAAAGGCAACAGGATCCATCTCAGAAGCAGGAAAAAAACCTGTAAAGTCACTCTACAGAGCACCAGAGGAATGTCCTCTGGAGGCCTGTGCTCCACCTTACACACCAGTGCCTCACAACGATCAAATCCCTGGGAATGCTTCATGAATGGATCATCAGTAGCTCATTTCTGCATCAAACATTGCAGGGGGTGGGGGGTGTGTGTGACACTTTCAAACTTTACATCAAAGCAATGCAAGATGTATTAATGCAGCTTCACAGCTTCTGGCAGTTACATCTCTAGCTAAGATGTCTGTACATTATTTTATCAATTATTTACATGAAAAAATCAACAGTCCTCTTTGAGAGTGATTTCTGAGCTTTTCTTTCAAATATCTCAGCATTTTGTTGCCTCAGGGCTCATAAAACCTCTCAACTTTTTCATCATCGACTTCTCACTGACTATAAATCTCTATTTCTCTGTATTCTAAACCCAAGGTATAGTACTCCACTTTAAGAATATTTTAAGGACAGTTTTTATTGATGTGAGTCTGACTTTAGTTTCATCAGCTTTGCTGCAGAATTCCCTGTTTACCTGTTGGGGAATTAGATTACA
>JAOXXN010000230.1:7045671-7057522 GCA_026770055.1 Myrmophylax atrothorax
AGGCAAATTAATGTCTCATGATTTGACTTACTCAAGTTTTGTAAGCCACAAGGATAGTACACTGAAGGGCTTCATCTCTTTGCTCCATTTGCTTTAATTAACTCATCTGCAGCTTACGAGTTTTGGTGAGCTCATTACAAAGCCAAACAAACTGAACATTGCTCATGTGGGTGAATTATCCTGAGCTCCCCATTTCTGTGTTTTCGCTATTTCATGTAATCTTCTGAACAAACAAATTAGAAGTAAATGTCTGAAAATCATTGCAAATGAAGGTGTTACTCCAGTCAGGATTGGTTGAAAGGAAAAGTGGCTACATTCTGATTTTTATCAGCAATATGTCTTTGCACAGAACTCCTGGTAGGCATGAAATGAGGAGCTGAGCATCCTGCTCTCATTGTCAAACCCTGGATCTCAGACAAACACTCCTTCCAGAGTCTGTATCTGATAAATTACTGAAACTAGAGTGGCATTTGAGGTGCCTGGATAAAGAGGCAATAAAAATATTTTCTATTTGTTTACACTGAAAAATACCATATACTGAACTGTCAAGTCTGAAAAATTGATGCTTCTGACTTCACAAATATTCAGCAGCCTAATAGAAATGTCAGATGTGTGTGGTTTTGAGAGAGAGAAGGGGGGGAAAAAAGAAAAAATCAGCCACATAACAAAATGTTCATTTATTTTCATCAGATTTGATACTCCATCACGTAACTGATAGATCCAAAGACCAAGAAAGTTTATAGAGGTTTTTTTCTTCTTGATTTCAGTGATTTTTGATTAAGCACTATAGAATCCCAGGGTTGAGTAGCAGGTCTTTAATATCTCTGTGTCTTCTTGCTGGAAAATTGGTGTCCCATGGATGGAGATTCATGTCAGTAAGGGCCAGAGGCTGAGCCTGCCTTTCAGCAGGTTCTACAAGGAGGAGTACATGGGCCAAGTAGAGACATTTTGGCTGTGCAAGGTTCTATCCCTGGCCCTGAGCAGATTGGAGAGTTCTGTAAAGGGTGGGAGGGGGACTTATTTTTGGGGACTTACTGCTACTTTTACCTTTAGAAAGGGAAAAAAGTCACTTACATAATAGCAAGAGGGTTGAATGCATTTTTCATATTGGGCTGAAACAGAAAACAGTGGTAAAAATGAAATTTTTGAACTATAAGGGAATGTGGAAACTGGATCATTTTGATCACTGTGGATACAAGGATGGTCCTGGGGGGGAGCATCAGCAACTGCTGCAAATTGGCCTTTTTGCCTTCCCGCCCAGAGCTGGACATTCTGCAGTTGTCCCATGGCTCTGGCACATACATACAGTGAAAACACCAAGTCTGGAATTAAAGCCCAGTAGGATACAGAAAAACTCTCATTTGTGCTTCTTTCCATTTGTCTGCAAACAGATTTCAGTCCCTCATTTCTAAAACAGCACAAGCCAGAACAGATCAGTTTTATGATGGTCTTTGTTTTCTCTGTAATAGCTTAGGACAGATTATCCTTTGGGCAATAACTGTGTTTAGGTGTAATTATATAATTAGAGCAAATGCATGTAAATCAGATAAATGGGACATAATCAGCTGTAGGATTTGGTGGCAAACACACACAGTGCATATGAAGTACATGGTCTTAAGGTTCAGCTGATGGAACTGTCAGCAGCATTAAGGATGATAAAGCTGTGGCTTTCAAGAGCTGGCTGTGGAACAGGAAGAATTGGGTCTGCACTGAAAATGCATCCTCAGGTGGCTGTTTGAGCTGACAGTGTGCAGAGGGCTGGAGCAATGGTGTCTGTCCTGCTGCCCTGAGGCAGACAAAGGGATTCAGGGTTGGGGAACAAAACAAATTGCAGCTGAGGACACCCTGGGCTTCAGGGACTGTTTATTTTCAATGTGCCATTTCTGCCTCAGAGTAATGTTTAATGGTTTACTTTACAAGGTGATATTTGTTCGAAGGTTGGACTTGGAGGTCTCCCCAGGTCTTAAGGATTCTATGATTCTAAATTTCAAAAGGAGTGAGGTATTAGAATATTGAAATAGGCTGAAGTATTATTTTCTCATGACTTTATCTAGCCCAAGCAGGCTGCCCTATGCCCAAAGTGCCCCTGGATGTAGGGAAGGTCAGGACAGCAAAACACTGACACTGAATGCAGCTGTGAAGAAGAATTTTGTCCTTATTCAGTCCTGAATACCACTGTGTCACATTCATGTTAACACAGAAAAAAGACTTGAAATGGCCTTGAATCTCAGGGTAAAAACCCCACTTCTTTCTATACAGACTGAGAATTGCATTCTCACAGGAGCTTGTGTACATGGTTTGGTCTTTGACCTAAACTTGAATCTTATGGACTTCATAGGTATTAAGTCAAAGCTTACAAGTGTAGAAATTATTGTCTGTATAACTGTTACTCATTTGCTGAAAAAAGAAATTGGTCTTGTAAGAAACAACAGGAAAAAACACTGGTCTCAGATGAATGGATATTGTTGTGGAATAATAGTCCCTGATAGTCTGTAACTTTTGTTTGTGCAAGCTAAATGGTACAATTTTAATTACCATGATGCTGAAATCACTGCAATGGATTACACTGAAAATCTAATTCCTTTTTTTTCTCAATTGCTTTAGTGGAAACTCATGAACAGCCATATTGTTGTTGTCCTGTGGTTCTTTTGAACAGCTTTGGGATTGGCAGGAGAGAATGAAGGCTCTGCACAGATCAGATGTTGTCATGCCACAGTCCTGCCATAAATACCTGGTTTTGCTTGCTTTGCTTGGGTTTTTAAGTGACAGGATTTTTGGTATTCCCTTCTCTGAACATCAATAGCTGCAGAGACACGAGAATGTAAGAGAGTAACAAATGTCCTCACACACTGAGCTGCTTCTGACTCCCTCCTGAGCAAGGGCAGGGGCTGTGCCATGAGCTCCTGCCCCTCACTGGCTCTCCTGTACAGGTAAAGCAGGGTAGTGTTCTTCAAAAACAATATATATTACTCTTGGAAAGAATTTTCTAAGTTGAAAAATGGGTGCCTTGGACTTTAGGACTATTGAAAGGAAGAAAATAGGAAAGTTGATTGAGGCAGGTTATATTGAAGAGCCCAGAAGGCTGGGGAAGTTGTGCTTTTGGAAAAACAGCAGGGGTACAGCAGATAAATAAACCAGCAGCAGAATTGCCAGCAACTGTCAAATCGAAAGCAGCAGTAAAGCAGAAATATAAAGTCAGTATCAGTCTGAATAAGCATTTGTTAAACACACCAAGGACAGACAAACAGTTGTGCAAAGTCATAACATCAGCCGTGTTTTCTAAAGATAATTGTTCCTGTTGATACCAGCTGGTAGTTAATGTTGTGTTCTGATCAATATGACTATTTTAATCAAATGAGTAAGGAAAAAGAACCATGAAATCATTTTTAGGAAAAAGAAAAAAGCAGTTAACACGTTAGTTGTGTGTGATGGAGTGATCCTGCCATCCTTTTTTTCCCTGAGTTTCTCATAATGGAGTCCTCTAGGAAGTGAGACTCTCAAAATGTGACTGCAGAAATCAGGAAGGTGTCCATCAGGTGGGGACCTGGCCTGGCTCTGCACCCTGAGGTACTTTGTTTCCTCACCATAAATGTTTTTCCACAGCCAGCAGTGGTGGATTCTCTCAGGTCAATCTGAGCTGTTCCCAAAGGGGCTGGGTATTATTAAGACTTTGGAAGATGCAAATTGTCTTGTGAACCCACAGAAATCTAATGCATGCTAAAGGAATGACAATACAGCACAGAGGTGTGTAGTGACTGCTCAAACCCAAGCTGGGTTTGATAGAATATTGTCTGATAGCACATGTGGATGATGGATAATGGAAGGTGTCTGTGACCAGTTTGTGTCCATAGTTAAGTTTTTGAGTTTTCCAAGGTATTAACTCTGAAAGCTTCTGAGGAACTGGGAGTTCCTTGGACTGTAAACAAGGTCTGGGCAGCAGTGACAGAATAACACCTGGGGTTTCAACCACTTCACCTGCTGGTGAATTCGGAGCTCTATTTTATTAAAATTGAAGTAATTTTGGCTGGCTGAACTAATGGCATTAGACCAGCTCTGCATAGTTTTTCTGTAGTGACTGTCAATTCTGCAGGGCATCTCTTAATTCACTTGCTCTAATTTCTGCAATTCCTGTAACTCTGCAGGAACAGGTCACCCGAAATGCTCCCAGAATAATCCTCCCCAGCCCTCAAAGAGGCTGCTTTGATAAGTCTGCTCATGGTGTGCTTTTGAAACAGAAGCCAGCAATTGCATACTGCTGCTACCTTCATGACATGGGGAATATTTTATCAGATCCTTTGGAATGTACAACTTTGTTTTCTCATCTGGGATTATATCCAATAAGGACAATCTAAAACTTTCTGTAACAGTTGCAGTGAAACTCTACGCAGATATGTATGGAAAAAAAACCTCTCTAAAAATGTGCAGCTTTTAAAGCCAAGCCAAGTTGAGAGAAGCTGTGGCACCAAATGTGCATCATCAAAGTTCACAGTAGTTGTGGCTTTCCCCTCCTTTCTCTCATCCTTTAAGATTCTGAAGCAGCACACTTCAAGGGTTTGACAAGAAAGAGGCATATACTCCCTTTTGTGCAATCTGCTTGATGCTTATGAACACTGTTCATTCTAAAAAAACCCATTGAGACACTCTCCTAGTGGTGTGGCTCTGACAGAGGGAAACAGAATTAATTCCACAGCAAGGAAGGGGAAAAAAACTAAAAAAAAAAAAAAAAAAGAACAAACAAACGAAAAACAACTAAAAAAAAACCTGGGGAAAAGCACCATCTTGCAAGTCTGTCACTCTAAAGGATATATTTAATATATTTAACACATCCTGTTAAATAGGGTAAATGGAGGAAGTTCTTTTCTGAGGGAGGGGGAAGTGAGCAAAAATTAGGTTTCCCTACCAAAAGGTGTGTGGAGCCTGGTCCAGAACTCAGATTATTTCAGAAATCAGTCTCCTTTGCAATGCCAGGAGTGAATGAAACCACTCAGTGAATCCTCACAGAAATCTGATCACCAGCAAAATAATGAGGAGTTTTCTGGAACCCATCAGCCCACTTTAGGTGCTGTCATATTTCTGTGGGACTGGGAGAATCCTCTTTTGGACTAAGTTGATGCTGATACCATCACAACGTTCCTTAGAAGTCCTGCTGACCAAGATTTACAAACAGTTTGCAAAGGAAATTGTGCCTGTTTATTTGTACAGGGGCAGTTGTTTCTCATTTCACAGCTCTAGCCCTTCATCAAAGGCACATTAGATGTGGCTCTGCACAAGAAAAAGTGAGGCCTTTTCCTGTACCCAAAAAAAGCCAACAAGTTTACAAAAAAAGAGACAACAGGCAGAGTCAGGCAGATGAGGAGCAGGAAGTGGCAGAGTGTTTGGTCAACATCCCTCCAAGTCACAGACCTCAGAAAATGCCACTTTGGAAAAACATTGTTTCACAGTGAAACATCTCGTTTAGCTTTGAAATTAAGATATGCAATAAATAGCATAAAAAGAAGACGGAGATGTCATTTAGAAACACAGAGGACTTATTTCACTCTTACAATCAAAATGTTTCTGTCTTACTGCTTTGTCTTGAAATGAAATTTGTCAAAATTGATATATCCTCCAGAATTTTTCAATTTTGTGGAAAGCTCCTTTGTTTCAGAAAACTAATACTTGGATTTTTTGTTGTTGCCTGTTATAATCTTGATATTTTAGGATTTTATTGTCTCCCTGAGGAAAAAAAAAAAAGAGATGGTGGGGTAATAAATAGTCTGAGCATTTTTATGCTATGAAAACTAGGTATAAATATATAAAAGTCAGATTTTTTTTTTGGATTTCAAATTAGAAAGCTGAGTTCATGGTTTGATTAACTTTACTGAGGTTACTTACACCATTCTTTGGGTGAGTTTTAATAGCTTTTTCTGACTAATCAGACTTTCCATTAAAGGATGTGTCATTGGGAAGAGGTGTCTCTCTATGGGAGAAGGATGAAGGATGTGTGTGCTGGGACTGCAGACTTTGGGGGAATTCAGGGCATCCCAGTTTTTGATCCACCAAGATTCTTTACATCAGCAATGAGCGTGTAAATCTGTGGTGCTGTTCTCTGATTTGCCAGGGAGACAGTCAGACCCTGAACCTTCATCAGTTCTAATCCAGCTGCTTGGGAGTTTGAAGACTTTGTGGCTAACAAATTCTGTGGAAACTCATAAAAGCCTTTTCCCTCTGCCTGTCTTAAAGCTCAGATTTAGAGTTGATCCTCAGTATTTAGATTTTATTTGTTTCTTTAAAAAGCATATTTCAAATGTGGATGAAGTTTTGCCATGACAACCCTGAGCCTTGACGTTTCAGTAACCCCTTACTGTAAGTGATGGTTTGGCCCCATGGCAATGCCTGCCCTGCTGTGGTAGAAAATAACAGCAACTGGGATTTTCAGCTGCCTGTAGTACATCCCAGAAATGTGCCTTCCCTTTAAACACCCACAAAGGTGTAGTTTTTTGAAGGATCACACCATGTAATGACATGGTTTGCTTCTTCACATCATACAGACATACTCGGGTTTCATCGTGTTCCCAAGGCAGAAGGTGGGACACTGATGTGTCTGTGACCTTGTCTGATGTCTGCTCTGTTGCTGGCTCCCCAGGGCAACCCTCCCTCAGGACAAGGCTCAGGCTTTCCCTGCAGTTCTGAATGGACCTGTGGACCCCACTCTAGTGGGTATTGCAGGCAAGGCAGAGCCATCACCAACTGCAGAACAGACAACTGGGCAAAGGGCAGCAGACAAGTACATGTCAGTAAAGGCATTCCCATCCTTCCAGCAGCTGTGATGAGAAAGCCACTACTGAGTTATTAAGTACCTTATTTTCTGGGTGTGTACATCTCCTTTTGTTCCTTCCCACCTAAATGCTTTCCCCTGGATGTGTGTAGTTATTATTTTAGTAGCACCTTAGAGGCCTAAAACGCAGCAGGCACCCTACTGTTTTAGGGGGTGTTAATTAAGTTTCTCTGCTCTCTTTTTTCCATGTGTTTAATACCTATTAAATGTGCATTATCTGGCACATAAGAGTCCCTGGCAGCGATACAGGACCCCACTGTGATAGGTGAGACTGTTTTCTCCCTGCTTTATAAATTCTGAGTCGATGAGCTGTTGTAGGATGGCAAAGAACAGTCTCGTTTGTGGTACAAGCACCTGGCGAGACATGAAAGTTAAATGAAGTCCATGAGAGTTGGGAATGCACTTCTCTGGCATCTAAAGTGGGAAAAAATATTAAACTGAGTCATCTTTGGTGGCCTTTCCACCACTGACCTAAAAATACAATCTAGTGCACCTATAGCATTGGAAAAAACTCTGTTTTCCAGAAGTGACATCTTAGAATGTGTTTCCATTGGAATGGAGCTGATGGCATTTTCCTGGGATTTGGCTAATGTTATGTTCCTAACATATATATATATATCTTGGTTCCCAGCATGCAACTACTGCTACCAGGAAAGCCAGCTTAGAAATTCCTGAGGGCCACTGCCTAAAAGAGCTTATTAATTAAAGAAACCTGGCCAAAAGGAAGCTGGGATTTGATGCAGTGAGAGGTCATGAATGACTGCTGATCATTGTACTGAGAATTTGAACTTAGATTTCTTCAATACAATGATATTAACCTTTTGTAATCTTGCTAAAGTAAATACATTTTTTGAGGCACGTGGCCTGGTTTTATCACTGCTCAGCACAACAAATTATTGTCCCAAATCAGGATTCACACAGGGGCCCAAGAGACTGAATTTTATTTATTTATGTGTGTGTGTGTGTGTGTTTCCTTCTGCAAATACATTTGTTAGACAGGCATTAAGTGACATGAGTGAAATGTTTCACTTTGGGTTGGAGTCATGCAAAATAAATCCATATTTATGAGTTTTGTTCTGTTTATCTTTCTAGCAAATATATATATATTAATTTGTGCAAATCCAAGAAGCTTCAAATTAGAATGCGGGCAACCTTAAAAGGTCAGGCAGAGAATGATCCAAACAATATTTTCTGCCTTCTAATTACTTGCTCCCTAATTGGAAGGCTAAGCAGATATCCTGCTGCTGCTTTCTTCACTATTTTGGTAAAAACATGGTTGTTTTGGTAAAAATATTACAATCCTAATGATTGGAATCTTTAGAATGTTTCTGTCCCCTGCACATGTAACAGCTTAAACTCTCTTGAATATTTCTGGTTTCTCTAATGCATGGCAGAATGGTAATGGAAATGCCATCCAGCATGCCTGCTAATATATATCTTTTCCCAGAACAACAGGCCTATTTGCAATATTCAGGGCACTCTATAATTTGGAAACCAGCTCCTGCTGCTAGCAGAAATGTCAGTTAAAGTTTTGATGATCTTGGTTAAATCTTTCATAATATTCTTACTCCTTCTTGGCTCAGGGGTATGTGCTGACTACCACCTGACAGATCTTTCATGGCATCCTTTGAAGACAGACATGGGAATTCCTGGTCTGGGACTAAGCAAAAAGAATGAAAATTGCAGGTCCTCAGTGAGAGCCTTTTTCCAGCTGATAATATGTTATTCTTTTTCATATGTGGCTGTGTATATGTCCATATAGATTTTCTTTCCTGCCCACAGTGGTGCCACATCCACCCCTGGATCATCAGTTTGGCTGAAAGATAAAGCAGTGGGACACTGGGGAATTACAAGGCTGCTTTCAGCTCCTCCTGGTGCACACACTGAGAGGGTTCAGGGAGGAAATAATGGCCTTCCTGAAGGCTCACCTGAGAAACCTGCCACGGGAAAATGGACCCAGGGAGTGAAATACTGGCCATGCCGAAGGAGGAGGATGCACAGAAGCACTTGGGCAGTGCCTGTGAGGGCCGAGTGTCACTGCAGAACAGACAGAGCTGCAGATCTTCTTTCTGTTAGTTTCCCCCCCTTTTTCTTTGTTTAACTTTGGAAAAAATGCAAAGAAAGAAAATTAAAAGATTGCTTCACTGTCAGTGGAAAGCTGAAATGGAGTTCCTTTACTCATAAACTTGTACAGCTCTTTAGGTGTGGTGCCACCATTTGTTTTAACTGATTTACAGTAGGTTGAGTTCCACATGTGTCAGGTCCTCCTGGATCTCCCAGAGTTTACAGAAACCCAGGTCTGACTCCCTCCTTGATATATTTGTGTATCACTTAGGAACCTTCTCATCAGGAAGGCAAGTGCCAGCACAGTTTTGCAAAGTTCTTTCACATAGTTATAAAAGAATATTATCCTGAATAAGGCTCTATATTGACTCTTTAATTAAATACAAACAAAACACCTTCAAAACAGTTATTCTTCATGAACAACAGAAGTCTCAAGTTTTTCAGAATCCCTTTTCTCCTGCATGCCAAGCCAGCCACAGACATGCATTTCAATCTGCCAGGAATCGTAAGCTCTGTCCTTTTTTCTTATTCTTTCTGAAGATTCTTGTTAATGAACCTCCTTGAACAGTCACAGAGGAGGATGAAAGGCCAGGGCACTGGGTGGAAATGCAATGCGGATTGGAAAAGACAGAAAGCTTATTTAATTCTTTCTTTTCCTCATCTCAACTCCCTCAAGTTATCTCTAAAAAGATGTTTAAAGGTTACAGTTAAAACTTTTCTACATTTAACTGTAATAATTAAAAGCAGCTAAGGTAGCATTGAAGTCCAAAAGGAAAAATTTCAAAACTCATTTCAGCCACTGCTGGTCATGCATTTGGGGGTGGATGGGATCTTGAGCAGAGTTCACAGGTGTCTTTTTATCTTGGTTTTTATTTTTTAGTCCGCTGTGCTTGAATTCCATTTGTAAAGATTTAAGGTCTTTATCTTGTGCCTGTTACTTACCAACCCTCTGGATTCTAAATGGGCACTAATGACTCTCAGTAGCAACAAGCCAAGCTTTATTTGAGGATGTAATTTATGAGTCTGTCAGTGAAGTGAAAGATGTGGGTTGAAAGAAGGAACTGGGGATGTGGGAGACATAGAGGGACTGAAAGAGTCTTGATCAGGTCCTTAGGAAGTGGCTGCACTTTGCATGCTGCTCACCACGTGGATTACCATCCCAGTGGAATGATCAGGATTGACTGTTCCTAATGAGAACATAAACCCAGGAAGTCTGGTATCCTGCCTACATCAATGACTAATTCCAGCCATTTAAAGAGAACATAAAAACCCTGTAATGAATCTACTGATTCCGTAAGGGACGGGAACTGCTGATGTGATATCCTAAATACCAAGATCTCAGTTGATATAATTCATACTCATTCACAGCCATGCTTTCCACGGAGGATTTTAAAGTATCCTAAATGCAGATTAAGACTGTTGCAGGTGAATGTCTTCAGGGTTTTTTTCCAGGATAGATGGAGGTCACTGGTCTAACAACTTCTGGGCAAGCTGAAATTTTGATGTAGTATTAACTCAAGGGCTCAGTTTATCTCTGTATCATCTTAGAACTGAAGAAACAGGAAAAGAGTGAAATATTTCTGGACAATGGTCACTAGAATATGACATACAGCTAAAGTAAGGGTTAGAAATAGAGCCAGCCATGGGTTTTAGGAACAGGGAATAGGGGACAATGTAGAGGGTAATCTCTAAAGCAGAAGGTCTCTTTGGTGGGTCCCTATGCCAGTCACACTGCTGATATATTTATACTGTAAAATACAGGGATATCTCTCCCCACTGTGCTTTACTCAGCCCTCACATTCCACTGTCTGTTTATGCAATAATTAACTATAAATCTTCAAGTAATCTGGTTACAGCATAATCTTCATCCTGTTACTTCCACAATGTGTGAGGTAAAACAAACTAACATGATTTGGAGACTCCTGGAGCAGTGTGAGCTGTGTGGGGGGGGTTTCAGTCACTTCAATATGGAAAGATTTAGCAGGAAATCTGGATTATATGACAGAATATGTGTATGTGTCTGCTTTTGCTGTTGCACTGAAGTAACCCAGGAATAACTAACAAAATCATGAGACTTTATATATATAGCTACATATCCTCACATAGGTGGCAAGATTAAATAAATGGTAATATCGAGCTCTTTGTGGTTACTTCAGGCAGAGAATAGGTCTTGGAAACTTTAAACAGCACCTCATTAGTCAGCAGTGATAGATATGAATTATAGATAAGCCTTTTCTGGGTCTCTGCAAAATGGTCAATGTAACTTCCATGAAGAGGTTGGACACCATAAGTTTCCCATTCATTCATCACCAACCATCAAGCTGGTACTAAATCAAGTAGCTCTATATGTGGAGCTCTCCTGGCCCCCCTTCCCCAGTGTCTCACCTGGAGGTTTGGTTTCCATCCTGCACAGGCTCTTCTCCTCCTTGGCTCCCTTCTTACAAATCCTGAACTGCCTTATCTGCAAAACTGAGGGAGCTTGGTAGGTCCTGTTTGGAAATGGGGCAACTTATTCACAGAGACTGTCAAATGTCTGCTTGCCTTGGATAGGTATTTTGTGTGAGAAAGCAAATTTGTGTGTTTGGCTGGCTAGAAAGAGAAAACACCCACTTCTGAATGTGTATATAACTGACAGTTAATTAGTGTTCCAGTCTCCCAGTGCCTTCCTTGTGCATGTGTGTGTACCCGCACATCTCCACACAGACAGGGAGGAAAAGGGAGAGGAAATGAAGCTGCATCTACACAGAACACTGGTGTAAAACTGCTATGCTAATATGTCTAGAGTTTGTAATTTAGGCAACTGTTATAACTGGAATGAGGTTAAAGAAGGGATATTTCCAAAGCTTGGAGTGCTGTTTGTATTTGCTGATTAATTCCTAATGAGGGCAGAAGCACTTAAAGGAATACTATAAAGGTACATTTTCTCTTTTCATTTAGAAAATAAGAGGAATGGTTAAAGTTCTTTTAAAG
>JAOXXN010000230.1:7058354-7085197 GCA_026770055.1 Myrmophylax atrothorax
ATTTCTTGTTGGAAGCTGCACTACTTTGAGTCTCCTGAAATCACTCATCGGAGTTCCCCACAGCACATGTTCCTCTGGGAATGCCAAGGGGATGAAGCTCCATTTGTGCTGCTCTCTCAGTGTAAATCTGCAGAGCAGCACTCATGGCACTAATGACAGCTAAAGGGGAAAATACTCTGCTCATCAAGCAGTGTCTCAAAGTAGTATAATTCATGCCTTACTCTGCAAACTGCTTAAATTGTGGCAGGTTAGAATACGGATCACTTTTTTCTAGGCAGTGTCTACTCTTTAGTCAATGGAAATGGAAGAAGGATTTTGTTTAAATGTAGTGATCCTGTTTCTAAATTAATTTTGTCTGGACATAGCCTGGTTTTGATACAGTGATTATACACTGTATTTAATACAGTGTCTTATGACCTATGCTGGGGAGGGAGAGAAAAACGCTTTGCATGAGACATACCGTGATCTGGTGCTGATTGTTTTAAATGCTCTAAATAAGACATGTATTTTAGCAGAAAATGGACTTGTTCTGCAGTTCTGTAAATGAAGAACAAACAGATGAGGCTTTGCTACCCTGTGTTTTAAATTCTAATCAACCAGTAGTAACAGACCCAGCCGGGTATGCACACCCAGCTCAGAGAAGCTGCGATTGAGGCAGTTTTCAAACAGGGCAACAAGACAAACGCTGGAGTTGGGAGACGACATTCCCTCTCAGCAAAGACAAAGCTTGCTGGTGCACCTCGGCATTGTTCAGCACACAACAGCAATCCTTCATTCTGCCCAGCGGTTCTGAAGAATAGCGCGATGATGAGCTTTCTAAAAGGCACTCAAAGGAAGCGCTTCAGTCGGGTCGGATTGTTTAATGTTTGTCAGACTTGAATTGTGTGCGAAGGATACATTGTGAGTGATGGGTTTTCCTGCTATTTACACACCTGCGAGGCTGCACAGCCGTTCCGTGTGCCATTTACTGCACTGCATTATGCATGAGGTGGTTTTGCCAGCAGAGACATAAACACAGAAAGGGAGGAGGGAGGGGAAACACGGGAAGGCAGATTCGTGTATTGTCCAATATACAACACTTAGGAATAATTTACAAAACTTTTCAACGCTCGTGTGCAAATATGTGGGAACTGTAGCTCTGAAATGAGTTATTTACTACATTCTTAGCAGCAAACACGGTAGCTTTGCCACGAAGCAACTCCTCCTGTTGGAAATATCTCATAGCTACAGCAGTGCTGCTACAGGACACTGACAATGCCAGCAGCCTGCACGGAAACGTGGGGTCACAGCCTAAAAAAAGAGCCATGCTCTTTCAGTTGCCATTGCTTTCAGGGGAATTGAGGTGCTAAGTCCTTTTGTAAACCTGCTGTTCAAACTGTAGGTGTGTCGTGAGTAAGAAATGTCAAGTGTCTAAATAGCACACACACACACACCCCCCCCCCCGACTCTCATTTCCAGCAGGCATTGAGGACTGCTCTGCTTAGGGATTTATCTGCACACCCCATTGAGCCACCCTCTGGGCAGTGGGATCGCTGTGCTGGGGTGGCTGTGGGTGCTCACGGGAGATGGGCACACCCCGCAGAGCTGGGCTCTGCCAGGCTGGCTGCACATCAATCCCTGGGCAGCGCTTGGCTGGTTCCAGGCAGCTCATCCCCTGCTGCTGTCATGGGAAGGGCTGGGACACTCACTGCTCACCCAGGGGAGAACACAGAGCTTCAGTCTGGCACTGCAATAGGACTAATCAGAATAAATTACCACTTCAAGCCAGGAAAGGTGTCAGAATTTGGCTCTTTCTCACTAGTTAGGGATGCTGCCTCGGCACTTGGCATCCATGTAGCTGGGAATCACCACTGTGTTGACCACAAGACACTGGCATTTTGTCAGTGCAGTTCCTTGGCTCTCAGAGTATCACCTAACTTGGAAGGGTTCAGTCCTATTTCTTTTCATCTCCCAAATGCTCTGCAGAGCTGAAGGTCATTACAGTTTTCCTGGATGAGCTGTCACGCAGAGCAAAAGGAGAGACAGGCACATTGCAAACCAGAGCTAATATTTAGACATTTTGTGTCTGAATTTGAAATCCAGTGGCAGAATCTGTGATTTTTCTAGAGAGACTGTATGAACATGGCCATGTTTTCTGGGTATAACTTGTTGTTTGTTAGTTCTGGAACAAGCCCAGTAATGAGCACTGCCGTGGCACAGGAGTCAGAGACACATTTCATGGGAGAGACTGAAAGGGACCTGACAGCCAGCACAATAAAAGATACCAAAGCTGCTTCTCCAGACACTCCCCTCATAGCACATGATGTAACCTACACATTTATAATATTTTTAGAGCCTGTTTTATCACCTAGCAGCACCTCAAACTTACAGTCCACTACTTCACTGTTGGAATACTGAGCACAAATACAGCCCTTTATAAAAGTTAAGTCTTGTGAAGGCCATGACAGATGCCAAGATGTTTTTCTATGATTTGAATAAGATGGAGAGACACATCAAATACCTTTCACTGATTCATTTTGGCAGGGTTAAACACAGAACTCAGAATATTCACATTTCCAGACCATGCTGCCCCACCTAACAAAGAGAACTCAACAATGTCTTGTGTGAGCTCTCATTCAGGCCCCAGTAGGCTCCTGTGACTACTTCTCCTCAAATGTTTCATCCTTAACATGGCAGGAGAAATAAACTTAACCAGCCAAAACCATTTTTAACTATAGCTGGCAGGCTGGATCCCTCACAGTACTTCATCTCTTCTCCAGCTTGGAATTACTACTAATATACTCACAAAATGCTAGTCCGTGGTAGAAGTAGATTAATTCCAGACAGTGTTAATATTGTACACAAGAGCACGAGGATTGATAGTCCTTGTAATCTCTTATCTAAACATAGAAGAGCTGCATATGCTGTTCATAAAGCACTGAAATCAATCATCATAGTGGCAGACAGGTAATTGGGAAGCAAGCTCCTGCTTGTGCAGGCCAGGAGAGGATAATAGCCTTCAACAGGTTGGGGGTTTTTTGCACAAATCATTCTCTGTCTCAGGTTTCAAACTTCAAAACCTAAATTGAGTCACTTAAAATCCACGTGTGAGCACTCAGATAGGCAGCTTGACTTTCAGAACTGCAAAAATCTTGTGTTCCCTCCACTTCAAAGATCATGAAGGTTATCCAGTACTTAGTAGAAAGGCCTGGAAAGGTGGGAAGCTGCAGCTCGATGCTGGTTGCTGGGTACCTGAGTGCAAGGAGAGGAGTTCAGTCATAGATCCTGGTTAGAGACAAAAACCAGCCATGTCTTCATGGCTCTAGAGTAGGATCAGATTTTAATTAACTTTTGTAAAGTCCTTTGAAATGCTAAGGCTTAAAACAATGATATGACTGCACTGCTCTGTAATTTTGATAATCAAAGTCTTGTAAAAGGGATCTTGGAGCATTTAAGAACAGCTCTGTTTACACATTCAGCCAGATGAGGATAGTTAAAAAGACTCCATAGTTAGAAAGGGTTGCTAAAAGCTTCTTCATGTATTGAACATTAACAGAATGTTTCTAACTATGAAATTAATTAGACCAAACTAAACCATTGTAGGAATTAGCACTATTCACTCTCTGATTTTCAGATTAGTTACATTAATTTTAAATACTACTTTTACCAGGAAGAGACTAGTAAATATATAATAATAGAAATTGGCTGTTTCATTAAAACACTGAGAAAAGAATATAGCTTGCCTTCTTTTTGTTTTTTTGGGGTTTTGGTAAGTCACTGTAATCCACGACCTTCACTGAGTTTGCTGGGATTTATCCTCTTTTATAACAACGCCAATAATTATTTTGCTTTGGTTTTGTTGCTTCATAATAAGAATGAAAGTTGTTTCCATTACTTAGAGAAGCACAGTTTAGCTCTAATAGTTATCCATGGAGTTGGCACCAGTCCCACTTCTCCACAACATCACACAAACCCTCTCAGCCCCTCAGTATGGGAGAGCTCATCTGTGCTTCCCTGCTCACACAACAGCAGTTGTTTCCCTTGTCAAGGCATGTGGTTTGTTTGGGAGGTGTTTGGGTTGGGGTTTTTAAAATTATTTAATTTCGCACCCTGTGCTCGGGATCTTGGCCTTTGGAGGAGTTTGGTTGTGGGCAGAGCTGTGCACCCACACAGCTCCCGTGAAGTGGGAAGCACAAGCTGCTCTTTCTTTGCCTCCTCACGTTTCTCCTGAATGCTGGTTTTTGGCAGAAGGGACTCCTTGTCTGTATTAATGTTGTGGGTTACAACCACAGCGTTTTGCACTGTGAGCTGGCAGTTGGCTGAGTAGCAGTGGAAAAGCAACAGAAGAAATGTGGGATTTTTATTTTTTCTTCCTTTTTTTTTTCCTGTGATAGTAAAGCATCTTCTTTCAGCAGACCATGTGTTATATCTTTGCTGCTGCACGTTGCATTTATTCTCTGATGACTCACAGCATGATGGCAAATCCTTTACTTTCTTCCTTGATATGGTGGTATTTTTGAAAGTGCAAACAAGAAATCACTTGGAGGGGGTTTGAACACCTTACAAGGTTTTAGCCTGTTGCACACTATGTGTTATGGTTTAGGATTTCTTTGTAGATAAACAAAAGCTTTAAAGACTCTGGAGAAAAACTGACCCTCTCCCTTTCTGGAGGCCTGTCATCTCCTTTCCTCTCCTCTCCTCTCCACTCTGTAGTTGCTGTCTATAACCCAAAACTCACACAAGAAAAATTGTCTTGTTCTAGAAATGTGTTTAGCACAACAGAGTCCTGATTTTAACATGTCTTTAGGTGCCACCTTTATGCTGGTCAGGAAATAACCATCTCTAACATTACCCATGCACATGAATCTTGCTAAAACTCAACATCTGTGTCTGCATCAAAATTTTCTTCTGATGGTTCTTCAGTTTTAACTCAGCATAAACTCTGTGATATATTACAGAATAATTACCTGTGATCATGATGACAATTCAGCCTCTTCTGCCCAGGTATGTGCCTGCTCCTGCAGGGCACTGCAGCTCTGAGGCAGGAATTTCATGTTCATTTGCTATTTAGGCTTTGAATCCTAGATGAAATTAGCATCAAAACATCCTCTTCCTTTGGGTTTAAAATGGTGCTTGGTGGGGAGGACTGGGGGGGGGCTTTGGTCTGTGTGTGCATTTGTGCTGCCATGGGAAGCTGCTCTGGCATCCCAGGGTGATGGTGAGAGGAGGTGGGTTCCCTTGGCTCACATCAGGGCTGGGACTCTGCCATTCCCCACTTGCCAAGGACTTAAGCACCTCCCTAAGGTAACATGTCTTGTCCTTTCTGAAGAGGATTTTACACTTCTGTTTTAAATTACAGGTTAATTGATCATACTGCTGATTTAGCATCTCATTTTCCCATCCACGTTGCGTGATAAAAGCTGCTTGTAAATGCACAGCCATCAAAACTATTAATATTGTCAGAGTTTAAAACGTAATCTCAAGTCAAGTACAGGCTTTTCTCTTTTTAAAAGCATATTATTTATAAAAGAGGCACTGCCATAAATATTAGATCTCTCGTGTGCAGAATCCCACTTGATTACTCCAGCAATTAGATGCCCCCATGAAGAGTGAGCAGCAAGGCACTCCTGGGAGTGACTTTCAGAGAAATGCTTCATGAGATGATGCTGTTAGAGCAGGGCTGAAGGCTGAAAGCTGTGAAATGCAGCAGGTGTGAATTGCTGCACTAGAATTCACAGGCTCGAATGTCTTAGTGAAATTATATAATAGCTCTATGCAAATATTTTTTAAAGATGCAAGGGCAAGTAATGAGATAGAACTGAGGCCACACCTCAACTAAGTGTCTTAAAGTCTTAAGCAGCAACAAGGTATTGCATAAGAAAAGGGAGGAAAGTGGGTTATTTTAAATTGGTTAAAATAATGAAATATAAGGGCATTTCAAATGTTTATTCCTCGTTACTTTGCCTGTCACAAGCTCTGCAGGATGCCCTTGTTCAGTTTATTCCTCTGTCCAGTGCAGAGGCAGCCAAAGTCCCTATAAAAAATAAGCTTTTTATCATCCATGTTTTAGGTGGTTTTTCACAAGGATTAATCCATTCTATAAATGACTGAAGCAGATACACAGGATTCCCATTTTGAAAGGTATGCTCTAGTTCTGAGTACCTGGCATTAATACTCACTGTGATGAGTTTATATCTGTGTCTGAAGCAGAACCCACTGAGATCTCCAGTTCTCTGTGGCTCTGAAAATCAGACTGCTTCATTTCCAGTTAAAATATTAAATTTTCAGTATTAAATTATACAACCTGAAAATCAAAGCCATCCCCTCCAAAACCACACATGCTGATAGATCCAAGTACATTCTTATTGTTAGAAAAATACCCGAATACAACAGATGGGCTCTCAGTAAAGAGTGTTTTGTTTAAGAAAGGAGAATTGATGAGTGTATCCTGTGAAAGAGGGGCTGGGGTGTAGGCTGAGCTCACCAGGAACTAAATCAACTTTCAAGTTTTGCCAGGCAAGCAGAGCAGCCCAGTGTGATCTAATGAGCTCAACAGCTGCTGGGTGTCAGTTTGTAACAATACTGTAAAAAAGCTGATTTGATGTTTTGTCTCATGGGAGATTCTTATTTAAAACACATATTTGGATATTTATGTTCTCCAGACTGTTTCTTCTAAGAAGGTCACAAAATTGTGCCTATTTTCTGAGGGTTTTTTTTGGCAAGTTACACCACTGGCAACTTGCAGGTTTTGTAAATAAACCAATATGTAACAATTTTGCCTTTTTGTTTACTTGGCATATGGTCCAGCCATGGGGAATATTGGCTTCTTAGGCTCCTTTTGGATCAGAGGGATTGAAGTGTGGTCCTCTTATTTATTAGGTATGTTATCATAGATCCAAAATGATGCTGGCCCCACAGTGAAGTTATATTACCTTTTCAGGCTGAGGAATTTGGGATTCTTCAGCCTGGAGGAGAGAAGGTTCTGTGGAGACCTCACAGCAACCTTCCAGTGTCTGAATGGACCTACAAGGAAGCTGGAGAGGGACTCCATATCAGGACACACAGTGACAGGAGAAGAGAGAGTACCTTCAAACTGAAAGAGAGTAGGTTTAGGTTAGATGTTAGGAAGAAATTCCTCCCTGTGATGGTGATGAGGCATTGCCACAGGTTGCCCAGAGAAGCTGTGGCTGCCCCATCCCTGGAAGTGTCCAAGGCCAGGTTGGATGGGATTCTGAGCAGCCTGGGCTGGTGGAAGGTGTCCCTGCCCACCGCTGGGGCTTTGGAACCAGACAATCTTTAAGGTCCTTTCCAACCCAAACCAATCTATGCTTCTATATAGGAATTGTAATACTGGCAGTATTTGGAAGTCCCCTGTTTTAATTCAATATTCTTTTGGGCTGAAGTTGTCTATTCTAAGAGCATTGGAATATTTTAATCTAAATGTAACAGAAATTCAGTGGCAACCCCCAATCCATCCAGTTCCTTTTAAAACCCCACCTTCCCCAAGCAGTGCCGTAATGAGCCCAGTAACACTCCCCAAATTAGTTTCCTGTTACGCTTATTTGGGGCTATTTCAATACTTTCATGAAATTAAGTCATCTTTTACAACAATACCACTAATTAAACCCAAGCTGAGCAACTTTTCACACAGCTTGGTGGGTTTGGCTGCGGAGCTCCTCGAGCACATGTTGCAGCATATGTGTCCTCCAGGAACACCAGATGAAGAGAAGTTGTGAAGCAATCCAAGAGCAAATGTCAAATGCCTCAAGCAGGAGCTTGACTGAACTCTGATGCCCACCTGAGGTTCTAAAAAGGCCTCCAAACACTAAACAGAGGAGGCAGTTTGCCAGAGGATTGATGTCATTGCATCCCTCCAACCTGTCCAAGGGTACAGCCACATCCTGCTGCCCTGAGGTGTCCTGACCTCTGCATCTGACCAAACTATTCAAGCAAGGCCTTGTACTGAGACAGGCAGCGTTGCCATGGAAGGCTGAATGAGCCTTTACAAGCTTTACTCTATATCCCTGCCCCTCTGTTCTTCTTCAAGCTTACCTAGCAGAGTGCATGGCAGGCTTTTTTCTCCCAAATCTACCCAACAAGATGCTACTGTTTTCCTACTCTGCATCCTTCATCAGGCTGGCATTTTAAGACAGGGACCCAGAGACTAGATCTCTCTATCTCTCTCCTGACATAATTTCTCCATATAAGAATATCTGGAATTGCATTTAATTTATTCAAAGGCATGAAGACTTAGTCAAGCACAAATTGTTGAAAGCAACAGTAGTCATGGTGCCTCTATATCCAGATAGAAAATATGAATATTAAATGCTCTCCCTCAAGAAATTATAACACACCTTAATTAATGTTCTGATTCCAGAGGAGGGCTGGTAAATAAGGACATCCAAGATCCTCTGTATTTATCCTCTGTATTTTTATGTTTTGATGATCTCAGACTACTGGAACTCATCATTTTAAGTTAGCAATCAAAAGGCAAACGGAGATAATTAATTATCTTCTAAAAGAAACCTTCTGAATTGATTTTATTTGCTTCAAGTTTATGTAAGTTCACTGTTATTTCTGTAAGCATTCTTCTTGGAGCTATTGGAGCACTTGAATACTTTTGTAAATAGCAGTCCTTGTCACTGAAGGTCTCAATCTACCTGCCAAAATGAACCAAGTATCTTGGGGTAAGCCAAGATGTTGAAAAAAATTTCCTGCAGTCAGAACTTTAAAATTCTCTATTTGGAGAGCCTGATGACTGAAGAGCATTACAGAAATGGATTAGAACTATCCTCAGCTGTTTCAGTTATCAAACTGATATTAAGTTCTTCCTTGTGGATGCAGATGGACCCACTACAACTCCATTTTTCATTTATTTTCTATTGTGCCCCTTTTTTCCCAAGTGGGGTCTCAAGGCATGAAAAGCCTTTTAAAGGAGTTCAAATTTATGTTCAAATAAGGGAAGAAATGTGGTGGGTTTTGTATTTTTCGTGTGGTCACTGCAGGACAGAGATGCTCTCTTGAGTCTCCGTGCTTGTGTCACTGCTATAAACTCTTGTGTCACCAGCATTAGCTTAACAAGTGTGACTGATGTGATTAGAGCCGATGTGTCCCAGCAGCTGCACGCCAGGCTGGCAGCTCACAGGGGCCTTTGCAGGTGAGGGCAGCTTTATGTGTTTCTTCCACCCACAACAGCTGATTAAATCCCCATCTGTTTTCAGCCTTGGAGCTGAACCCTTTCCACCATGCCCTTGGGGACCACAGTGACACAGTGTTGGGCACAGGCAATGCTGAGCCTCACGGGATGCCCACAGCCAGGGGCAAGCTCCAGCCCTGCCTGGCTTAGCCAGGGTGTCACCTCCACCCCAAATCTGTGGGCAGGGCACTGGCTGGGCACTTTGGGTGCATCCAGTTGGGCACCTCCATGGAGATCATGCACAATGATGGTGCATCCACCTGGCACTGCTGATGGAGCCCCATGAGGGCACTTCCAGCATCACAGTGGAGTGGCTTGAGAAAGGGGCCAACAAGAGCGAGCTGCTGGGTCTCCAGCTTGTCTTTACCCTCAATTCTCACCTGGCCCCAACAATCACAGCCTTGAGCAGCATCAAAGCCACCTGAATGTAGTGACAGTGCCCTGCCAGGACACGGTGATGGTGCACATGGTGATGGTGCATGAAGGTTAGCAGAAGGTGGACCTCACATGGCACCTGGACAAGCACATTTTCCACTTTGACCATACCTTCAATGATCAAGATTTATGGGAGTGAAGTGCGTGACCCTCTGAAATGGAAGAAGCAGGTGAGAGTGCTGGAAGATTATAAACAGCAGATCAAAGTGGTGGAGGCATGGGAGAAAGAAGTCACCAGAGTGGAAGATGTCATCAAACTAATTGGAATGGGTAGTGTCACATGTCAGGCAGGACCTCTGCCAACAGTCAGTTCTCCCAGAGCCATGCCATCTTCCAGACCATACTTAAGGAAAGAGGGCATTGTGTGGGACAAGTTTCCCCTGACTGATTTGGCTGGGAATGAGCAAGGCTCTGACATCTTCACTGCAGACAGGCAAACCAGGCTGGAGGTGCCTGGTATTAATAAAAGCTTCTTGGGACTTGAAAACAGTGGTTTAGACATGTAGGAAAATAGTACAGTGCTGTTTGCAGTTATTTTTCACTATAGACAGTAAATTTGGACGGTTGTGAGGATCTAACGTGCAGGAAAAGGCAGGAATTTACAGAAAATGTATCTTGCCTCATCTAGGCAGGTTTCCTCCTCTTGCCTGTAAAATGCACACACAGACCCCCCTCTATAGCTCCCCAGATGGGGCCTGCTCCAGGGCTGTGTCAAATTGCACCAAAATCAAAATTATTCTCAGGGCAGGAGGCATTTGGAGTGATTTAAAAAGGCGTTAGAGTGCAAAGCACTGTCATCTCAGAGCAGGATACATTTGGGAAATGAGGGTTATTTTGTCATAGCATAAGCAGTGGCTTTTTTACAGCATCAGCTCACATTATTCTATCTCTCCTTCTCCTTCTTTCTTAACTGTGTTCTCATGAGGCATTAAAGGATGCTGGAACCTGTCTTTGGAAAAATGAGACTGAAGATGATGGCAAACCAAAGAGTCAGAAAAGCTGCACCCAACAAAGCACCGTCTGATAGTGTGTGTTGGTGTGAGAGCAGCACAGCCAGGCTGGGGCATCATCCTGGATGGGAAATGCTGCAAAATCTGCCCTTAGCAGATAGGTCAGAGCACCAGGCACATATCTAGGATTATTATTCCACTTGGAAATTAATTAGTATAAAATATCGAAAGGATAACAAAGAAGTGGAAGAAATTAAACTGTATAAATCATATCTAATTAACTGATTCTAATCTCCCTCCATTTCCTCATGCTGTCTGAGCTCACTCTGGCTGTTGGTCCCATCCACCAGCTTATGCTGGCAAACATTTTAAATACCTCATCTGAAGTCTCATGAAACCAACAAAAGAACTTCAGTGCAGCTTTTGAACCAAACCAGAGATTTGGTTTCAGTGATGAAATTACGTGACACCAAATACTGTTTAAATGTTGGTCATCCCCTAGTAATAACAATCTGCTTTTCAGCTCCAGTGCACTTTACAAGCCTTTATTTATTGGCATCTTGCTTGCTTTGGTATTCCTCGCTTCAGCAGCTCGTAGTGCTCAGAGAAGCAATGAGACAGAGGTGCTATTTGCCAGATGAAGATAAAAATGTGCTGCTTCCAGCAGCTATTTACCATGAAAGGGTTTTCTCCTTTCTGAAAAGAAACCTCTTGGAGGTTCCTTCCTTAGCATTTCTCTTGGATCCTTGTGTTGGAGGTGCTGGAGGTAGCAGGGCAGCAGGTTGTGAAGCCCTGGTACCCCACGCTGGGGTACCACATGTGGAACCACACAGGCTCCCTCATCCCTTGCCTGAGATTCCCAAACCAGCTCCCTTTTCTCTGGGCATAGAGAGTGTTTTTCACACAAGGCATGTGATAGATTCACTCCTTTGGCTGCCCATGATGTGGTCCTTATTCCAGGTCTTGGTTCCCACTGTTCTCATGCTGTGACCCTGCCTTAGCTATAAATCTTGGGCATGAACTGCTTTGGCAAAAAGGGCTATGAATTAATTGAGTTGGGCACAGCTCTAGAAACACAGTTTTAATGAGCTGGAACAAAGTCATACCGGGGTGGGATGGTTTGTAGTGAATAGGAAGTGAATTTTATTCTCTGCTTATTAATAGTCACATTCAGGAGGCTGTTTGCAACTGAGCTCGAAGGTGACTCATGAGCACACCCTACTGCTGCCTACAGCACATGCAAAAGGAATTAACTTGATTAGCCCTTTTCCCCGCTAATTTTTGTGGGTTTGTGAAGTGTTGATTAACCTCTTTTCCTTCTTTGATGAACTTCATTGTCAGACTTTTCTTTCTAAACATAAATCCTATGCATGTAGAAAGGATTTCTTCCATTACCTGGACTTTAGGAATGACTTCTGCCTGATTTCCATGAATCTGTAGCCACAGAATACCCCTCTGTTTTGGGGTTTGAAAATGCAGTTCAAGCATGTTTCCTTGTGCCCACAGAGCCCAGCTCCTAAAGGTTCACAGATTCAGTCCAAACTCATTCTGACTTTTCCTGGCCAAGGCATGTCCTTGGAATCAAACAAGCCTCAGAGAAGGGTGCTGAGGTAGAGGTTTGCATCACTCTGCTGACCATAAATGTTCAATTAAGTAAAGATCCCTAATTAATTATAGTGAGGTCATCCATTCATTTAACCTGTTAAACAACTGAAACACTTTTATGGGATGTGTTTTTGTTTATAACTGAATGTAGCTGAATGAAGAAGAGAAACAATCATTGTATAAACAGAACCTGGTTAATCTAATCATTTAGTGCCTGATAATTAACCATAAATACTGCTATTCTGTTGTACCTCCAGGACTTAAATGGCTTGTCTTCCTACCTGTGTCATTTCTAGGGGAGATTTCATTGCTAGTGAGAAGGGACACTCAGCACCTTCTCTGCCAGAGTAGTTCCCATTGCAACCATAGATAGAGATCAATAGACAAATATATGTTGGTCTGATTTTCCAGCTGCTGCCTTCCTAGTTCTGACCTGGAAACAGCTTGGACTGTAAAATATATTGTTATTTTCCACACTTCACTTTGTCAGAGCAGCTCACCGTGCTTCCACAGCCTTACCCAGGCTCTGCTGACACCCTTGTTAGGTCTCCTCATCGCTGGTTCCAGCCCTTGCAGGTTTGATTTCCTCAGCTTTGGAATGCCCATATGCTCCCTTGAACAGTCAGGGCAGGTCAACCCATACCATGTGTGTCAGCTGAAAAAAAAAGATAAAACTTAACTCATCCACTCATTTTTTGAAGCATTTAATTGCTTTGCCCTCTGCTCTCACATCCTTTTGCCTTCCCATCTTCTGCTCCCATTCAAACTGCCTTTCTGGCTGTGACTCTCTGTAACAGACAATCAGCAGCAATATTGTTGCATGTATCTTAGAATCTCTCATTTCAAAATTTCTGCCAGCATTGCCAGCTCTCATGTCTCACAAAATACAGGATTTTTCCTTCCCACTGTACTTTCTAGAATTCAATCATCAGAATCATACTTTTGGTGGGGGTTGATTCATCTTTTGGACTTCCTGGGAGCAGATAAAACACTTAGATGCATTTTAAATGCTTGTAAAATCATTTAGATGCTGAAAAGATGTTCACAGAAAGTTAATCATGTAAATTCTGGCACCCAAAATAGGACATTTAAAAGCTTGACTTTGGCAGTACAACCCTGCTTAAACCTTCGTGGCTCAGGCACTTGGGGGATCAAGCCTGGGCAGGGGTAACTTCTTTGCTCATACCTCAGATAACCAGGGATTTTATTGACCATTTGAAGATATTATTTGGCTCTGCTTCTGTGAAAGTCCAAGAGAAATCTGTTCCTGGGCTCAGGGCCCAGAAAACCCACGTCTTGGTGTGGTGTAAGAGCTCACCTGGGGCACGAAGCAGCTGGGACAGGAGGTAGCCCCATGATGCTGTCGGAGGGTGGGAGGGCAGAGCTGGCTGAAATAAGTGAGGTTCAACCCCAGCTTCCCAAACTGCAGCATCAGGAGTTTCTAGCTCAGTTCTGAGGTGTCAGTCAAAATGGGAGCTGCAATGAATAGCTCAAAATAATCTGTACCCTGCAAAGACAATCTGGGAGAATGAGACACCTTCTGGTCCTGCCTCTGTGGCAGGCGCTCTGTAATTTGCTCCATTTAGCATCAAGTAGGGCTGAATTTAGCCCTGTATTTTTGGCTTCACTATTATCTGAGTATTACAGCCCAGCCTGCTAACATGAGGCTAACTCATGAGGTTTTATTCAGATTTTTCTCTGGTTTCTGCTCAGACAAGCCCAAGGCAACTGGGATTTTCCAGCACAGAGAATGACTTGTCACCAATAATAGCTTTAGTCAGCAACATATGTTTAGTGATGCACATCAATATTTGTGCTTTCACAGATGCTCAGATTTTGCATTTTGGATGTCACTGTGTCCAGGAACTTGCTTTATCTCAGGGATTTAAAACTACCTGTGAAATACTGTGGTTTGATACCTAAATTTCCCAGTGGCTTAAATTCCTCTGTGCTATCTGGCAGTGTCACATTGCAAACCATCCCATCTCCTAGCTTGGACCAGAATCCTGAGAATCTTTGAAATATGCACCTCAGCTATGATTTATGAGGCATTTGTATCATTTTCCTTTTATTTGTCTACAGGAGCAGGCAATACCTCATAGGCTGTGTTGAAAGACTTTATGTTTGGAAGCAATTCACCTGGTATTCTGCCTCACTCCCTCCTTTAACACAAGAAGGAATGTGTGACAAAGTAATGTTGTTATTCTTCTGATTGTGCCTTAAAGTTTTCTATTGTTTCTAATTTTTTTTATTGAGTTATTTTTCTTGTGACCTCCTCATCATTTCCTCAGCCAGAGCCTGGTAGGTGAAATTGGAAGAGATGATCTCAAGTGAAAAGGAAATCTTGGATGTAAGGATCCTGGTTACATGCAAAACTTGCAGGTTTTGGCTAAAAAAGCACAGAAATGTTTTAATCTGCATTGCAATGTTGTCCAAATAGTAAGCACAGTCTTGTCTGCAAACTGGAAAATTCCTGGTGATTCCCTCAGGCACTGGAGGGAGGGAGGGAGCTGCCTCCTCATTGTAGCACTGAGGTTTTAGTGTAGGTGAGATCAAATCTGCATGGTACAGGTTTGGAATTTATGGCCAGAACACCGATGGGTTGGTCTGAAATAACACCCATTTGTGTGTGCAGTTCAGGTGTTCTCTCTCTATGAAAATCTACCATCTGGCTTTTCCCTCTCTTCCTCTCTCTTTTTTTTTTTAATAAACTTAGGTTTTCCTTGAATTAATTTATGTTTCCCAAACTCACGGTAAGAAGCAAAACATCAGGAGCCTCCTGCTCCTCCTGGGGGCTGCCTGGTGACAGCACCATGCATCAAAATGCTTGTCCACCTTCTCTGCCTGAATCAGCTGGTAACAAAGAAGCATTTTGTTTCTTCTGTTACGGCTACAAACAGGCTCCTACCAGACATTTTCTCTTCCTGAACTGTGTTCTTGATATTAAGGAGTAGAACGGTGGCTGCTGAACAGCTGCTGTGTAATAACCTGTCTGGTTTCCTCCGTGTCTCCTCCTGAAATTGATGGTTAAATTCATTCTCATTTGTTAGACTTCACTGGTTTTGTTCCTCACCCAGAAGCTGACTCTGCACAGGTCTTGTGCAGCTGAGCAAAAGGGTGCTGTGCTGGTCTGGAGCTTCTTATGTTGCTGACAATCTAATTTTCATATTTTTACATAATTTCAAGCAGGTTGAAATAGGACATTAGAGCCCAAACTTTGCTTGGATACTTATCCCCTCCTCCTGCAGACTGTCCCTGCCTTTTGCTGCTGTGGGATGCTGCCTGTGATGCCTTTCTGTCATTTCTTGTCACTCAACAAATCATTGCTTATGACCTGGTCCTTCCCTTTTGGAGGGTTCCTGTGTGCCATCCTCCATGTAATGATTCCAAGGAGAGGAGAGTAAACACACCACCCACCTTTTTAAAAGAAAAAATGCAGAACAGCTGAACTGTTTCCATCTCTGGTACTTCCTCTGTTAAGCTTCCCACATCCCTTTTCCTTTTCCTCCCACTCATGGTACCTTATGGGCAGTGGTGCTATTCTTGTGTGACCAATTTGAATAAAGCCATAGGAAAATGTACTTCTTGTTTTCTTTAAACTGGCTTTTATAATATTTTAGTATTTTTGAGTGTAATTTGGTAGATAAAAAACCCCAAAGAGGTGCAGGATTCATGTTCAGAAAAGCATCAGTGTGTCAGTGAGTGCCGTGGCTTTACTGTTTTGGCTTAGCAGCTTTGTGCAATGGAGGTTGAAACCACCAATAACTGTAAATATAACCCATTTTTATTGGCATAACAGTGACATCTATTGTTTGATATTATATACATCTGTGCCACTCTTAGCAACTGCCTGCAGGTATTGAACTCTCTTTCTCAGTTTCATAAGGTGTGAGCACGCGAAGTCAAATCATTGATTCAGAGAATTAGGTAGTGACACATGTAGTAATGCCATTGGACAGCTATGCAAAATTAAATCTAATTTGTTTTGTCACAGCCTAATTTGCAGATCTGTGTGGAGTGATGCACAGAGAGAGGTGTCTCCTGCTCCCGAGTGCTGGCAGATGTTGTTTTAATGTCACCTGTGCACCAGCCACGCTGCTGGCATGGCTGCATCTTCCCCCCAGGCACAGCCAGGGGCTGGCAGCACCCAGCAGTGCGTTCCCCCAGGAAAACTACCTTGGCACTGCCCCATGGTGCAGCTGCAGAATATCTGCCCCCTGCCATCCTCAGACTGAGCCAAGAGAACCCTGAATATTCAGTTGCAGGCACAGGCACAGTGGGCAAGAGGGGAGGACAAGGAGGAAACACAGCATTGCTCCCTGATTGCACTGATATCTGCTGCCAGGCAGAACCACAGACCAGCACTGGGTCTCACCCAGGCCACCAAAGCTGGACCCTCACAAGCCAGCCCCAGGGGGGTATGAGGGCAACAGCAGGCCAGGGACTTGCTTGCTCCAGGTATTTTCAGACCAGCCCTTGCGATGGAAACAGAATTCCAAAGCATCAGGCTGAAGGAGTTAAGAGAGAGTTACTTTTCCTTAAGTCCTCTCTTATTGCCCTCTTTTGATTATCTCTTCTATTTCTCTCTTCTTTTAATAGAGAATAGAGAATTCAAATAGGAAAGATTTTAATATAGCAGTAATGAAATACAGGGACTATCCAGTGTGTCAGACTCTGTGGCTGATTAGACTTTCTGATTCGTGGGCTGGCACTCAAGGGAACAGCAACTGTCTCTTTTACTGCCTTGTCTGTGAAAACAGCAGAAGGCTATGTATGCTCATTACTATTTTATGTGATTCTGAACATTAGAGGAGAAGTGGAGAGAGCAGAGCAATAGAAAGATATTTTTAATAATTTTAATGGAATACCCTGTTTAATTCTTATATAAGCAAACTCTGGATAAGCAATTACTCTCAGTAAAAATATGTGATATTGGTAAATGAAGCAACATAGCTCCCTTCTTTTTAAGCCCTAAGATGAAATATAAGGATGCAGAATTGTAAGAAGGGTGGGGAAAGGGAACACATTGCCTATAGACCCTGCTGTGAAAATAGCACTGAAATATGTGCTAAACATTGAGCTTACACTTAGAGCTCACTGGGGTACATAAATGCCCTCATGAACAGCCAGAGCACGTTCCTAAACTGAGGGTGTAAAGTTGGGCTGTTGTGGAACCCACCAGGCTTTCCATCATAAGAGTAAATACTGTCTTCTCCTCCATGGATCTGTACATAAACAGACTTTTCCAAACCTCCATTCAACTGTAAAGGCTGCAGAATGAAATATCCATATTAAAAATCTTGGATTAAAATCTAGTCTTTCATGTATTGCTCTCCAAAGTGATGTAAAGTTGCCTCTAATTTCCTCCATCCCAGCCTCCCTTTTCAGATGCTCTCCACATAGTAGCACCCAGCTGAAAAGTAACAGCAGCTGTGTTTCTAAGGGTCTGTGCTGAACTTCTGTCCTTTCCAAAAAGAGAGAAAAATAAATGTTATAGGAACAAGTAACACAGATCTCATAAATAAGCATGTTCTGGAAATCTCACTGTTCCCTCAGCCAAGAGGGAGAAGGAGAGCACGTAATGAAAGCTCTGAGTATGTGCAGTGCTGTGGGGCTGGAGATGCAGACATGCACCAAACCCCACTGGGCCAGATTTTGTGAGATGCAAATGTTCACAAAAGCAATGAAAGACATCTATTCCAAAAACTGACAGTTTTGTGAGTGAAGAACTAAGAGCCCCAGTGGTGGCTCTAAGGAACAGTGGAGGGGCCAAGGAAGGGGACTTTGCTCTCCCTTCCCCACATGCCTTGGGGAGAAGACTTTGGGTTTGCAGCAGGCACAAAATAAAGCTGCAAGGTTTTTAAAAAGACCCAAGGGATGTGGCAGCCTGTGCACACTGCAATTCAGAGGGCACCGTGCTGTTAATTCCCCACATGTACCCTTGAGATCCCAGGCCTCTGCATTTATTTATTGTCTCTAAACTTGCATCCCTTTAAATGGCAAAAGCAGAGAGTGAGTGATAGTAAGTTCTGAAAAACCAGCATTAGCAACATGCAGGCAGCCCCCAGTCCAAGTGGAGGGAAGTAATTTATTATCCATTAGGTGATCTGTCAGTCAAAGAGGACTAACAGAGCAATAAACTCAGCAGTGATGGGTGCAGCTCAGCCCAGGCTACCAGCTGGCTGGCTGAAAGGTCAGGCTGGCAAGATGGATGGTCTCCTCTTCTTCAGGCACTCTGTCTTTCTGCCTGGTGACACATACAGCTCTCTCATTGAATAAGATTGTCAGATATCTCCTGTGGATGAAGTCAACTCCAACCCAAGTGCATATTTTATTGTTTCAGAGGAAAGAATACAAAGGTTTTATGTTTTCCTGAAACCTTTTCAAATGAGGACAGTGGCCTCTGTTGTTCTGGTGGTGTTGTAAGGAAGCTGCAGCCTCCAGTGCCAAGCCCAACCTGCTTGCAAGGTGCTGCTCCACAGCTGTGCCAGGCTCCTGAGCCACCAGCCAGATGCTGGTGCAGTGAAGCTTCAGGGAGACTTTGTAAGGGAAGTGATGCTGTGCTATTCCAGTGTGCCAGGGCCTGGATATGAGTCCTCTTACCCAGGATTCAAGGGGTGCAAGCTCATTTCTTGTCTTTCAACTGATCCATCAACCTGTGGGCTCCCCCAGGGTAAGGCGCTGTTCATCCTTCAGCAAGAATCCTGAAATTCAAGATTTCATTTCAAGATTTCAGACAGAAAGCACAAGAGATTCAGAGACCCCCATGCCTGGAACAGGGAAAACTTAGATTTTGGCCCAAAACTGCTCCACAAGTTTCATCCTGCACTTGTTCCAACCCAAACAGGAACATTCCTGGAGGCAGCAAGTAATATGTGTGTTGAAAGGTTTCTCTAAAGCAGGTGCAGCTTTCCCAGAGTGCTGCCCTGACACATTAATATTTCCAACAGACTCCCCTAAACTCCAACCAGTCTCGCTCCTGGTGGCCAAGGAACTGTGTTCCTCCAGCAGACTTGTAGCTCATTGGACAGCCCTCTCCAAACACTGCACACAGCAGCCTGGAGCATGCCCATGATGGGGAATTAATCCACATTCTGACACACTCCCTGGCTCCCTCCTTCCCTCCTCACTCCTTATTGCGCTGACAGTTGTTACCAGTCTCTGGCTTGCAGCTACAGGCAAAAGTGTAACCAAACTTCCAAGCCCCAGGGAGGGAACTGGAAAGGGGCCCAGGCTCAGATTTCCAGCCCAAAATGCAGTTGTGGTGTTCCCCATCCTTATTGTCATTGCAGTATCGTGCACATGTTTGTTTGTCGTGCTCTAACAAGCTGTGTGTGAGCAGCCAGCTTGTTTGTTCTCGTAGGGTAGATTAGAACAGCCAGTCTCCTCCTGGAATAAGTGAGAGCTGAATTATTTATTTTCTTTTCTTCATAAGAAGCTTATAGCATGCTGCATGAAAAGCCAGAAATAATTAAGAAAAAATGTTCTGCCTTCAAATAGAAGAAATACACTGAGAGCAGCTGCAGTGCTGACCACGGCTACAGCAGCCATGTGGAACAGGGCACAGCTGCTCCAAGGGTGGGCTTGGGATGGCAGGGAGTATCTTTTTGGTGTTGCAGGATTCAAACTGGAAGGGTGCAGTGATTCTGTGGAAGTCTGAAATCTCCTGTTCACTTTCAATAGCAGTAGTAAGTCTCTGAGTGAGGCTTTTTGCCAGGTGGTTTGGAAGTGTTTCAACAAACAGGCTACTACTGCCATGGGGGGGGTTTTAGGGAAGGGGATACCAAAGCACAGAAAAGAGGGCTTGGAACATGTTTTCCCTTTAATTATGCTGCCAAATACGGCTCTTTAGTTTTAATAACAAATTCTTTTATTTTTCATGCAGACAGAAAATTTGGAAATACTCTCTCTCTTTATAGAATGCAACTTCTTCCTCTTCTAAAATCCTGATGCCTCACTTAGAGGAAAAATTCTGCCCTTATGAGTTTCTCTTCATTGGTCTCACACCTCAAGTTGGAATGCTGAGTAAATGACAACATTCCCCAACAATGGAAGTTAGAGCTGGTTTATAAGGTGTGAACTCACAAACGTTTAAAAAAATTTACTCCTGTAGCTTTGCAGATCTTGGGTTGGGTTTACATTGGAGTGTCAATTGGGAGTAGTACATATACTCACAAGTCATTTAATTGTGATTCTGATCATACATGGAATAAGATTTTCTGAAAGAGATTTAAGGAAAAAATAAATTTAGGGACTGAATCTTGAGTAACCTCAATTGCTGGAATTCCATTTGGGAATAAATAGCCCAATATGTTCACTTCAGTTTAAGAAAGAAATACATTGGGTGTTTTGAATGAAATAGTAATGTCCTTTCCCATTTCAGCACAGTCTACCCCACCTAATCATGCCTTTTACTGCACACAAATCAGTGTTTGCTCATCAAACCAGATCCTCCAGCTTTGAAGCCCATTGCTGCTCATGTTTAAGGGAAACAGCTCTTTCACCTGAGGGACAGCAGCAAATATTCATCTCAACCTATTACCAAGCCCTTAGAGTTTAATTAATGCATGTGAAGTGTCTTGAGATCGTCAGGAAAAAGTAGTTTATAGGTGTAAATACTGCTGATGAGTGCCTTGGCTAACCTGCCCTGGAGATGGCTGGAGTTAAAGCTGCATTGGGACATTTTTAATGTTAAAGTCCTACAGAAAATACATGAAGTTGTGTTTTGCTGGAGCTGAGCAGAATCCAGCTGGTCAAAGAGACAGGGATTTTCCAGGCACCCCAAGGCAGTCAGGTACCCAATCTCTGTTGAAGATCACCTGATACAAGCCCTAACTTTCTTGGAGTACTTTGAAAATCCTGGATCTGGTCAAAAGTGATTTATGAAGGTTTTTTTAGATGCTCAGGAAATAATAAAGCATAGTATGGATATAGATATTTTAAATGGCATCCACTTACATCTGGAACAGATTCTTCTGGTTTTTTTCTTTAAAGTAAATCTTTCTGTATATATTTCAGGCTTCATAATTTATCATTTGTGGCCTCCATAAATTATCACTCTAAAATTCACGGGCAGTGCAATATTCTTTGACAACCTTTTTAGGTATCCTTGGACTAGTGGGTTTCACAAGTTCTTTTAAACCAGGTCAGTGAAATGTCCTCTCTGTTGAGGTTTTTTCCTTTGAATCAACCTCACCAGAACAGCCTCGAGCTGCATTGTGAAATCTCTCCAGAACATAATGTATGGCAGTATATGGGATACAAGATTCATTGACTTAGCCAGGTTTAAAAAACTAATCCTTGTTCCCTAAATCTTTGATGAAACATTATTTTAGCTTGAAATGTTGTGTTGTGTGGCATGTAGTAATTCTTCCTGGGGTATAAAATTTTATTTCTGCTTCAAGCCTGTTCTGAAAACCTTGGCACTTTCAGCTCACTGCAGTCAACTGCCACAGGATGAAAAGTCCTTTGTGATATTGGAAAGCAAGGTGCCCCAGTGCTGTGTGATGTGAAAACTCATTTAATTACAGCAAGGAACAATATATGATAATTTCAGAATTAAAGCATTATCAGCACTGGAAACACAGAGGTAAATCCTCTGTTGGATCCAATATTTAGAGCAGAGAAGTGACTGACAGATTCAGAGGATTGCTCTAATCCCAGGTTGCTGGGAAATGAGGCCACTGCATAGGTTAGAAGACCCACTGAGAACTCGTTTGACCTCCAGGAGATGGAGGATGTGCCTACCTGTGGGAATCAGTGTGCTCTGAGAACAATGTCACGTGCTGCAGCCAGAACAGCCCACCCAGAGTAGCCCTGGGAGTGAGGGCTCTTCAGCAGCAGGAGAGAGCCTGAACATTGTCAAGAACCATCCCTGTGTTAGCTGAGCTGGTGCTGAACAGTTTGATCCACTAATCTGCTTACAGCAGATCGTATTTCCTTACTTTGAAAATCTATGCTCATTTTATAAGTGACAAAAAATTGTCACAAGTCTGCAAGCTGAATATTTTGGGAATCTTTTAACACTAATACTGTTCTAAATGCAAGGTTGAAGACTTTTCTTGGTTTAGTTTTATTTCCCACTTAATTGTTCAGCATCACCTATTTTTGATTTGCAGTCAGATGTCCTAAACTCCAGTACAGGTATTATCCTTATTACCTTGCACAGTCTTATTTAATTATTTTTAAACATCCTGACCCATTATAGATTAAAAGTCATGAATGAGGTTAATGTATAATTAATGAGCTAGGGTGTTCATGGTGACAGCTCAGAATAATGATGAATGAGCTGAACAAGAGATCTGACTAGCTGTCCAAGGTCAAATTGCTCATGGGAGTGTTAATGTTGCCTGACACAGCTTTATTTCCTTCTGATTTCCTATTTTAAACAGATTTGTTATTCTTGCAGAGCTGTTAAGCCATTTAAAGGCATGGGAAGGTGTCCTCTGACCTCTAAGTAAAGGAGTGCTCCTTGCTGGTAGTCCTTTATACCATCTGCCATGAAGTAATAGAACCAAAATCCACCCTTCTCTCTTGAAAATATCCATTAAGTTTAGAGGACAGTTGATCGGGGGGAGGGGAGGCAAGAAGGTAAAAAACCCCAGCAAAATATACCTCAAAAAAGCCTTAATTATTGACTCAAACAAAACACCATGGATCCATTTCCACACAGCAAATACTCCATCTACTGAGTTATTTAATGACAGGCTACAAACAGATTCCTGACTGATATCTGTCAAAGTTTTGGGTTTTCTGATACCATGAGTCTTGCTGTTGTCTCCAGAGAAATCAGGACAAAAATCTTATGTAGAACAGTAGTTGGCTGGTGAGAATGGTATAGAATTTGTATGTTCATAGTTGTAATTCATGCATCTGAGGCCCTGTCCTCTGATCCAAAGTCCTGTCCTGTGATTGAGGTCCTGTCCTGTGATCCAAGCCCTGAGGTTGCACCACTCACCACTGTGGTCTGTACAGAAGGTTTTGCAGCAGTAGCAGCAATTAATTCTGCCCTTTCTCCTTACTTAAAGGTGGTTTCTTCATCAGCAGCTTTCCCTGGCAAACAAGGTGCTACAGAAGATGGATAGACTGTGTGTCAGGGTTGCTGGGAAAGCTATTTGTGTCTGCTGCCTTCAGGGTTTGCTGTGCTGGTCCATGGACCAAACCTGGTGGTGCCTTGAGAATGGGCAATTTGTCTGCTTGCCATGTTCTCCACACAGTCTTAATTTACACTTGTCTCAGGGAGGCAGGAAAGGTTTTCTGTCTCTCTAATCATTTGCTATGTAGCATTGCTGGTACTTAATTTGTTTTCTTTGGTCACTGTTGTCCAAGTTTGTGCTCCTCTCTCAATCATTCATGAAGTTAACGGAGTGCTGGTACACACCCCATCTTTCTGCCAAAAGGGCACTCAGTGTTACGCTCTTTCAAAAACAACCAGCACAAAATGCCTGCAGATTTTTTTTTTCCTGGCCAGCAGAGATTCTGAAAACACCGAGACATGTCAAGCCATTCAGGAACATAAACGTGAATTTCCGCCAGTGTCAAAAATGGAAGAAAAATCACACCATTTTTAGATGTGTATTAAATGTGATAAAGATTGTACAAGTTTCCTTAAGAAAATCTACCACAATGTACAAATGCATAAATTTAGAAATTGCTTTTATTTTGTCATGTTCACGAGTTCAGCTTTACCATAGGTGAAGGGGTGTTTAACAGAGCATTTATCTGCTGATTATTGCCCATAAATAGGATTAAGGCAAGTTATAAACCAACAAAAGGTCCTGTTACCTCCCACAGTGCTGCATGAACGGTGTGGAGTGTCACCATGCAGACACAACACTGTGATTTCTTGAAGCTAAAGGTTTAAAAAGAACTGAAAATGGACAAAAATGGCAAAATGCAGCACAACTGTGGCATTATGCCATGAAGCCTGCTGAAGCAAAACTTTAAAAAAGGAAGACAAGAGAAGTAATACCCTTTCTAAGAAAAAAAAATCCCTGAATTTTGGCAAATTTTGAAATGTGACTTCAAAGAGCAAACATCTTATTTCTGAACAGAAACTTTTCCTCCCATTTAGGAAAGGGCACTTCTTCCCCTGACATGATGTATTGTCATTTCTAGAGGTGCTTCAGTAATGACTGATCCAACAGTACCCTCCAGGCATAAGATTTTCCCTTGATTGAGATGACTTGCCACCAAGCCACATTTTGTCAGGAGGAAGTAGAATACCTGTCCCACAGGTACAACCTGGCATGGCTCAAATTGAAGCCCCCTGGAAGTCATGGTTGCAACAACTGATCTTTGTGAGCAGTAACACAAATGTCTGAAGGACAGAAAGAGCTGTATTCTGGGTCTGGGTGGGGCTGGTTTTGTTTTATTGGGGTTTTTTTTGGAGGGAGTAGATCAGTAGAACTATATTGGAAAGCACAATCAGGAATGTCCCACTTGGAGGTGACAGCAGCAGTTTGGAAAGGTGCGATGTGTGGGCCATGTGATGTGCACTGATTGCTAATTCATTAATTCTGAGCAGAATTTTAAAAGCTGGTGAGAAGCTGTAGGAGCCTGAATGGCTGCTCTGGGCCCACCATCCCTTCAGTGCTGCCTCATGGCAGCTGAGCCAGCTGGCACAGGGGAGGTACAGGTACAACACCTGCATGATGTCACTGTGGAAACACCAGCCTGGAAAGTGCTGCTGGATCTGAGGGTCCTGTGTTTGACCCCCTTTGTGCCTGAGGGCCTTGTGCATCTTTCTGTGGCCACCAGAGCCCCAGCAGCTGGAGCCACAGCTGCTGTGGGGACACCAGTGTGTGAGAAGGCACTTCTGTGACTGCTCCCAATGGCCCCACATAACCCACGTGAGCTCATCCTTCACGCTCCAGCTCCCACTCTAATGCTGAGGGTTTGAGGTCTATCCTGGATTTTAAATTGCTAAAAGAAATGTTTCCCAAATCAACCCTCTGATGGTATTTCTTTTTTCCATATCTAATGAATATTCTTGCATAGCTTGATTCACAAAAAAATGCATTTGAAAAGTTTCACTATTCAGTATGGAAGAAAAACAAATTTTAGCTTGTAAAACAGAGCAGTCATTTTTGGGCAGCTGTACTTGGCAGTCTGTGTTTGAGTTGGGGGATGCTGAGCTGGGGGAGAGCACTTGGCAAAGTGCTGCAGCAGAGCTTGTCTGTAACACCCTCATTATTGTCCATGTTCTGTTTTCTCCCTAATTTCATCTATTAAACAAATAAATGAGTGATTCTGCCAGATGAGGGTTTTTTGTGTTAAGAGTATCTTCTTCTAGCATTGCCATCTTTTAGTGGTAATTATGCAGTCATACAGCTGTTGCTTACAGGCAGGTTTGAAATAATATTTTTATAAAGTGTATAAATCACACCATAAAAATAAATGAAGAGACAAGTGTCTAGTCAGAAAAAAGCAGAGAAAAAAAGCCAGGGATCTGGATTACAGAATACCTGGATAGACTCAGACTGCAGTCAGGCCTGACTATAATTGTGCTGTGTGTTTACAAAATTGCAAAACAGAACCACAGAATGGTTTGGGTTGGAAAGGACCTTGAAGTTCATCCAGTTCCAATCCACTGCCACCAGACACCTTCCACCAGCCCAGCTTGCTCCAAGCCCTGTCCAACCTGGCCTTGGACTCTTCCAGGGATGAAACAGCCACAGCTCCTCTGGGCAACCTGTGCCAGGGTCTCACCACCCTCACAGGGAAGAATTTCTTCTGTATACCTAACCTGAATGTCCCCTCTTTTCATTTGTACCCATTACCCCTTGTCCTGTCACTACTGTTCCTGGTGCACAGTCCCTCTCCAGCTTCCTTGTGTGCCCTTCAGATACTGGAATGTGCTGGGAGGGCTCCATGCAACCTTGTCTCTCCAGGCTGAACAGCCCCAACTGTCTCAGCTTATCATGCCTGTCAAGCCTAAATCAACCAGTTAAGGCTCTGGAGCTTGAAAAATTATTGTGCACTTGCTGAAGTGTCCATACCATGGGCAAGTCAAGTGTTTTTAATTTTTCTTCTCTGCTCAGATTCACAGTGCAGAGGGGAAAAATTCCTGCTGCAGAAGATCAAGTGGATATGTCACATTTTGGAGGATAAAAGCAGAGCAGCAGGAAAGCACTGAGAAACCCAAACCTCCCCAGCCCCAAACTCATGAACTCCACATGCACCACTTTGCTCACACATTGACTCACACATTTGGATGAAGCTCCTTCCCAACGTATGGTCTGAAATGGGTCTCTCCTGTGAATTTCATGGAGTTATTTTCTTTATGGCTTTACTCTTCTGAAGCCCAGTAAAAATGCCTGTTCTCTGTTTATTCTGGCTATTTAGTCTGGCAATTATGTAATGCTCATGAAACAGAAGCAGCACATAATTTTTATGGTCCATAATATCTCTCCTCAGCAAAAAGCTGGCCACTCAGAGGAATTTTTTCTCTCCCGGGATGCTTTTCTGGTGATGACTTTTTGGCAAAACCAAACTGCTGCAGCCTGGAGAGAGTCGTTTTGTAAGTGATTCACTGCTCTGTTCTTGCTACCAGCATTCATGGCTTCCATTGCTTCTCTTCCCTGTTTCCCCTTTCTGATGATAGGAGATGAATGTCTAATTTTGGCTTCTAATGCTGCCACATTTAAGGATGGTTTCTTTTGGTTTGGTTTGGTTTT
>JAOXXN010000230.1:7085212-7096493 GCA_026770055.1 Myrmophylax atrothorax
GGTGTTCTCTTTTTCAAGAGATAATGGAGGAAACTGTAAGTGGAAAAAAAAAAAGTTTGTGTCAGTTTAGCATTTAGGGGAGATGTGGAAAGTTCATGGGTAGTTTCCATCTCCTGGGTTACAGTTCAGATGTGTTTCTAACAAACATCTATGATTATAATATCATGATATTTTTATTTAAAACCATGGAGCACTAATAGAAGCATGAAATCCCAGGCTTGGCTCTTACTTTCCTGTAAGCCCACAGTAGTTCCATTGAAGCCAAAGAATAAAAGGAAGAAGACAAAGGAAAATTAGGACACTTGTTTAATGGCTATGAGAGAACTTTTACTCCTGAATTTTAAGAAAATATAGATTAAGTAGAGAAGACAGTTGAAAAATTCAGATTATTAGGTTTGTGTATGGAAAATGGACGTGGATGAAGATGTAACCTTTATTTGAATGACTACTGAGGTTACAGGGATAAATATTTATAAGAAAGGTGTGAATTATTTATATGTGTTCCAAGATAGCAGAGTTTAATAGCATCCTTCCCCTGGATTTGTTACACTGGGAGCTGGGGATTGCATGCACAGTGATATGGTATCTGATATTAGAGGATTTGTGTTTGACATGAGGAGGCTGCAGCAGAGGGAGGGAGCAGCTCTGTGTTTGAGACTGTGCTCGGAATAGGTGCAAAGGCCAACAAAAGCACCCAGCTCTGAGGAAAGAACACTCAGGGCCCCATAAATCATCCATCTAATGTTATTATGCTACAGTGGCAAATTATTCTGGGTTTGTCTCTGCAGTTAGACAGTGCAACAGATGGCAAAGATTTGCACAGCCAGTTAAAATTCTTGGCAAAGCATATTTTTTGAATTTTGCTAAAGAGTTAGTTGGGATACACTGGAATATTTGTACCAAGTGGGGGGAAAAAAGCCCAACAATTTCCATAATGTCTCTTCCACTTAAAAAAATATAATTTGACACATTTGCCTAACAAGTAGCACTGTTACACCAGCAGTTTCCAGTCATGCTTGCACTGTGGTGGGGGAAAAGTGCCAGCCTCAAATTATCTTGGAAGCTGTTTCAAAAAGGGGAAATGCATAGCAGGGAGAAATGAACCCTGTTAGGGCCGTTCAGGGAACTGGGAATAGCACAGACACCTCGTGTTTGGCTGCACAGAACACCAGCCATGTGCTGTCCCTCACTTACAGATTGGTGCTTCCAGATGTGGCACTCTGAGCCCAACAGGTGCAAAGGAAAGGTAAACCAGATTCCTGGCAGTGGATCCACAAGGGGAATACTGTGGAGGTGTCTACTCAAAACACAGGCTAGTCTATATGCTTGTTCCTCATCTTTAATTCATTATTGTGTTATAGTCATACTTTACACTACAAAGGCTGTAATTACCTTGTGCTTTATGTAAAAATTACAGTGCAATTTCAGTGCTTTTTGATACCTAATTATCTGTTAGTTAATAAAGCTGAACAGTTACGTGTTCAGAGGCCCTTTTACTCCAAAGGAATAATTCTAAATACACGTACTGTTAAAATCCAGGTATTATAACAAAACCATAGTGCTCCCAAGCTCGTTCTCTGTTATCCAGTGAGGGGAATTGGGGCTAATTTTACAAAGTGAATGCAAAGCCCTGTTTAACAGCAGGGCAGTTTCCCAGTTATGTTCCAGGGCCTCGTCCTTTGCACATCATCCCCTCCTTCACTTTAATTGTACATAAGGCTTCTTTTTGGGGCTGCTGTTGCCAGCAACTGGAATAACTTGATTTGATGCCATCACAGAAGTTTCTCAGCTTCATATGCAATCATCTGGATCTAATATGATCCAGCTCAATTTCCAAGGCAAAATCTGATCCTCAGCCTTCTCTTGTTCCCTTTTTATTACCAACTTGCTGTGTAAGGTGTTTCTCAGCAACCTGGCCCATTTCCCCCCTTATTTGGTAAGGGAACATCCTGGCATGGTCATGGGAACAAGTAGGGGTGAAAAAACCACCTCAAAATGCCAAAGCTTACTCAGCTGGACGCTGTTTTTCAGGATTGTCATGGACTTCATTATGCACAGCTGATTTCTCTAAGGATGTGGGTTGCAGTTAATTTGAGATCTCGCCCAAATGTTCAGTGCTGTAATTGAGTTTTTTGTTAAGGAACGGGAGGAAAAAATGAAATGTACACACAGCAGTTATCTAAATGAGCAGATATTCGATGACAACAACATTTCTTTCTGATAAAGTAATTTTAGAAAGGAACTATTAAAAGTGCATTCTTGTGCAATTCAAGAGCTAGAATGGCAAATAGTTCTGTTATAGGTTTGACTTGTCTAAATTTGCATTACTGCTTAAAACACTCTGATTTTGGCTTGGAGAATGGGGGACATCCTTCCTAATTTCTGTGACTTTTTAACTTTAAAAAGCTGAAAACCATCCTTCTTTTGATCAACTCCTAAAAAGTGGGTCAGAAACAAATAATTGTTTTTCTTTGGATTAAGTCAGTTGAGTGAGAGATTAAAAAGAAATCCTCAACTCTCTCATGTGTCCTAAGTGGGTAACAAGATCAAATTAAACAACCTGCCATAGAGGAATAAATTAGAGTCAGCACAGTGGTGAGTCCTGGAGTTGAGGAGGGCACAGAGGGATGCAGTGGCCACAACTTTCCCAAAACAATGAAAGCTCTGGGGGCTGGCAGGTGGGGGCTTTGTTGCTTTTCAAAGGGTTCTTTGATGGGCTTCCTTTTAGGAAATAAGATGCTGAGAGGCAAGTGATTTCTAGTGCTGCCTTAATGACTGTGTTTAATTTTCTTGGTAAGTGCTTGAAATCTGAAACTGGGAGGGAGGGAGAAATGGGAGGTAGATGAGCAAGATCAATGACTTTTAATTTTCTCTGATGTGTCTTCGGATAAAAAATTAAATCTCCTGGAACTGAATTTGTTAAAATAGGAATTGATACTCCTATTCTTCATCCTAGGAGACTGTATTTATTACAGGAGTAGAAAATCTATTTCTTCCTATTATGGGAAGGGTTCCATTTTCAGCCTTATTTCCTGAAGACCCAATGCTGAAGGTGTGTTCTCTTCCTCCTCTCCACAGTGGTCAGAGTTCATTGAGGGAGTCCATCCCAGCTGGCAGGAGGGTCTCAGAGACTCTTCACTGCTGTGGATCTCACAGGAGTACGTGCCTGGGTAGAAGTCACTGTGAGTGCCCTTTAGAGCCTTCATGGAGAGTTCAGACCCCTTTCCACCACAAAACAAAAGCACAGACTGAGATGATAGGAAGGCTTCAGCTGCAGGGAGAGCCTGCAGTTGGAGCTGGCCCCTTGCCAGAGCCCAGGACAGCTGGCTCAGAGGTGCAGGGCCAGAGCTCTCTGTAGTTCCTCTCGCAGGACATCCCCTGTGCTCTGCAGCCTTGGGGGTGCAGGTGCTCTGTGCTCTCCCAGCTCTGCTGTCCCTCCCTGGCAGCCTTGCTTTGGGCAGGTTGTTAACCAAAATCTCCAAGCAAGGTTTGCCAAGAGGTTGTTGACACAGATGGAGCATCCAGCTGTTGCAGTGGGACAGAGGGAGGCTGGCCTGGCTGGCTGGAAGAGGAGAAACCACATCAGGACCAGGGAGTGATTCCCTGCCTCACAGGGGACCTCTTTAACAAACAGTCTGGGGATCCTTTCCCAGTGTTTCCCACAACAGAAAACTTGCTCAGAGTACCCAAAGCCCCACTAGCCAAGGCTTTTGGTCAGCCAGGGTTGAATTTAGGGGTGCTCAGGACCTCCTGGCAGTAGTTACTCTGTTCTCCTAGTCCTGGCACTGGGGAAAGAGGAGTGAGAGAGGCACAGAGTGGTGGCTCTGCTGCTGTGCTACCCACTGTAGTAGCACAGGATTAGCAAGCCCTGACACCATTTCCCTGCTCTCCCCTGACTGGAATTTGAGGGGCTCAATCCCCCCAGCCAGAGCCAGATAAAAGGCTGGAAAACATTGTCCAGTTAGTCCTCAAGCCAAAAAGAAATAAATCTGTTGTAAATGGGTAAAATTCTCTGAGATTAGTGCCTGGGAAGGAATAAACTGACAAAAGGGTCCACCCTGAGGAAGAATACTTGTCAGTTCTGAGGCTGAAATGCTTTCCATGCTTTGAAGGCTGGGGCATTCTGAGCAACATTTAAACTAAATTGTCTGGTTTAGAATATGAGATGGTAAATCCTATTTTTCTCACAAATTAAGTCCATGCCCTGAAATATGTGAACTAGTTAGCTTTTGAGTTGGGTCTTGTTAGGTCAATAATCAAATAATATCTTCATAGATTTTTCTTCATGTTTCAGAGTAATTATCCTTATAATCATAAATATTAATTTCTGCTCACTATGTATGCAGTCTGGATTCCCTAGGTGTGAATAACAATATCTAATTGCAGAAACCAGAATATTCATTAAATTCTTTCAGATAATCTGTAGCTGGGTGTATTAAGAGTCAGAGATGTGCTAGAAGGAGGGTTTTCTGCAGAGCTGTGAAATGCCCTCCCAAGTTTCCCCCTGGCCAAGAGGATATCACAATGTACAGCTGCTGGCATGAAGGGAGAGCAACAGAAAAGGGCTTTGTGTGGCCAAAAAGGCTTTATTGTACTGTGCCATTGCAGATATGTTCTATGTAGTAGTTAATTCTACCCCCTAACAACTTGATCAGTATCTTAAAAGCAGTATTTTTCAAAATCATTACAAGTCAAGCAACACTAAGATAATAAGGTTTATGTTAGGATAAATCAGTAGTGTTCTAAAAACCATGTAATGTGGAGTTTTGCTTCCTTCTGTCAAAAAATATTTCTAAATATTTTTCTAAATATTTAAAAACTTTGCATGCTGTGGGAAAAGCAAGGGGAGCTGTGGACATGACTGTGTCCACTCATTTTCTTCTTAGCAACAGATTGAAAGGCTGAAGTCAGTTTTATGAGGGTTTCCTGAAAGCACAGGGAATACACCAGAGGTACCTACAGGAGCCACCCTGTGCCACCCCTTCCCCAAACCAGGTCCAGCTCTGTGTGTTACTGCTCTCTGATATCTGACTGGGCATTATAATGCTGTGCCAGTCCTTTGTACTTAGAGAAATATGCTACTTTTCCATTTGCGAACGAGAAAAGCATCTCCATAATTAATAGACCCAGCGTGTGCTTTGTCTCTCTCAAGTTCAGCTTCTTGTGATGAATCCTACAGATTCAGGCGCTTCATAACCTCTGCAAGGAGCTTGTCTGAAGCTCCCCAGGACCCTCCCCAGACTGAACTCCCAATATGTTCCTCCTGGCTGAGTGGTTTAGCCTCAGAACAGCCAAGAGCTGTTTGGGAGGTGGTGAGCACAGCCCAGGAACCCACCCCACTCACTGTGCCAGGCTCGGCACTCCTGCCCAAATCTGGTGCATCTCTAAGCAAGATTCACTGATACATCATTTGCCTGGTTTATCTGCAGGAAGAAGCATTAAAGAAAAAAGAGATTCTTGTGCTGTATGTAACCCAGAAATAAATTAAAGATACAGTGAACATAGTGCAGGAAATTTTTAGGGGAACATCTGCTGGGTTTGGGGTTTTTTTTCCTTCTTTTTTAAGTATGCAACCAACAATTACCTGATTTGAAATTGAGATGCATTATCAGCACCAGGCTGCTTATTCACTTTGACTCATAGTCACTGCTTAACTGTCGTACTCTGTTCACAAAAGGCTTTGATTTTTTTTTCCATGAATCTTTTTGCTGAAATCCATACCTGAGTTTTACCCTCTTTTTTGCTGTTTGCTGCTGGCTACTGGTGTGTGGTGGCATCCAACTGGTTAAATGAGTCAGGTGGTAGCATTTCTGATTTCTGACTAAAAGTCCAAAACTATTTTTAACAAGGACCTAGTGGTGAATTAGCACAGGCTGTTGATCCCACAGGAATATCTTTGTTTGCAGAATACATTCATAGAGGAGCAGCCACTTCCCAACCATTCAGGCAAACAAAACATGTGCCTTGAATATTCATGAACAACAAGGGGCACAGACGTGGTTGAAGAAGCAGCTGCTTGGAATTCAGACCTGGGTTGTGGAAACAGCTTTTGGCAGTACCTGAACAGCCCCAGGTACTGCTGGCACACAGGCACAAACAGCTGAAACGCTGATAGTAGTAATACCAGATTAAAAAATAAAAGTAATCAGTGATACATTTGCATGTTTACTAAATCTTACTATGTATGAAGGCCAACAGTGATAATGAGATTAATTGTTTGTCTTTGCTGATGGAATACCCAATAACACATCTCTTTGGGAAGGTGCCTTTCCTTGGGCTGGTTTTGCTATCTCATCTCTTCAAGTATTTCCTTCACTATCTTATTTCCATCCTGCAGCCTTGAATGGTGGAATAAATTAGTTGCTTTAGAATTGGTCCTGTATTAAATATTCTGCTTGAGTTCTTGATCCTTTTCCACTGGTGTCCATTGTTTCCAGCACTGAGCAGAATGATGCTCTAGGACTCCAAGTGGGAAAAAATCATCTTTGTAGCCCCAGGATGAAGCTGTTCTGTTCACAAATGCCAGTATTTTAGCTGGAGAGAAGCAGAATGTGACTGTTTATCAATGGACAAAACTATCCAGGCTGGTGAAGAAAATGGCAAGGAAAAACAAGCCTTTGAGGGTTGTGATGAATAAAAAGGGACACACGTTTTGAAGAGTAGCCTGGAAACTGGTCCTCAATTAATTTTTGAACTCCTGACTTCCCAAACCAATTTAGTCATTCATCCATGAAACTAAAAGGACTTGGCTGCTGTTTAGATCTAGGAGAGTTGGGGAAGCTCCTTCTTTTTGTTTTCCTTTAAATCTGCATGCAATCACTCCACCTGCTGATTTATTTTTTTTTAATGTGTAGAAGTGCAAATTAAAGGTGTTTTCTGGGATTTCTGGAGCTGTAAGTGAAAAACTGTTTGAAATCTAAATTAAATTCCTTGCCCTGAATTGAGCAGCTCCTAATTTCTCTAGTATTGCACAAACAGAAATAAAATGCAGTGTTGTTACCTGTGGGATATGACATGATTCAATAGGTTTGATGCTGACCTAAAAAGGGGGAGATCTGTGTTTTAATAGTTGCTCTACAACCAACCTGCTGTGTTGGTTTGTGCAATCTGTGGTTTCCTCTCCAGAATACACAAGAATAGGGAAAGAACTGTAATTAATTTCCTTCATTTTATATGAAGCTGAATTAATCATATAATTCTTTTTCTCTGTGTGTGTTTTTTCTAAAATAAGTGAAAGACAATGCACTGTGTGCATCTCACTTGTGATCCCTTGTGAGGCTTTTTTCCTCCCTTTCAATCAGGTAATCCTTGTTAAATAGGATAATGTTCTTTTTCCATCCTCCTGTGGAGCTCCCCCTATTTTTTGATGTTGCTCAGTCACCCTGTACTAATATTTTGAGAGCGAGGCAGATGCAGGCACTAACAAGTTGAAAATTTGTACAAAATAATACAATTAAGTTGTTTCTGCTCATGCCATTTGCCACACTAGGTAAACATTCCTGGGAATTATTCAGAAGAAGGTGGAATACATTTGGAAAAAAAAAAAAAACCAGTGCAAATTTGCATAATGCAGTGAATTTCTCAGCTTTTGTGCCCCACTGAATGTAGATGAGATACTCATTTAAGAAGTTTACAATTCTGCATCCATTCTAATATCTGTTTAGGAAAAAGAGCTGGGGCTGCAGTTTCAGAGGAGGAAGGAGATCTCCCCAGCCCTTGGGCATTGGCTGCTCTACCAGCAAGATCCATTTTTAGCACACTCTGTTTATATTGAAATGAGGTGTTTGCCATGGAAACCTGCGTGTTACAGTAACCCATCCCACCTGGAAGTGCTGGGAGGCTTTGCAGTGAACACCAGCAATAGTGGTTTTTCTGAAAGGAACTGCTCCAAGGAGGGTTCTTCATATTTCTAATTGATTTGATGAAGATTGCTCTAAGTTTGTGTGGGGAGTGGAAATTCCCATCTACAAAACATGAACTTCTTTTGAATCTTCTTTCCTTTCTAAATTCCAGCTTTTTTTTTGTGAAGGAAAAGCCTGAAAAATATTTTGAAGGAAGTGGATCTGTTTCTTATCAACAACAAGGAACGTCTTTGCTTTTTATTTTGATCTTCCATTAGATCATGTATAACTCAGTATTAAAAAATAAAAAACAGTTGACATTTTCCATTTGAAAAATATCATCATGAGATGTTTTGGGTTTGCCCTTATATTCTTTTTGATATATTATTAAAAAAAAAATCTAGTGAATTTCAAGTAATTTTACAAACTGGGCTTATACTTTTGAACACTGTGGAAAAATGTGATTCTGTTTTTTCCAGCAGTCTCCTCCTGACAGCAAATGCAGTGTTGATTGGATCTGTTTGAAAAAGTTGCAGCATTTGCTTTCCCACCAAAGACTTTCATGTAAAACTGAGGCAGTGCTGGCCATTCCTTGCTGCCTCCTTGGCTGAGCTGCTGAGCAAGCAGGAGTGGGATCCACAGACCCCACCAGCACTGTGTGAATGCCTTGGCAGCTCTAGGCTTGGGCATTGCAGCCACTCATTGAACACAAAACTGCACCAATCACACCATTCTCCCCCTTTCACCTCACATAACGGAATCAAACTTCTGGAGAGCAGAGGGGCACTTATCAAAAGAATATGAATTGAAACAATGGTAGCACCTTTTTCTGCTGTTTCTTTCCCTCACTTCCCTTCCCACCTCTGATTTTTTGGCTGTGACTGACAGAGAGCCAGCCTGGAAGAGACCCTGGTGGGTCTTATGTTCTGGTCATGTCTTGTGGATATTCTGCAGCTCTAGAGACTCCTCTGTGAGCTGCCTACTGTGCTCCCACACTGGGATTGCATCCCCTCCTGCACCCAGGGGACTGAGGCACAGCCAGCTCTGCTCTGCCACAGCACTCACAGGATGTGATGATGCTGAGCTTTAGTGTGCAGGAAACCTCCTTTGTGAGAGATGGAACAGGGCACCCCAACCCAGCCCTTCTGCCATCACAGCACAAAGACCCATCTGATGCTTTGCTGTGTCCCCTCCCCTGTCTGCTGCTTTATAGCTCACTTCTGAAATAGTTCCTTTTAAAAAGTGTTTCACTACATGAAGGGGGGAAACCGGACTTGCTGCTGCCAAAATAGATGAATAAATTAAAGCATAACTCTTACAGAAAGCAGTTTAATAGCCAGTGTGGCAGGCACTGCTGATGTTAAACCCACTTTGAAGTCTGTTCTGTGGTTAAACTGGGATTTCACATCAAAAAAATGTTATTTACATTTGCACATGCTAGCCCAGCTTTTGTTAAGAGCACTGGAAGATTAGATGGAAACGATGTGAGGCCAGTAATGTAAATGCAACGGCCTGAAGACATTTCTCAAGGAGGCTATTACAAGACTGGGGGGAAAAAAGTAAGTATTCAAATTCCTACCCATGTTCTGATCATCCAAAGCACATTTCCAGATGCCAAAAAAATCTCTGCTAGCAAAAGTGAAACTCATTTGCTCAAGCCTCCCATTTGCTGAACTTGCCTAACAAGGCACTTGAGACTTAAGTTTACATTTTCACAATGAAAATTAGATGGAATGATGCAAAGCCCTTCTGGATGTGTCTTCCCTTGATGTTTCTGCTTTAACTGTAACATCTGCATCTTACCTAAGCTCTGGACTTCAGTGCTGTTTGTTTTGTGCTGGAGGGAGGAAATTCCTGAAAATATTGGGATTTTAGGGCAATAATGGGTAATGTAGGGAGACTACCCCATTGTTTTCCCATTTCAAATCTTGGACCTGAATTGGGTAAAACAGACATGGCTGGACATTCTGTCTGCCCTGGACTTTTAGCTTAGCACTTTTATTTAGGCCCAGAGTCAGGTCTTGGATGAGGTATTTGGTTTTAGGCATCTGGATTTCAGAATGCAAGTTCGGAATTCAGTGTGGGATTCACACTGAGCCTAAGTGGAGACACAGACTGAGTTTGGAGGGAGTGTGTGTTTTCCTCACAGAGAGGCTGATTAGCAGCTGAAAGGAAAGCAGGATAGAGCCTGTTCTCTACAGGTGGATGTGCAAGCAGTTACACTATTGCTCTTCCAAGCCCTATAGAAATCTCAATTTATTCTCAGCAAGGACAGTCAAGATGAGTGGGGCCTTGGATCATATTTTGACATGAAATCACTCAAAGAACAACACTGCTACTTAGGATTAGACCTACTCTATTCTTTGCCTGTTCAGCTGCCACATTCTGACAACCAGGGAGGAGTTTCCATTCTGAAAAAAAGGTATGATTTTCTGCAGTATTTCTGCTTTTTAAGGCAAACCAGAATCTTGACCATTTTGAATCACATACCAGATTCTTGATTCAAAACCAATCTAAATTAAAAAGTAGTACAAGCCTGATTCTTTCTTCAATGGGAACAGTAAGGAATGAAGGATTATTCCACTGAAGATAATTTAAGTAATAGAATAGATGTGTTTTGCAAGTGAGAATGAAGTTTCCTGTCAGTAATGAAAATTAAAATGAAAACATACAAAAATATTATAAATAAATGAATAAAATTGCCAATTGAGACCCTTATAATCTGTTTTTGAAAGGTCTCAATCAATGAAGTTCTTTTGGGCTTCACTTAGAGCCATGGATCCCTGATGCTTCTGATAAGCAAACCACTACTTTTAACTTTTAAGCAACTGTAGCAATTGTCAGATTTTTTTGTCTGGATCAGGTTAAAATGAAAAAAAAAATCAGGAGGAATTTGTCTCTCACTGATTTTAGTTTCATTTGAACGATCTTTGTGTTTTCTCTTGCTTTAAATGCCTTAAGTCACCTGTTGTATTGGCTATTTGCTGTGTATAAGGTGAAAGCTGATATTTGAAGCACCTAAATATATTAAATTTCTTACCTGTGAATATGTGGGATTTTTAGACTACACTTTCCTGTTAAATGAACTTTCATTAAGAGTGTTCCCCTTTTCATTTGTGGGCTAGGTTGGTTTGTAGCCCCACTCTATGCCTTAACATTTTTTTAAACTGGAAGATACAGCCCAGTTCTCAATAAATACCTTGATTAAAATTCTGAAATGAAGGTTACTCACATACTTTATGAGGCCTTTGAATAGCATCAGATGAATAGCCCAGTGATTGATTCTGATCACAATCCACATATTAAAGGATTTTGCAGCACTCCAGAATTCATGTAGCCTTTCACAGGGGCTCAGTGTGTATCTGTTCCCTGAAATGTTCTTTAAGTCGGACTTTGGAAGCAGAGTTAGCCTGAATACAAAGAAGCAGATCCTCCCAAAA
>JAOXXN010000230.1:7110152-7128556 GCA_026770055.1 Myrmophylax atrothorax
GCAAGACAGCTCTCATCTGCTGGAGTACATAAAAGAAAATATTATTAAAAAATGTTGAAGCTCTATCCTTCTTGCTGTCACTCCTGAAGCGGGCTGGAACGAAAGCTGGCCCTGTGTCAGCACTGGTGTTGGACACAGGCAGAGGGACCACATGTCTGATTCCTCCAGACTGAACCTTCTGTGCATGTGAGCAAAAATAATGAGAGAAATTAAGGGAGCAGCAGTAATGCTCCTCCATAATGTCCTTATTCAAATTCCTTTTGCAGCCTTTCTAAAAAGGAATAAATATTTGTAGGGAATCTTCTGGGTGGTTTTGTATGAGCTCTGTATCACTGAGAGGCTCCACAGGTGTCCTGTTTGCAATGGTGGTGTTAAGGAGGAGAAACCAAAGTGGTGTTAGGACTATTATGTGACTGTATAACTGGTATAACCCAAAATACTGAGAGAAAATAAAAGTAATGTGTCAAAATCCTGGGGAAAATGGTAAGTGAGCTAGAGAGAGGAAAATCTAGAACCTCAGCAAGGAATACTGAGAAAGAAGGGAGAGAAATCATAGAATGGTTTGAAGGGATCTTAAAGTTTGTGTAGCTTTAATCCCCAGCCATGAGCAGGGACAACTTTTCACTATGTAGTGTTTACCCTAGATAATAAGCCATTTTGGGGTAAAAGCATAGGAATCATTCTTCAGAGAGGCCAGTTACACACAGAAACAGTATAAAAGCAGAAAAATGCACATTAATATAACAGATATGCATAGACAGCAAATATCTCCTCCAAAAAAATATTAATCTGCTGTTTGAATGGGCTTTTTTTTTTGCAGCCAGCTGTCTGTGGCTGAAAACTGGAACATAAATCCAGGGGAACATGTGAGAGAAGGAAAAAATGCAATGCATTTATCCCTATTTACTTGAAACCTGCTAATGATAGTGGATGGTCCTCCTTGAAATGCTGTTGGTAAAGCAAAAGAAGTAGCAAAATTATTTTGTACAAGTGAGTTGCAGCTTTGGATCCAGGATGCTTTTATCCCTTACTCAGACACGTGCAGGGTACAGAGAGCTGCTCCCCAGGTAAACTGTGACAGCCAGGCTGAGGGCATTTCTGAGGTACACACTTCCAGTCAGAACTTACTGTGCCTTCCATAAAATCCCTTACTGAATTCCTGGACATGACATTAAATGTTTATCAAAGATGATCTGTCAGTGCAGTGGGTCCCAACACTGTAACAGGGCTCCTGTTGTGTTTAATCTTCCCAAGGCCGTGAAGAAGATGAGCATCATCAGCCCTTTTTTTATTGATGAAGGGTCTGCAATGTCCCTTGAGCTGAGCTTCCCTGAAACACAGTCTGCCAATTAGTGTGATTATTGCAAGGCCAAGCACTGCAATGCCTCACGTCAGCACGACTCCAGACTTGACTCCAGTTCCTCTTGGCAGGCTGGAGGGAGGTCTCCAGGGGGGATACACTACACATGGGAAGGACTCTGCATGTGGGTGTGGAACTGCTGAGCAGTGTGCCTAAATGTGACCCAGAGGTGGGGTACTAATGTCCTGCTAAGGCCAGAGAAAGGTGGAGGGTTTCTCAAAGGAAGGAGCCCTGATTTTGCCCAGTAAATACCCAATTTCAAGGCTCCTGCACTGTGCAGGTTGTTGACACGTGCTGGGGGTCTGCAGCACTGAGGATGATTTTGCTGAAAAACAGAGCCCTCTTCTGTCAGCTGGCACCAGGACATGAGATTATACCTTTTGTGCCTCAGCAATTAGATGGAAACATATTCACAGGCACTGAGAAGTCATCCATCATCGGGCAGTGATGCACATCTACCCTAATGCATGGCAGTAGTTCTATTATTTATCCATTAGCTGCTCCAAGATTCTAACCCTTTCCTTTAGTATTCAATGCCAATATTTTTGGTGTTAGTTTGTTTTGCAAGAAGCCTGAACTGTGCCTATCCCTTTTATGAATTTGAATTGTTAATGTGAGTATTTGAGCTCATTATAACTCTGAAATGTTTCCTTTGTTACCAGTAACTGACAAACCTGCACACACTGCTCAAAAAACACTAAGTGCTATTTCTAGGATTATATTTTCTTCACTGCTGTGCACAACAATATGCTCTTGCCTTCACTAATGAAGCTTTTCTTTAATGAACACAATTAGAGCCAGGCAAACAATGCAAAAATATTTTTCCATGAATATTCATCCAGAGCCTTAAATGAATTCCCTTCAGTTATATTTGCACCCATTCACTGTCATCTTTCAGTGAAAGTCTCCAAGATTCAATCTTTGATGCTTGAGTAATGAGGAAGGAAATTAAGTTTCAGCTCAAGGGTTACCCTTCTAATGTCTAAGTCGTTATTTCCTACCAGTACTTGCATTTCTGCAGGAATATCTGGGTGGGGAAGTTGTGTTGGACAAGAAATGTGCATCTGGGCACTGGCACTGTGAGTTTGGATGTGAGACCTGGGTAACAGGGAGCCAAAGCCAGGACTTTCTGGAGGAAAAAAGGGAGTGAGGAGGTGCTGGTTACTCCAAGGGAAGGACAGGGCTTCTGTGAGTATGGTGGTTTGGTTTGGTTTTTGTGTTTTAACAGCCATTTCAAGAACCTCGGGCACCGTGACAGCTAACCAGAACCCCAATCAATACACACAGCACATTGAGTTGTAGTACTTAAAGAGTTCAGCATTTATGTAATAAAATAAAGCAAAACTTCTGAGAAATGTCACTGAATAAACCCAGACAGCGAAGAAAGCTGAGGGGTTAATGATCTGGTTCTAGCTGTTTTCCTGAAGAGAAAAGCAGCAGCAATTAAATCAATTATAAGCTCTTTCCTAAATTCTAATTCCATGTAGCAGTGTGGAAGAGCACAGAGCCCCAGCTGAGGGTTGCCAGGGGGCTGGGGAGCCTTTCCTGGGTTGGCAGCAGCACTGCAGACACCTCTTGGGCAGCACCTGGAGCCTCCCAGCATGGCAAGGTGCCTGGTGGTCCACATGAGGCCTCCATCTCCCAGCATGGCAAGGCTGCTGGTGGCCCATTGGAGCCTCCATCTCCCAGCATGCCAAGGCTGCTGGTGGGCCATAGGGAGCCTCCAGATAACCTGCCATGAGTGAGGATTTATCTGCAGTGGGGAAGAGGCAACTGCTGTAACATTCCAAAGGGATCCCCAAATGACACAGGTGAACTACTCCTGTAATTTCTGGATCAATTCTCCCTCCTCTTGTTCTCCACTTCAAAGCACAGTCACAGTTTCAATGTTAAATTTTCATGAAATTTCAATGGAGAAATGGGTTTTCTTTTGAATTCTTCCTCCCTGACTTTCCCAAGACTTTGCTGTTCCTAAAGTTTATCCTGGGCTGCTCAGGCTTCCTGATCAAGAGGAATCTAAACTCTCTTCATGCATGGACTGTTGGAGTTCAGTGGTTACATCACAAAGTGAACAGATACAGTAATCAAGATTAGAAGAGCATTCATGGCCAGTTTCTCCAGTATGTTTCCTAAAGGCAATTTAAAAAAGCAAAACTGTCAAACATTTCCAAGGCTAGTGGTCACTGATTGATGCCCAAATCAGTTCCATTTTTTTGGACTTTGAGGGTTTGGGAGGAATATTGAAAGATAAATGTGAATACTTAGCCATAAATACAGAGAGCTGTTATCTTGAGGGCTTTAGGAATTAAAGCTTAAAGCCAGCCAACTATGTATAAGCCAGGTGTGTAAAAGCAGATTATTATGCATTTCATATAGAAATCTCCCACAAGGTCATTTCAAGTTATAAACCATTTGGGGTTTTTCATTCCCACATGGTTTCTTCCAGTCCTTGAGTTCAGAGACATTCAGTAATTATGACCTGAGAAAAAGATTTTTATTTTGCACAGTGTGGTAACTGAAGAGAAATAGAAGAGCCTCTATGGAGCAAAGCTTGGGATAGTTTTAGATTTCAAAGTAAACGGCTCCAGAAATCCTTTTACTGCAGAGAAATAATTAAAATGAAAAAGTCCAAGTGTATTCAAAGGACACTGCTTAGTGGCCTGGTGTTTGGTTGTGCTTGAAGTAGCCACTTCCTTTTTGTTTTGTTCGATATCTAACTAGATGGAGGCATGTCTGTAACTCAAAAGGACTGTTGTAATCACTTTGAAATGTCCCTTGGATTGCAGCCCTGACACAAGGGGGCTTAATGTCAGAGGCTGCTGTGCTGTCCTTGGCGAGCTGACTGCAGGGCAGCACCTGAATTCTGCTCAGGGTGGAATGGTTATGAGACCATGTGTTGAATGTGATGCTGGGGAGCAGGAGGACCCAGGCATTTCCTGTTTGCTCACATAAATCCAATATTTTTGCCCCAAGAGAGGGCACTGTACTGCAGCTGGAAGTGGCAAGAGGGGTGTTGTGGAAGAAGTTCAGGTGCTCTCTGCACCTGTGAGCCTGAATATAATGGAGCACTTAAATATGTGTTTCAGCTCATTCCTATTCAAGAAGAGTGTTTAGGAAGGGAGATGATGCTCTGAAATGCAAGTGGCTGTGCAGGTAAAGCTGCTCCCCAAGGAAGGCCACCTGGCAGTGCTGCCAGGGCTCTGCTCCTGCCCCTCCTGTGAGATCTCCATGCCTGACTCCCCATTAGACTGCTGGAAAACATGCAGAAACTCCAATCTCTTCTTGTCCCTCCTCGTCTTGTTGCTAAAATCTCACAGTTAGTGTTGCCAAGTTGGAACTGGTATCTGCCAGCATAGGAATAGTCATTACCTTCAGTTCTGTTTGTGGAGCTGTTTGTATTTCTGTGCAAAACTAAAGCAAAAGGTTCCCCTTTGACAAAAGTTTGCAACTTTGTGCATCAGAAAGTCTTTGAGATTGATGAGAGTGTCTGTCTTTGAATGATTTCTTTCTTCCTCTGTTAATTCTGACCATGTTCCCACTGGTTTCCTGTATGTCAGTGTCAATAATATATGCTCTCCAAGGGGCTGTTCCAAATGGTTTTCCAAGGTCCAGGTTGAATACTTAGAATTAGATTCACTAGATGTAAAATAGTTAATATTTACATCATATATATCTTCTTTATTTTGTCCCCTTTGGTTCCCATTTAAGAAGTTTTGTCCTCATCAGCCTTTTCACTTGGCATCAGCTCATTGTCAGAGGGCCAATATCGAAGCCTCTGCTTGAGGCAGTTCAGTCATAAACAGGGAGGAAAACAGAAGTGGTTGACAAAATGCACTTGAGCAGAAAGGGTTTTCCTTGAGATCTGCTTTTAAATAGAAGCTCCAGCAAACTCCTTGCTAGATCAGCATCTGCTCTGAATTATGTTGTGGGGAAAATGACATTTTAGAGAGTCCTTGTTGCCATAATGGAAAATCTCTGAAGAAGCAGACAGATGTAGGCTGGTTTTCATATGGGAAATTTGCCTTTGGTAAACTCCAAAGGTTTGTGTTTAGTTAATTACAAAAACAAAAGGTCAGGGTTGTGGGTGCCCCCATAACACTGTGCTCCAACAGAGAACTTGGAGCATGACCACAGTGATTCAGAAGCTGCACTTACTTTTTCCTCTGCTTTGCTACAGCAGGTCTGAGGCTGCTGCTGATGGGCAGCATTGAAAAGCTGCTCTTACCCCTTTCCAGCAGAGTGGTTTATAGACTGCTGCTTCTATGAATTAGCATTTCCCTTTGTCACTGGTGCATCGTGCTGGCTGGTTTGTTTTGAAAGGAAAAACAATCAACCAGCCTGGCATATTGTGACAGCTGCAAAGATTTGTTCCACAAATTAAAACCAGCCAGTTTCCTGTCTTTGACATGTAGTATCAAAATATGCAAGGCATTAGTAACTAATTGCTGCTTTTTTTTTTTCCAACTCTTCAGCAGAAGATGTGAGCTGTGTCTGTGTTGCAAATTGAGCATATAAATATCATGGTAGTTTCTGTATGTACAAGTCATTTGTGTAGTTCTCTTTGTAACCAATGAGCATCCTTTGCTACAGGTGTTTATAAAGCACTGGGTGTATTGGTAGAGTGATGAGAATGATGATAAATATTCACATACAGAAGGATAGTAATGCCCTATTCAAACCAACAGATAAATATTGCATTAGAAAGGCCAATTAAATCCTAAGATTAGATTATTTTTCCCTCTTATTTTGCAGAAGGCCTTGTACCACCTGGAAGTTCAGGAGCTCTGTTCCTTTCCTTTCTGTAGCAGGTAGAGAATACACCAACCTGCCTGATGTAAACACTTTTCAGGTGTTCCTTGGCAGGATACATTCGTGCAGATTTGAATTTTGGAGGTTTGAGCTGAAAGAGAATCAGTTTGCACATTCATGCAAATCAAATCACCTTTACATGGTTGGCAAACAGGTAACTGAGCCATGGAAGTGTTTCAGAGCTTCTCTCAGTCAAGGAAGAGCAGCTGTAATTCCAGTCACATAGGAGACATTACTGTGTCTTGGTGTCCCCCTCTGTGTTCTCCCTGATGAGATTTGCTGTGGGAAACGAGCATTTCTGAAAGATCAAGTCTGGGGGAAGAGCTGCTGTTGATTCACTCACTGCTCAGTGTCTTCTGTGTCTTATAGCACTGCTCTGAATTTACCAATGTTTGCGTTCAGTATCATCCAAATTTCGGTGCTGCTCAGTTGTGTTGTGTGGAGAATGGGTAACTCTTGAATTGGCAATTATTTTAATGCCATGAATCCTCTTTTGAATGAGTCTCATGACCCATTTTTAACTTGGTGCCTATTTTGCCTATAAGGCAGACCTGTAAAATGGGGGCCAGTTTGCAGCAATAGATGGAAATTTTTACCTTAGCACAAAAAAGTAGTGGTTTCCATAGCAGTGTTTTCCAGAGCTTGGGTGAATACTGATCTCTCTTCTTTATTTTTAATTGAATTTTTAAACCAATTATACTGTTTTGTTTCTCTGTACTCTGTTTAGTATTTTCCCTGTCTAATATATCAGCTAATTAATTAATTGGTCAAGCACAGCTGTTCTTGCCCTTTGTAGTGTATGAACCTCCTAATCGCTTCTTAGAGAAGCTCAGGGTTTGTTCCAAATGACACTTTTATCCAGCACCCACCCATTTTTTCCTTTTTATTTGGTTAGGTTGGGTTTTTTCCACCAAACTATAGGCTATAGGTCATAGCATAACTTAAACAAGACTTCCTGAAACAGTAAGCTTTAAGTGAGAGTTTAAAATGAAAATGAGAGAACTTGTGGTTTTCTTTTTTAATTCATACTCAAGCCTTTGCACTGGCTGCTGCACTGCTGCTAATTGGAATTAACAGTGTATCCTCATATACCTAAATATTTAGACACTTTGAAATGGGTTGTATGATTTTTTTTTTGCTACAAAGTAATAAACTTATTTTTTTCCCAGTCTGATCTGTTAGGATTTGGAAACATGTGATCAGGGGTTCAAATGACTTGTCAGTCTAGTCAAGAGGGTCCCTTTTCATATCTGGCTAAAGACCAGAACCAAAGCCAGGCACTAACGGGAGAACAATTCCAGTAAGAAGCCTTCCTATGGTTTCATGTAGTAATTAATATGGATTTTTCCAAATCCCTAGCACTTTCCACCCCCCCTTGCCATTATGCACTGTTCTTTATTCATCATTTTAGGTCTGTAAATATGTATCAGGGTTGGCAGAGATGCACTGAAGGTGCCCTAATTAGCCATTAGTGTCCTCATATTTTCTTTTCCTGTAGTTTTACCTCAGGTGTCAAAAACCAGAGGCAAGGTTCCTCAGGATGCAGTTGCTGAGAGCATTCACCAAGGGTCATCCTCTGCTGCTCTGACCCCAGAATGAAACTCCTTTCAGGCTCTCTAATTAACACAGGCAGATTTACTGGAAAGATAGTTTCATAAAATTCATATTGAGCCACTGGAAGATGCCACAGACAACTCGAGCAGTCTGCCAACAAACAGCATTTTTATTCCAGCTAATTATTTTTTAATGATACTATTAGTAACTGGAACACACTGTACACAGCACACTGCAGATAAAGATCTCAGCAAGTTTTACATAACAGGGATGTGAAGCCTTGGAGCACATTTAAGATTAGGGTGAGTTCCTTTTAAAGGCTTTTTAGCCACAGCTCACAGGCTGGTGGTCTGCTCCCAAATCAGACTGTGTCAGAGCCACAAGCTGGAGCTTAAACATTGCCTGGCTCCATGTCCTGTTCACTGGCCACTTTTTTACTTCATCATTGGGGTTTGGTCCCTCAAGGTGGTGTTTGTCATAGTCTCCCAAGGACTTGGATGCACCAGTTTGGTCCTGGGCCTTCCACCTGTGCAAGAAGTTGCTCCTCCAGCTCTGTGTGCTCTGGCATCAGTGGTTTCAACCCTGATTAGGCAACTACAGGCAGGGAAGGAAGGCTGTGCATGTGGTTTGGAAATGATTAACACAAAGTGCTTCATCCAGGAACTGACCAGAAGCAAATGAATTGTGATTTTGCAAATGGTTCAAGAACAAAATGAAACACAAGCAGTGTAATGTGCTCTTAAACTGCTCTGCTCCAAGTGCCAAGTGGCCCAGACCAGCAAGCAGTGGAAGCACCTGACCCCCCAGATGTCTGTGATTGATATTCATAAATACCTCTGCCTCAGCAATAAATCATCCCTCAGTGCTCCAGTTCAGCAGCCTTTATCCTGACAGCCAGCAAAACCTGTCCTGTGTGAACATGTTCATTCATAAGGGCTGCAGCTTTGGGTTATGAATTTTAAAACAGAAAAAGCACCAGTATTCAAAGCTTTGTCACCCTATGCTAGTCGTGTTTATGATGAGATATGATTAAAAAAGCTGGGTTTTGTCAGGCTTGAGAGGAGATAGGACTTGCTTGGGACTGAGGATGGGAGAGATGATTTGTCTGCTTGGAAAGCTCTCTGGCTTTTCTACAGGAAAGGCTTCTTTTCAAAGCACCAGGAAAATCTTTAGAGATAAGAAACTTGAGTACAGGAGAAAGGCTTGGGCATATTTATGTATCTGGGACTAAGGCTGTAGGTAAGAAGATCCTCAGTTCCAGTAGGGTTAGCTTGGAAACAGGGACCTGCCATCTGCCTCTTTCTCAGTTTACTACAGGGGCAACAAACAAACCAAAAATAAGCCCACAGCTCTGCTCAGTTCCTTTCTTCAGAGATGCCATGACCTTCTCTTCCATTTCTGTCTTTGCAGAGATTTGAATGAATAAACTTGCAGTGCATGAAGTTACAGCTGTCCCTTCCTTGTAAAATAAGCTGCTCTTACTGTCCTGTGTGTTTCTTGGAATTTAACTCTGTACTTCTATTTTGTGGTCAGGTTGGCATTTAAAGCAAGTGGTTTTCTAGCAATATTTTGTTTAGACAGGCAAAGACACTGCCTTTTGAAAGATATTTTAAGTGGTTTTGTGTGTGCAAGAAGAAACGTCCTTTCTCACTCTGTTCTGTAGAGGTGCTTCAACTTCAGTGCTTATTTTCCATCTTTAAGTCATGGACAGACAGTCACATGTGCACAAAGGGAAAAGATAAGCTTCAGGGTTTTCTTTTTCTGCTCATAGGAGAATGAGATTCAACAGTCATTAATACAAAAAATTAAACCATTCTATTGTAAATCTATGGCTGTGGTAGGTGGTTTTCCTTGGTTGTTAAATTGTTTTGTACATCTCTGTCTGCATTTGAAAGATAAACTATAGGGAGAGTATTTCAGCAATATGTCATTCTACCTAACTACTTTTTATCTCCCATATTTAAAAAAAAAATCCCAAACACAGTAAAGAAGTAAATCAGGTAGTCCAGGAGCAACCCTCAGTGCTGATCAAAGAGTGTGCTGAAAGGCAAACACAGCCTGCAGGCCACACACTCTGCAGGGCAGGGCTAAATCCTGCCCCTTCAGATCAGTAACTGAAACAGAAGGAATGTTTTAAGGCTACAAAGACTTACTTTTTTTTTCTTTCCCCTTCAAGCTGAAAACAAGGGATTAGAGTTCGTTACTGCTTAGCCAGAAAAAACAAACCACAGTGGAACAATCAGTGCAATCCTTGTGGTCGCTCTGTACTTGTGACCCTGGAGGGACTGGCTGCTCCCTGGGCAGAGTGGGACACAGCAGACCCTCCCAAACCCTCTGCCTTGGCATTCTCCCTGTGTTGGTGTGTATTGTCGAGTGAGTAGGTGGTGAGGAGTTGTACCCAGCATTGATTCTTTCTTTAGCAGGTGCTAAGTCACCCAAGTATATGATTTCTGTTCCACAGCACTGTTGTTTGCAGTGATTGATTTATTTTTTTAATATTATTTTTTAAGTAGTTATGTCCTAGTTGTGTGACCTGCTGTACAGGTCTGTTATCCATCAGATCCCAGCTCCTGTCTCCTGGTTTGTGTTGTCTGTTGTACACTAATGCCAGGTGCCAGGTCAGATAATGGCACGAGATCAGTCACAGCAGCCCTGAAGAGGCATTAGATCCCTTCATGGTGCTGCTGCCCAATCCATACTGCTGCAGGCTGCTGCCTTTCACACATCTGTGAGCATTTCTTGTGTTGTCTGATTCGATTGCTTCCTAACACAATTGGAGTCTTTACATTTGTCTTTGCTGTTCGCTTGGTGTCAGTTGAGAGAACCTGTTAAAGAAGAAAACACTTCATAACTTTCTGTGGCTTCTTCCTGCTTTTTAACTCGTTCCTACCTGAGCATGGTATTGGGGGATACTGTGCCTTAGGTAGTGGTTATAGATGGATCTTGTGCTGAATTTGAGTCAGCACTGCCTTAGCTCTCTGAATGGTTGTGTGCCCTTTGGGGACGTTGTACTGAAAGTATCAGAATGGTGAGTTTTGTGTCTCAGTCCAGCCATGTCAGTATTATCTGACCCCTGTGTGGGCTGCCAGCTGTGCCAACAGTTCATGGAATATCAGGATCCTTCCTAAGAAAGCTGTTTGATCTGTGCCAACCCTCTCTCACAGGTTTGTAATGTTAGACTTGTACTTGGCAGCTTTTCCTCAAAACATGAGTAAGCCTTTCCCTTTTGTCTTGCAAAGCTCCTGATTACTGGTAAGTCACCTCGACTAAGGAGGCATTAAATTCATGGTGGATTTTTAGAAAAGCACCCATCCATGATATTAAAGAGCTTTTGGTAGCATTTTACAGGCCCATGCACAGTATGCTTTGGGGAATTTCTTTGTTTGTGTCAGATATGTCTTTACATATTAGCATAACTCACATTTCCAGGACTTGTCTGCCTGGCACTACCAAAGACAACCTAAAGAATAACACCTTTTGTCTCAGGCTTTGTGTTTTGTGAGTAGAAACACAAAAATAAGAATGTACTTTGGAAGAAGTCAAGATCAGGAATACAGCTGCTAAGTTTTGCTGCCACAAGCAAGGACTGGAATGTTCTAACACCACCCTTGCTGTTAGAAAGGTGGTAGCACAGCTATGTACTAAGCTCTAAAAAATACTTCAGAATTAGTGTTTTGATATCAGGAAGCTTCATCCCACATGTTCTATAGAAAAAGGTCACACCAAGAAGTGCTAAATATAGATCCAGGGCTGTGTGAGCAGAAGCTTCCTGTGCCAAACCAGGGCATCAGCACGTAGGCTGGAATCCAGGGAAGTGAAATGATGGGAGTTAACTTACATTTGGTGAAGCCAGATTTTAGCTTAGTCTTTCAAGGCAGTTTGCCCAACATTAGTTGGGGTTTAATTGCTCCCCATTTTTAAAGCAAGCAAATCTTGACAGGAGCATCTGTGACAAAAATGGGCTGAAAATATCCCTTCTCTTGAAATTAAACAGCCTGTCTTTTCAAGCCTCTTTGTTCCTGAAGACGCAATTTTGCTCTTTTACACCAGGTCCATTTCTTATTAGTTCATATGGAATTACATTTGAAAGTTGAAGGGTAGTTTGACCTCATGGTTTTCATTATTCTACTCACCCTGCAATTACCAGCACAGATCAATCTGGAAAAAACCCCAGATACCTACTTTAGTTTTCATTAACAGCTGAATCATACCATGTTTCTAAAGGGGCAAGGCCCGGAAAGCACAGTTCTTGTCTCTCTCTCTCTCTCTTCTATTTTATTTTTAATGTCACTTGAATGCTACAGACACCTCAGTAGGTAATCAGGATATCCTTAATTAGAAAATCTACTTAATTGGGATGTCTTCCAGGGAAATGAATTAAGCCCAGTGGTATTTAATTATATTGCTTAGGGAAGCTTCAGTTTTTACATATCCATAGTGTGTGTATCCAAACACTTTCATCAGCAGTGTGTTTTTGGAAACTCTTCCCCTCCTCAAAATACTGCCCTGGGACAAGCTCTGTTGGTCAGAGGCAGTGAATGCTGCCTGTAGGTTCTCTTCAGTGAATCTCTACAGCTGCCAGAGCAGCTCCTTCACATCTGTCTGTGCAAAGCAGCCCCCTGAGCTGGGTCTGGCCAAGGCAAAACTCAGCACTGGGCAGAGAATTTGGAGCAGGCTGATGCATCACAGCACTTCAAATCGCTGAGGCTCCTGTGGCTCTGGCCTTTAGCTGTGGCACTATAAAAACTTTCCTGTGTGAGCTAACTTTTTGTTTCTCAGTGCCATTCCTCGCCAGCAAAAGCTGTGTGGAGCATATCCTAGTCCTGCTTGAGCTGAGCTTTAAATTGGATCAGAAGCTCTGTACCTGTTTGATACATACAATTATATTCAGCTCCACACCTCAGTATTTCCCGAGGTTGTTGATTATGTCACAGTATGAGAGCCCACTATTGGAATGGAAACAGGGGGAGGGAAAGGCTTAGATGGACCACTTCTGACACTAAAGCCACACACATGACAGTGAAAAATGAGGATTCAAGCACTGGTGCTACTGCTAGAATTAATTTGTGGTGCCCAGTGTGAACTGTTGGGTGTGATGATTGTGTATCTATGTTAAAAATGTCACTGCAAGAGAACACTGCTTTAGTTCACTAGGTCTGTTTTCAAAGGAAAGCATCAAACTTGCAAATCAAGCAGTTTGTTGTTAATTGCTGCATCTTAATGTCTCTTCTAATAAAAGATATTGTCTCTCTTTGCATAGTTCAGAACTTTAAAAATGCTGAACTAGAATGTCTGGAATATCTGCCAGCATTAAGAAATGTTTTTTGAAGATGTGGTGCTCAAATTAAATAATTCTGAGCTTCCCTCAAATTAAAATGCAAGCATCTTACTGATGGAAAGGCTATTTGTTAACTGAGATATATATACTTCAAATAAACTTTGTTTTAATGAGTCTTGTGGCATCCCTGCTTTCTTGATTTCCTAGCCTGCCTCTAGCAAAAACTTTCATGTGTCCAGTAGCTTGCAATATTTAATTAATTTATGTTCTCTTGCTTTTTAAGGACAAACTATGCGGTCAGTTTTGACTAAAACCTCTTAGTTTAAAAAGTTAACTCTTACAAAATCAAATACGAGTGACTGGGTAATTCCAGGGTCATTATTTGCACTAGAACTCATGTTGCTGTTCCTCTCCCAAATGAGAGCGAGCAAAAATCAAACACTGCAACCTACAGCAAGTGCATATGAATTAGAAAATGGAGAAGATCCAAGATTAGTTACACACAAAAGGGAAGTCAATTAGGCTGTTTCATTTTCTGGGGAAGAGTAACTCCAAAGTTAAGCATCACAGTAAATTTTCAATTAAGTACAAGAGTTACTTTTCTATTTTAACAGTCACTTTTGGTACGTGGCTGGTATAAGTAGTGACATACCTGGCATTTTAAAGACTGACATGAATAATGTAAAGGCCTTTATTTCAGCCTTCTGGTTGGGATATTTGGCTTTTATTCTTAACGAGCACGTAAGATCAGGTTTTGCCTCAGGACCCAAACTGTTCCCCTGTGTTACCCACACAGCAAACACTCCTTTCCAGCTCCCTCCTGTACTCATGTGCTCCTCTGGAAATCTGTCCCTGCTGTCCATGTGGCTTATTGAGGCAATAATTGACAGCAGCAGCCTCAACCAGTTAAACTCAATTTAAACTGGCACAGAGCAAAGCCAAAGAGCAGGTTGCACTAAAATGAATTAGATTTCTAACTGGCTTGAAACTTGCACAACTGCTGAGTATAAAGAAAGCTGCAAGTCAAACTTGAGTTTGTGCTGTTCTCTTTGGAAGCAGCTCCCTGGGAGCACAGCCTGCCTGTTGCAAGGGGTTGCTGCTGATTTTTCATGGAAATTGTGCCATTGATAGTAAAGGCTGTCCTGTCATCATGAGGTTTGCAAAGTAGCTTGAAGTACATTCAGCAGCAGGCACTGAAGGCAGGCAGGCAGCCAGATTGGTCCATCCCTCTTTAAACAGAAAACCATCTTTCCCACAATATTTTGAGAGAAACCATTAACCAAAGCTCAGTGTTTTGTGCTTTGAAGTACCTTGAAAATCAATCTACCTTTTAATCTTTTCATTCTGGTTTTCAAAAACTGCATTAAATGCTAGTTTTGGAGATGAGGAATTGCAGCAATTTCCTTGGACCTGGGCATATCTGGAATCCTTAGAGGCAAAATCCTAAGGGAAGGGGCTGGAAGGTGGCACAGCTGGGCTCAAACCTCAGCCCAGACTCCCCGTGAGCCAGGGCAGCTTCTGCTCTGCAGAAACATTTCTGGCAATCAAAGAGCACAAATGCAGAATGATTTTGACTAATTGCATCCTTGCTTATGCACAAGTGGTGCATAATAGATATTTACAAACCAGGCTGCTTTGCAGACATCAACACAATTTTATACTTGGAAGATGGAGTTGTGCTAATTTCATTTTGTGCTCCAAAATGAGAATGAGTAAAATGAAATGAGGTTCAGGACTGATTCTATGCAAACCTTTCCATTGTAGATTGTTATAAGCAAAAGAAATACATGTAACCCCATTTGTTTTGCCTTCATGAATGAGATCTGGAACACTTTTTATACATTGGAGCTTGTGATGCTGAGTGACACAGACGTGCTCTGACTCAAAGCTGAGCTATGAAGGGCTTTTGGTCATGGAAGTTTTTTCACTTCTGCTTTGGACTGTGTTGGGGAGCAAAAATCTTAAAATCCTTAGCTTTGCCCCTGACTCTGATAGCTATTTAACTGCTTATTCCACTGGAAGAGTTTCTGAAAATAAAAATGTATTTTTGCAATATGAACTACTCTGTACTGGTTTGAAGGGAGAAGTGAGATTCTAATTATTGATTCTTGTAAGAGTTTGAAATAGGACATTTAACTTCATAACTATTTCCTCTGGGTGTGCTGCTTTGTTCACAGCCTTAATTTGTCCTTTGTTTTTGAGGTTTTTTTGGTTGGTTTTGTTTTGGGTTTTTTTGACAGAGGTGATCAAATCCTGGAGGAAGGTGATAAAAATCCCCCAAGCCAAACACACACAAAACAAATTGACAATAAAATCCAGCATATTAATCTTAACTGTTTGCTTGAATTTCCACTGGAGCTGCTCTGGTGGCCCTGGCAACTTGTCATTCCTGCTTTCTCACTCTGCCTGTTCAAGCCATCAGATTTAATTTGCACAAGTGCCCACCAGAAGCACTTTTGCAGCTGTATTATAGACACACTGTGGTAGAACACAGAACAGGGACACTCTCTGAAGCAGTAACATCATCTTCTCTGTTCATGCTCAGCTTCTTTCCACTTTCTTCTTGGCCTCATCCCATCTCTTCAAATACTAGTGACCCCTTAACACACAATTTTTGCTCGGGAAATAAATTCTTTTGAAGGATAAGACAGTCTTGCTGCTGTGGATTGCCCTTTGCCCTGTTACAGTGTGAGAATAACACCCCCAGAAGAGAAGCTGCTCATCAGCTGTGGTGGCAGAGTGAGGTCCCAGGGTGGAATCCACTACTCAGTGCATTGTGATTCTTTTAAAAGGCTTTTCTCTAGAGGGAAACATGTTTCAAAAGTTTTAATATTTTGTAGAGATAAAGTCTTCCTTTTAAAGTCATTGTTGTCTTGTTCTGATACATCATTTCAGAAGAAATCATTCAAAATGCTGTGCTGCCTGCAAGTGAAAGATTTAAAGCAGGCTGTGTGCTCTAATACTGAATTCAGAGTAGGGACTTGTGTGAGGTTACAGCTCACATCTCACTTTTTTTTTCCCCAATATTTTTGTCCTCTCTGTTTTCCCTTTTTTTTCCTCAGATTATCCTAATGTTATAGGAGGTCTGGGCAAACACAAAGTACCCTTTTGAGAGAAACAGTTACTCAGCAAAGAATGATATAAACAACAGCAGCAGTTCTGGGAGGAACTTGTAGCTGCATAGGGTGCTGCTGGTTCTCCCTTCCTATCCAGAGACAACAATGGGAATGTTAAAAGGGGCTGAGCATCAACATTTCCTGGGATATTATACATATATAAAAAATCCAAATGAGAATGAACCCTGTAGTTTACAAACTGTGCTGTGGCCAGACCATGTTTTAGGGGTTCATCAATGACAAGGAATCCTCATTAGAAAAATGTACTGCAGTAGGAGATAATCACAGAACTCTGTCCTCACATAGGACTGAATATAAATGGGTCAGGCTTATGGAAGACTTGAGTTCACAGTTTGGGACTGCTAAACTAAACTCAACTGTGCCAGCTGGGAGTTCTGTGATACAAACTTCGACACATTATTCTTTCATAAGTGTGTGACTTCCCTCTCAGGCACAGAATACAAGTAGAAACCTCAATATTAGACACAGGAGTGGGTAACTTAAATGTTTAATGTGCCCTTTGCATTTCTGTCAGTCACCTGTTGGCAGCTGCAGGCAGTGACTTGGAGCCATCAGGGCAGGGTTGGAGTGTGCCTTGTGTGTTTGGAACAGGCAGGATGGAGCCAACCCAAATAACTGAACAATGAGCCTGGTCTCCCTTTCTATCACTAAATAGATTTTTTTTTACCTGTAACTTTTAAAAAAAAAAAAATTGCAGTAAAACTCTGCTACTGTTTAGGTTGGTTTTCTTTTTTTTTTTTTTTTTTAGTTTGCCTTTTGTTTGGTTTTTTCCAAGGTGCTTTAGGAAACAATGTATGTAAAACTAACTAAACAAAAATCCACTGATTTAAAAGATAGGAGGCTCATAATGACACTCTTAAGAGTCCTATGATCCAAATTCCATATTCCTATTTCTTCTTTTATACCAGTATTCTCTTTGATTATTTCCCTAAGCCTTGCAGCCACTGGACTCAATAGATAGCTATTAGCAGGAAGGGAATAAAATAGTTGGTGTTGGGAGGACTATGTTTGATTTTGTTTAATTTAAAAAAAAGTGTAGTCTTTCTAAAAGTAGGAAGTAGTAGAGAGTAGTTTTGCCACACTCCTACATATTTTTATATTTTCCTATTTTAATAAATCTTCCTGAGGTATGTGAAATAAATGAAGTCCATGGACACCCTCTATGTGATACTTCTATTCCTTATTAGAAATTCCTTGTCTCCATGAAGGCATATTTTTTTTAAAGCCTTAGAACCTCTTCATGTAGGAAATCGAGCCAGCCCTGATGAATCAGGTCAATGTTTCTGTTGTATATTTGAAAGCAGTGCATGTATATTTAATATGTTCTAATATTTGATCTTTGGCATAGCTGGCTTAGCTGGACTACGTGGCCCAGCTCTCATTTGATGCAGTTCCACCAGAGCTCACGGGAGCACTGCTGGGTGCTGAGAGCAGCTTAATAATGCAGAGTATCTGTGAGTCATTTCTAAAAGGAACTTGGGGTTCAAGGGATGGGCCTGCATTCCTTTCAACCCCCAGAGAAGCAGAATTTCTCTGAAATGAGGAGCTGGTGCCATTCTGGACTTCTTCCCAAACAGCCTCTTTTGTTTGGTGCTCAGGTCCAGCACATGTTGGGGGCAAGGACATTGCCAGTGTGTGACTTCCTTCAGTGTCTGCTTGAGTGAGAAGAGCGAGAGGGCTGTGAAAGGCAATAGATTTAGTGGTCATTGCTGTTACTAAACCCCTGTTTCACTGGTCCAGGTGCTGCTCTAATGTGGTCCAGAGCCACTGGATATGGGATGGAATAAATCTCTAAAATTCTTATTGAGTATTAGAAGGCAAAAGCACTTATTTATTTACAGCGTGCTGGGTGTGTAGGAATCATTCCCAAAGTATGCCCCTGAATTACAGAGGTTCTACAGTTTTTATTCTGTAATATCCAGAAATTACATGATCTGATACAACCTCTTCCCAAACCATCTCTCCCATTGCACTGCCCTCGCCACACCTCCTGAGTCTGAGTCGGTGGTCCTAAACAGCCATCCCTTCATCTTCCTCATCATCTCTGTCCTCCCTGGACCACCTTCAAAGGCCTCTCGGTAGCTTTGACTATTTGTGTCAAGTGGTGTGGCTGTTACGCCTCTTTCTTACTACATTTCTACAGAGAAGTAGCCCTTCACCTTGCTAAAATCTTTTGTCTGTTGAAATTCTCAACAAGAATGTTAAACAGCATTTTTAGAAACCTTGTACAAAGGTACTTAGCAAGGTAAAGGTACTAACAAACTAT
>JAOXXN010000230.1:7128656-7144591 GCA_026770055.1 Myrmophylax atrothorax
ACCTTCTATAATATAGATTTTGAGGCATCCCTTTGCTGCTGCCTGGGTGCAGCATGGCAAGGAAAGAGTGTTTTCCGCTTGGATACACAGAATCTGTCACAGTTCCCATTGCAGTGTCCTGTTCCCTGGCACAGCAGTGCTAATGAGAACAGCAGATGACAATTAAGCATTCAGGTGCAGCCCCTGTAACGAGGAGCCTGGGTCAGAATGGCCTCTGTTGTCATTCCCATCCCATTAAATTCCGAGCCCGGCATTGCATGTGCCTTCCCCGCTGCTGATCGTGAGAATTAAAGGATGAGGCTGCTGGGACCTCCTTGAGCAGCTGCTTGGTAATTCTGGCTGGGAAACGCTCTCCCCACAAGCAATATCACACTCTGCTCGCTTTGTTAAATATATAGTGAGGGATTTACAGGCTCAGGCTGGAGGAGATTGGTAGTGTAGAGCCTTAGCATGCAAAAAGAAGACTGTGCCCCCAGAGATAACGATCCTTTCTAGAGTTCTGTGGTACAAAAGGATGCTGGGTTCATGTTTCCTTGCTGTCAGCCATCATGGAGAGGAGACTGAAGCACACTTGCAGCTTTTCTTATGCTCTTCAAAGAGAAAAGGCACCGTATAAGCAGGAAAAGTGCATATTTCTGTTGGTGATATTACCTGCAGTTGATTCCTTGCTGGCAGGACTGAATTGTTCGGTTCCCTAAGGACAGGCAATTCTGCTTCATTTATTATGGACCTGCTCTGCCCATGTGCCAAACTGCCCTAAGCAGTGGTAAGACACCTAAACAACAAATTCTGCTTCAACTTGGACATGCATTGGCTGTTGAGAGGTTGTATCCAGTAGCATCTCTGTTCAAAGGAATAATTTGGACAAGCACAAACCCTTCCTCTCCATTTTGGGGACTTTCTGGGGAAGTGACACTGCTCAGTCAGAATGAACTGTACAAATCCAGGTCCTCATGTAACTCCTCCTACCACCCAAGCAATATTAGAGCACCAGGGGGCCAGGCAGGCTGTTGAATTGAATTGGGTCTTGTCCTTTTGCTGTTCTCACTCAAATAATCAAGCCCCAAGTGGGTGTGTGCATTTGCCAGTATATGTGCTGCAAAAATACCATATAACTGTGGTAAGAGGATTTTTCCTTTCATTATAGGTTACAATTTTTCTTGGTTGCAAGCAGGTTTTTGCTGAAACTTGAAAATAAGACTCAAATTGCCAATGTGGGCTCTGCTGCTCTAACTTATTTTCCAGACCTTTCCTTGACTATTAGCTGAGTATTATGCTGTTAAACAAGGCTGGCACTGTAAATATATTCTTTATTCCCATGTAAACAGCCTTAAAGAAAAAGTATGAGGCAGTGAGGATTAATAGGAAAGCAGCATCATATGTGCTAATTCCACTTTACTTTTAACAGTTCTATTGAAAAAGCAGTGAAATTTTTATTTTTGAGACAAGGCCTGGGACTTGGCAGCATAATTGGTGCAAAATAGACTGCCTGGACAAGCTTGATTTAAATAGGATCTAACTCTAGGAGGTAGGAATGTTGCACTGTGCAGAACCTCATTTTTAAGAGTTTTTGGAGAAGTCTGAACCTGAAAAATGTCCACAAGTAATGTATCACACTGGAATACCAAGTTTTCTTTGTCTAAGAAGAATTCAAAATTAAAAAGCACAAAAGTAACAAACCCCCTTTCTTTTTGCTTTTCCTTTGTCTCTGATTTCCACAGTGGTGACTTCCCAGCTGCCCTGGCTGCTCTGAGATCTTTTTAGACTGAGTTCACTGTGAACTTCAGCCCTGAATTGAATCTGTGCTGCTTCTCATAGGAAGGGAAGAAAAAAAAAAGAAAAACGTGTAAGCCTTAACTATGGCCTTAGGAAATACCACCTGGGGTTGAAGCTTAAGTGTTAATCTTTGAACAATTAAGTGGCACTAGTTCTCAGAACATGCAGGTGACCCTCCTGCAATCACTCTACCCAGCAGGATGCATTTCTACTTAATTACCTCTCCCTTCTATGTTTGAGCTTTGCCAGCCACCCCCACAGCAACAAATGCAGCTCATCCCTAAAGCAGTGACTGAACAGGTGACACACTGAACACTCCCCTCTGCTGCTCCAGGTGGAGCTACAGCAAGGCCCTTTTAAACCTCTGAATGCTTTTTCTCCTTTTCATGTGTGTCCCTTCTTTTTGTCTTTCCCCCCTCCAGCAGTTGAGTCCTGACTCCATGGACAGGGGAAGGCAGAGCCGGGCAAGAGGAAAGGGCTGCCCCAGGAGGCACAAGCTCAGGAACTCCTGACATCAGCTCACACCCGGAGTGTAGCTCCACTTTTAACATATGTTTAACTACACGATCCACTGTGGAGTAAAGCCCTGACTGAGCTGCCTTCATTTCCAAGTCCCAGCTGCAGCAGAGCTCCGTTAGCATGGCAGAAGTCCCAAACTAATGAGTTTGGGAAGCTGCTGCTGCTGTATTGCCTTCCCTTCTGGTGTAGCTCATTTCCAGCCAGCTCGGATGTCTCTCAAGTGCTGTTTTGCATGATAGAGATAAACCCTAAATAACCTGTGCAAGGCAAGCGTGAAGTCCAAGTCCAGTAAGACACAGATAAATCTCTGTCTCCTGAGCTATCCTTCTGAGCAGCAGAGCCTGCTAACCTCTAATATACCATTTTACATATAAGGTAGGTGAATTGTTGTGTGCAGCCATTGCACTACTTGCTGTCTTGTCAGGTCTTTTAGAGGTTACTGATCTGAGCAGAAGGGAAAGTTCTCAGGTAGGAAATTCTGGAGTTGAAAGGAGATATTTATCTCTGTGCAGTCAGTTCACCTTAGCTGGAGGTTTCTCTTTTTTTTTCCTTTTTTTTCCCCCTCTCTCTCCTTCTCCATCCTCAATACACTTACCAGATGTTGAGTGTTGAGAGTATTCATTGTCGTTCCTTAACTAACTTGAAAGCCTCAGGTATTCAAGTGCTTCTCTAAGCAGTAAATCTGGGAAGCCCCACTGGAAATAGCAGCTCCAATATGGTAACAATGCCTGCATCACACAATACAGGGAGATGAAAAGGAGGTCGTTTCCTTCATCTCACTTCAGAAGTCTGGCATGTCTTTTGGCAGGACTCATTTGGACGTTGCTCTCTGTAATTAAACAGTGTATCATCATGTATACAGGGCATGGGTGAAAGAAGATCTCCAGAAGACTGAATTCAAGTTGCCCAGACAACCCTAATTTTGGCATTGCTTAGTGTTCAAGTACTTGACTTGCAACTTTTAAAACCTCAGTTTTCGTTTTTGATGCTGATTTACTCAAAATTCTCTGTCCCTTTTTTTTTGTGCCTTTGATTTTTGGGTTACAGCAGAGTACATTCACAGTTTAAAATAGAGATTTATGATTTTTTTTCATTCAAACAGTCTTCTCAAATCTGGAAGAGCTATTTTCACCTCTCCCCTTGTATCTGCCTTCACACATTAAATGTCTATCTGCAATGTTCATGGCTATTAGTGCTATCAGGCCCTTTCCTTCTCATAGTTATTAATTGGAATAGTCCTCATTACTTTCTTTTGGAAGATCAAAGCTAACTTTGGTTAGGTAGGAACCAAGGGGAAAGAGATACCAGATCAAGACCTCCTTCTGTTCTCTAGTCATTCCATGTTCACACATTTACATTTACACAACAGTCCTTTCTACAAGTAATACACTGTAATAGTTTAATGTGAAAGCACAGGGGTTTTTCAGTGGCAATATATAGGACTTAAAGCTGAAAATATGGCTGCAACTTTGTCTCTATTGCCTTACATCAGAGATATTTTTCTGTACTGTGCAGAACTTGTTTCCTATCATTTAGGGGTTGGTTGGTGCAATTCTGTCTTGATGTTTCACAGTAATCTCTGCTACTATCACACCAATGATTCCCAGATAAATGTGAAAATGCAGGGTGGTTGCAGAAAAAACATTATGATGGGAATGCATTCAGTGGGATTATGCTGTATTGTTTAATCTAAAATCAGTGCAGGGGTGTAGGGCAAGGGGGGGGGGGGGATTGAGCTGGATCAGGGATAACATGCAAAGGGCAGTAGAGAGGTCCAGGAGTTTAGGGTTGAAGTCTGGAATTTTACCAAATTTTTTCAGTTGGGAATTTTTTGATTCCAACACATGAACAACACAGAAAAATAGTTTAGAACACAAAGCCCACCCTGCTCTATGAATAGTTCAGTCTAAGGCAGTGCAGCATCTCCTGCGTCATCCCCTCTTATCATGTGTAATCAATGATACAGTTAATGCAGCATGACTTGTCAAGTGATTAACGACCTGGTGGGGACATTAACAATGTAAAACTTTATTTGCATTTACACTAATGATTTTATAATGAGATTTTTATTATATTAATGAAGACTGCTGAGAGAAGAAGGGAAAAACAAAGCTGAAACTCCCCTAATGTCTTCCTTTAATAGAGTACCCTCTGCTAACGCTTTGTTGACATAGGTGCTTATTTGCATAAAGGAAAATATGGGCATTTAGAATCAGTAATTATGGAATGCTTGATGTACTTGGTGGTAATTATTATATTAATTGGGTTGTTTTGGGAGGGGCTTTATGGAAAATTTATTTATACAATAATGCAGAGAGGAGAGAAAAGTTTTTAAAATAGCTGCACTTTTATGTTAATTGGTACCATATCTCAATAACAAAATATGGGATAAAAACACCTGTGAGAGCAGCTTATCTTTAGGCAGATACATCCAGAAAGACAGAGCAGGGATAGCAGTTCATGGTGTTGTTTCAGTGAATTACAAACCTTTTTAACTGGGACAGAAAACTGGCAGAGGTTGAGCTGTTGGCTGTTAAGTCCTAAGAAAAGGAATTAGCCCTGAATGTGACTTCTGAAAAGCAACATCAGCTGCTTAGTGCCACTTCCAGATGTTGCCTGAAGGAGAAATTTAAAAACCAAGCATGACCCAAACAAACTGAATTATTGGAGTACACTTTTATTGAAGCAACTTTTGCCTAATGACAGGCAATAATAATGTCAGGAATTAAGAAATAGCTCTTTGTGACTTGATTTTTGCAGTGCAGCTCTGAGGCTGCCTTCCTGTAAGTACCCATGCCAGCACTTTCCAGTATTTTCAGGAGAGAGCTTTCCCACAACTCTGCTCAAAAGTAAGAGATCAAAAATATCATCTTTCTTCCTCTCTTGTCAACTGTAACCCTGGTATGAAAAATGGAGATGTTAGTCAAACAGACAACCTCTCTGAGAATGCAGTAATAGATTTGGTTGTTTAAGGCACAAATATTACAAAACCTACCACAATTGTTTTCATTCTCTTTAATGGCTTCACCTAAACTGCCTTGCTTTGATTTCTCTCCACCTCCTCCAATGGACTAGCACAGTTACCACCAGCAAGCTGGTTTTCTGTATTTCCTGTAAGTGGTTGGTTAGAGTAATGAGGTTTCTTGGCAGGCAGCTCTAAAAGTCAAGTTGCTGTCAAGAGACTTAATTTCATTGTATCTACTCTACCACACATGATGCAACCTGCATTAATTAAGATTGCTAGGAACAGAGTTGGGGGATTAAGGATGCAGTCAGGCATTGTGGGACTGTAAGGATCTCCAAGGATCCAGAGGTTTGTAGCATGAATGTCGTGGCAGAAAAAGGTAAAACATATCAGATAAATATCAGATAAATTCTTCCAGGACCCCTTTTCTTAAGCTGCTCTACAGTGAGTAACTTGGGTGATGCTGCTGGAAAAGACAGTCCAGTGGGGGAGGTGAGAAACATTGGGTGGAACTGCAGGGATAGACCCCAGGGCTAGACTGGCTGTGGAGCAGAATCTGTGGTGGAAAGTAGCAGGAGCTTGAGAAGAGAGAGCCCAAAGTCCAAATCCTTTTGAAGTCTTCTCAACAGCATAAATCTTGATTCAAGTAGAGTGGACTCTGAAAGCTGTAGCTCAGCTGCAGCTCAGCTGCAGCAGTGACATATATGACTGATAGCTCTGAATCAAGCATTCTCTAGGTATGTCTTTCAAGGAGTACTAAAGCGAAGTCAAAGACAAGAGTCAAATTCAGAGGTATTTTTAATCAGGCTTTGGAAGACCAGAGAGCCTCACAACCCAACAGAATCTCTTTAGAATATTTTTATTGGCCTCTGTGGATGAGAATCCTGTGCTCTTAAGATTTTTGTAATTTTTCACGTGTGAAACAATGCTGTGTTTTCAGAAGTTAGTTACAGCATAGAATCACTACTGGACTACATGAGCAGAACTCTAGAAAGGGTTCAGCTGAAGTAGTGAAGGCTGATTTTGTTATGGTGAATTTTTTAGCAATAGAGCAGCACGAAACAGTTCCCCAAAAGCAGGTTTCAGTAGTCTGTTTCAAATTACAAAGATCGATAATTGTGGGTTTGCAGCAGCTTTTAATTAGGGTTTATATCCTAAACTGGATCTTCAGCAATTTACCTCATTACAAAAATCCCATCTACGAGTTTTCCTGCACAACTTCCTGGAAACAGGTCACAGTCCAAAACTTCAACTTTTCAGTTTAATGAAAGTAAATATTTATGGTCCTGAAAAACGTGTGTTGCCATTTCTCATCTACAGCTCTGTATAAACAGAGCATTTAAGTGGAAATGCAAATGTTCTTTCTTCTGCACTTCTGGGAGCACCTGAACGATATATAATAGCAAAGTGCATTTTTTTTCCAAAGGATTTCTTGAAATCAGTTTAAACTTCTCTAAAGATTCTAGCAGGAGACAGCTGAAAAGAAATGAAGAAGAGTTGTGCCAAGGAAATTACATTACTGTCATTGCTAATTTGCCTTAAATAACTGTGAGAAGAAGTAGTCCATTCTCTGTTAAAATTTCCCATTGGCTTACAACCAAGTGGTGAATATTATATTTTATAGACTCTGACATGAAGACTCTGTTTAAATATTTATCTTTTGAACTGCTGTGTTTACAGCTAAAACCTTCCTTCAACTTAAACTTCAGCAATAACGGGATATATTCCTCTTCTGAAGTTGTCTCAGGTGAAAATGCCTCAGCAGGTCAGGTTTTAGGAGGTTCTTCAGGGCTCTCAGGTTATTTTCTCAGATGGAGGTCAATGCTTTAAAGGTCAAGGTGCAGTGCACCCCATTCCCCCTTGCTTGTGAGTTTGGGGGAGCCATTTGGACTTCCCCATGGAGCACCTTTCCATGTTGACAGTGTTGCATGGTTTGACTGCTGGGTTTTGAATGAATGGAACAAATCCAGGCTGTGTTGGTGGCTGAATTTTCCACCTTTCAGAGCCTGTTTGCACTCCCTGGTGCTGCTCAGGCTGCCACCTCAAAGCCTCCAGCTGAGCACTGCTGACAGCGTGGCTGGGGGACAGGCCACCACTGGAGAGACCAAAACACATGGCTGTGCTTCTGCCTCAGGGATAGTTAAGTCCATAAATTGAGCTCACTTTTCTTCTCCTTAATATTTGTGTTTTCCAAGCTGCAAAATATTTGTGAGTCCCACGAATGAGTTTTTGCCAAGTCAGAGCAGTGCTGGCCCCTCTGTGCCGTGTAAAGGAAGTGTTGGAAAGTGTCTCTGTCATGTAAAGGAGCCTTGAAATTTATTGTGTCTCTGATTGTGGTTTGGGGAACAGGCTGGAGCAGGTATAAATTCTGGTGGAGAGTCAGTTGGGCCTCATAAAGATGCCACCAGGAAGCCTGCAACTCTTGAGTACTAAACTTGTTAGTGTTTAAAACATCGAGGGATGATATAAATCTGATTTCAGTGCTGCATCTGCCCCCTGTGGGCACCAGTTCATTTGCCACTGGGTACTGTGGGTACAGTGCCAGCTGTAATGGAAGTGGGAAGGATTGAGCAGGATAATACCTGGTTTAAAAGGAGGAATCCCAGCAACCAAGTTCAAAAGGGTGGCTGCAGTACAGCCCTGTGAGTCCTGGGGGATGGAACATGGACAAGGGCAACGATGGTTTGAGCCAGACCATCAGTGGTGGCTGCTGTGCTGGAGGATGTTTGGGAAGACAGATCCAAATCCTTTGTGTTTCCAGGCCTTGGTCTTCAGGCAGCCTTTGCCAGCTACAATTCCAGACCCTCAGAAGCAGCTGGGGGACTGTATTGAATATCTTTACCTGGAACAATGAAATAAAAATGCCTTTTCTAATCAGACTTTAAATTCTGCTTTTGCATGCAAAGGCACTTTTCCCAGTTAAGAATGTTTAAGACCAAACACCTGCAAGATTTCTTTTGCATGTACTTTTTTTGTTAAAGTGAATCATCCTGTTGAAACTGCTGAGTGATTTACAGTATCAGCATGGACCAAGGAACTGCTCTGGAAGGCAAGCCCTTACTTTGCTCCAGGCTTTTCATCTCCACTGCTAGTGAAACAAATTGATTGATAACAATTAGTCTTATTAATGGCACACATGCTACCCTGACGCTGAATGGGCTCTGCAGGCTTTGTCTGATTGAATTTATTTGTGTCTTTCTAGGTTAATCAAATATTTCAAAGAAAGGTGACTGGTGAATACTAAATTCTTTGAGTCTATCAGTATTCTGAACAGCTGTTTCCAGCTATCCAAAGTCACTTGAGCTGATGTAGGTGTATTACATAAGCTATTTATTGCCAAAGTAGATTTTTATTTTTTGTAAATGCACTTGTCTTGCAATTAATAAAGCCCTTAGTAGATGCTTTTTGCAGGAAGCAATGCCCTTCACAGAAATACCAGTCATTTCACAAGGGAAATTTCACACTTGAGGAAGATATGGAAGAAAACCCCCAGCTTGGTACTTGAAATTGCCCTAAGTAATTTTTTCTTTTTTTGTGTACTTTTAATTTAGATATTTCTGAATTTCAACCCAGTAACTATAAACAAAGTTTTCTAAGTACATCATATGTTTTTCTCTGATCTTCAAAATTCTATTTTCCAATGTGTCTTTAAAATGCAGAAGTATGTCAAAGCATATTTCAAAATAAGCAGTTTATTGAATAAACTTCTGTGAAAGAAATTGCATTTCCTAGATAAAAATATGTGAAAATGTTCCCTTGCTGGCGTGATGTTTAGATCCATTGTTTCAATTCCTGGTGGGGACCAGCACTTGAGAACCTCTCCCTCAGCCCTGTCCTGTCCTGGTGGGGACAGCATTTGTCCTCAATTCTCTAAGAAAAGAGAATTTAACTAAACCTTCTCCTGAAAACATCCCAACAGCTCCTTATTCCAGAGGGGAGAATTCCAGCCAGGCAGGTCAGAGAGAGATGAGGGTTTGCATCCCTGAAACGCCAGTCTTTACTTTTAATAAGTAAAAGTTAAGTAAGAAAATAATTTTATTAATCTCATTAAGCTTGCTTTGTTTTAACAAGCACTAAAAATGATAAATAATTAACCAGCCAAGGAAGCCATGTGCTAGTGGGTTATTAATTCAGGCCCAGGGCACATTGCAAGTCATGATCTTGAAGGCAAAATGACTTTAATCAAAAGGCCTGCATTAATTACGTAGGCACTCCAGTCCCTTTTTCTTGCTATGATAATACCAACTTTATTTTTGTTTAGTTTTGCTTCACATGAGCAAACTTGTATATTTTGGGGACAAAAACCCAACTCTAGAAAGTCTGCAGTGTAGATTTGGATTTAATTAAAATTACTGAGATTGAGGCTGTTGTAGCCCCAGCCACTGCATGTGCCTCTTCAGCCTCAGTGAACAAAATTTCAAGGGTTTTGGAGCCCCCCAGTCCATCTGGACTGTTTTCATGTCCATCTCATGACAGATGAAATGGGATAGAGGACTTCTGCCTGAACTTGGATAAACCAAGCAGAGAGGAGCCAGAATGTCTTTTAATTTGTACCTGAAGAATTAATATTTATTGTTTTATTGCTACTTCTTGGTCTTGGTCCTCCCTGAAGGCTTGAGAGCAGCTGAAGTGGAGCTTTACAGGGTCAGTGTAGAGCACAAACCTCATTTAGGCTCAAGTTTAAGCCTTGCAAAGGCACCAAGCACTGAATTCCCTCCAAGGTGACCACACCTCTGCCTTAGCTACATGCAAACATGCCTTGCATTAAGGTACATAAATGGATTTTTCTACGTTTCAAGGTAGCAATAAAGCATCAGCTCTCCTTAACTGGGACATTACCAGTACTTGTTACTGGGCACACATGAGATGGGCAAACCTTATTTCTAAAAAGGTGCTGCTGCTTTGCTCCTTTTTTTTTTTTTTTTGTAAAACTGTCACATTACTCACAAATCTCACAGCTAGATTTTTTTTCTTTTTTTTTAAATGTCAGTTTAATTACATTTGAGAAACTCAAGGGAACCAAAGGGGAATGACTTTCAGGAAGGCATGTTTAGGTGGGCTCTGTATTCATAACTGAGGTCTCAGTACCTGCAGAGAAACATCTGGCCACTTCATTATGGTGCTTAACCAAGAAATGAACTCTTTTGAACATAAATTCACAGAACATGCTAGTTATTTTGCTTTAACCTAGAAGGCAATTTTGTGACACTTTGCTCTTCCTCCTTTCTCTCCTGCAGCTGTCCCCAGCAGGGCCTTAGTCCAGCTAAAGAGTCTCTTACAGAAAGGCTAAAAGAGGAAGCATTTAGAGTTGTAACTAAAATAAGAATAAAGTTCCTTCTGTCCTATGAAGTCACCTATGAATTTGCAGTGCAGTACAGAGGAGAACCTTTCCTTCCTCCTCAGGTTAAGACCCTGCAAGCATCAGGATTGCTTCCCTTTAGCTGGCACCAGAAGGAATTTGGGAAGAGCAGAAACCATGGAATATTCTCTAAGCTAAAATGTGAGTCTAGTTCAGAATTAGTAGGAGTCAAGATCTCTTACCAGCTGCATCTGAGGCAGATCAAAGATAGCACAGAGAAAAATAATTTATCTGTCATGTAGACAGACTGAAACCAGTGAAGCAGCTCAGAGAGAACTAGAGCAGCGAATAATTATCCTGGAGCAAAGATATAAATGTAGGGATGATGGGAAAGGTTCCCATGAGCTGTGATACCAGTAAAGAGTGGAAGTATTTAAGCAGTATGTGATGACATATCTGGGTAAGTACAGCATGCCTCAGGTAATGCTGCAAAGTGTCCTGACAGCAGCTTCACATTTCAGTTCTCCCACATCTTACACATTTATCTGTCAATCTCAAGTGATTTTAATCACCCCTCCCAAAAAGAGCACTGCCCAGAGTATCCTGTGAAGGAACCTGAGATAAGTGATTGGAGCAGGGAATCTGCCACTCTGCTTCTGCTGTCAGCCTAAAATATCATTTACCTTTACACATAAAAAATGGATGTCATGGTGTGCAGCTGTTGGACTATTTCAACCAGGCAGCAAAAATGGTCAGTACAGTTTTGTTTAAGATGCTGCATAACAGAACGTATGTCATGGCTGCACCTCAAGGACACGTTGTCTTGACCAAAAGTGAGCAGCACGTTGTCATAGGCTTGAGAATGTGTGTGTGTGTGTGTGTTGGAGCTGCCCCACTGTTCCTAGGTGCAGAATCATGTTAAATGAAAGAAAATTCTTTATAAACTGTTTTGTAGATATATTTATCCAAAAGAAAGAACATGGAGACCATCTAGAAATGAGGCAGAAATGTGTTTGGGATCTAAATTTCTCCTGCAAAAAGGAGTTGATGCAGCCTGTGCCTGATCCAGGGCCAGCAGTGCTGACACTCATACAGACCAGCAAGAGGGTGTCCAGCTCTAAATTCAATTCCTTAGGAACAGAAACATGAGCTTTCTTTGAAGGCCTATAAACCCTTTTTTCCACATCCTGAAATCTTACACTGGGCTGCTTCTTCCAGACATCTCACAGTGAGCCACAGTGCAAATTGAAAAGCCTCCTCTCAGTGCTGTGCTGGTTTAATTGCTAAATGAAGACGAGCACCTGACAGAAATGTTAGCAACATGACTGGTACCAGATGCAGAGATGCTTATTCATTCAGGAGAGGCAAGATTCATAATTAACAGGAGCAGGTTTGATTGTGGAGGCTGTTCAAGTGAGTGAGTCTCAAAATGGCTTTGCAGAAAAATCAAACCCTGCCCTTACCTACTGAAAATCTTTGATGCAAACCCAGGGAATGCAACAACATTCAAAAGACAACAGTGACTCGTGTTTTTGTAATTTTGCCTTTAGCGGGAGGGGAAAGTGTTAGAACTGCTTTAAAGGAGGAAAAAAATAAAGGTGACAAATCATGGATTCTGTAGGGTTCCCTCCACTTCATTGGAGTCGTCACAGCCTGGTGAACACTTAATAATAGACAAATTGGTAAGTGAATTGGATAGATAGAGATCCTCTTACTGACATCCAACAAAGCTTTAAAACCCCTCCCTACTTTAGACTGTAATAAAAACATCAGTGGAGATACATTTCACAGAGCCTGTGGATCTCAAATGAGGCAGACTGGACTATCTCATTTTCCTGAGTTTCTAAGGAATATGCATTCTCATCTGCATATTTTACAGCTGTTTTGACAGCCAGTGCATAAACACACAGAATAAATACAGCTATCAGCTAAAGAGTATCTCTAGACATTGTCATTTTCGTTTAAGCTTGCTGATGATATACAAAATAATCACAGGAATATATTTACTGCAAGTAATGCTCGTTGCTATGGTATATTACAAGATTAAAAGCATAAATTCCCTCATGTGGGGAAAAGGCTGTAATATGCAAATACTTGAGACAAGTGGGAAAAGCTGTCACTGTGTTTGCCAGTGAAAATGGTTCAGCAGGAAGGTGTTGCCTTCAGATGCTTGATTGTACATATAGAAGGAGCTCCAGGGGCAGTGTCAGCTCTAGAACTCAGTCCTGGATGGTTTGTGCTCATTACCACTTTCCAAATGTTACTGTAAGTCTTTATTTTATGAATTGCTTCTTGTTTTATCAAGAATGCTTGGAAATACTTACATATATTGCCAACCTGTTACCAATAAACCAGTCCAGACTACTACAGAAGATTCTGATATTCCCAACTTATACCTCAGGTGGAAGAAATTACTCCCTAAAAATGTGTGGATGTATTTAATGCTGAAAAGATTTTTTCTATAAAGCTGAGACACTGATAAGCAGAGCTATGGCAGAAAAGGGCAGAGGAGAAAGCAGCTAAGATGTGTATACATACTTTTCGTGGTTTTGATTATGAAGAAGTGTTTGAGAGGGTTTCTATAACACAATAAAATAAGAAAAGGTGCGTTTGTTCTGAGCAGATAGAAATGAGTGTAAATGTTGGCACATAGGACGATGAATTAGTGCATAACACCCAGGAGATCTAAGGGTGTTGTTCTGTCTCCAAAACATTATTAACATTAGTTCACTGTAAGAAGTACAACTATGTTTGTCTCAGTTATGAGGAATGTCTGTTATTAAAAATGCCAAGTAGATTCATGCTATGCTCTAAATAATTGAGGAATTTCATAGAAATTATACTAAATAACATGTTAATGCCCTGCCAGCCTATTCTGTACCATCTACCACAACAATTCAAAGACATCAGTGAAGTCTCCATATGGGCAAATGCACCTGTATAGGAGGGGGAAATAATCCAGAGTTGTTTGGGTGCCCCTAAGAAGACAAATCATGCTTTCTAAATAATTTAAGGTGACAAATCACCCTGAAGTTTAGCTTGCTGCCTGGCCATGGGCACACAGAGGCATTTCTCTGAATTCCTGGGGTGCAGACTTGCAGCACACCAGTTGTCCTGTGGCAGATCTTCCTGTGCACGTCCTTTCCTGGGGTTTATCCTGTTCCTCCTGGGGGGAAGCTGCTCCCCCATTGCTGTGCTGGGGATAGGAGCAGCCTGCAGCAGGGTCACAGGGCAGCTCCTTTTGGCCCCTTGTGCACCTTTTAAAAACCACTAGGGACTCAGGGAGCTTTTGAAAATCGCCTCTTCCCTGGATGGAAGAAAATTTAACTTCCATCTTTTTAATTCTATTTATAAGAACTTACTTTGCTGCTCCGGTGTTTTATTAACCATAATTACTTTGAAATGTGTGTTATTGCTCTCTGTGTGGGCCATATAACACACCCAGCAGAACATACTGAGCTGCTTCTGCAGTGAAGTTGCACCAGGGATGAAGTTGGTGTGCACTGTGCAAACCAGAGAGCCAAATGTTCCAGTGGGTTTTGTTCTTGTTTGTCTCATTCCCAGCAGGATGGCCTGGATTTGGAGTATATCCAATATTACCTACCAGGCACAACCTGATAAATAAGAGATCCAGCAATAGGTTTTAAATTGCCATTGAGTATTAATTATTCTTTTAAAGGAAAAAATGTGATATTCCCTTTTAATTTTGGGAAAGGATCACATGTGGCCTTGGCTTAATTATTTTTATTTTTTGGAGTGTTTCATGTTCTATACCCTTAAGAAACACTGAGACTCAGTGCTTCATGATGAAAATACCTGGAAATGAGAGACATATTTCTTTATCATAGACTCCTTTATTTGATAAAAGACCTTTAAGATCGAGTCCAATCATTAACCCAGAACTGCCAAGTCTAACACTAAACCATGTCCCCCAACTCAACATCTACACATCTTTTAGATACCTCCAGGACTGGTGACTCAGCAAAGCTTTTTGAAGCTGAAGAACATTTCTTGCCCATAAAATGAATAAGGAATATTATTTAAATTTTATTGATGGTTTTGGAAGTCTCAGCTGTATGTTGAGAGGACAGCAAGGCCTCCTTTGCATCTGCCCTGCCCCCTCCTGTTTGTGCTCCTTCCAGCCTTCACCTCCTTAATATCTGCTCCTTGGAGCCAAGGAGAAAGTAATTGATACAAGCAGCATTTTACCTATAACTACACATTTGGATTTTCTTTTACTGTAGAAAATTGTTGTTTTACACTGATTGAATGAAAAGGATTGAACTCCATTAAAGTCTTGGGAAGAAAACAAACCTGAAGTTGTAGAAGAGTTCAAGTCAGGTGAGGAAGAGGATGGTCAACTAGATTTGATTTCTTTTTTTTTTTTTTTTTTAATATGTAGGACAGTCTTGGAAGTGGAAGTGATCAGGGAGTGGCATCTGAACTGGCCAGTGAGTGACAGGGCAAGATGGGAAAAAGGCATTTGTGCCAAGGTAACCACATCTGTCAGGCTCAGGACACCATGCCCATCCCTTGGAACATCTGGCTATGACCAAGGAGGGCATTTCATGGCCCTTCTGTGGGCTTTCCATTAGCAGTTGCTGGAGCTGCAGCTGAGAACTTTGCACTTAGCACATACTCAGCAAACAGTTGATGCACATGTAAAATCATCACACACAATGTGATTTTTAAATCTTCAGCATCTTCCTGTAATTACTGTACAAGCTTTTGCTAGAATGATTTTTCAAAAAAGAATAACACTACTGGACGCATTTGGGGGCACTAATGTAATAGTATGAAGTTGATATTAAATGCATAAACATATTAGTAAACTGAAAGCTTTAATTCTTCAGTTGGATGGCACAATCTGTTATCCTAAATTAAATTTCCAAAGAAGTATTTTTTTCAGATATTACATACTTCATAGCTGACAGGGACACTATCTAATTAGCTATTTATATGCAAGGCATACCAGGGGATAATTAGAAACATGGATTATGCAAAGGCAATCAGACTGGCAGAGGGCAAAGGAAGCTAACATATTAAATCAAATTTGTATATATGCTTATATAGTTTATCATGTGTCGTTTGGGTCGTATTACGTTAATACTTCACTTAATATGTTGTTACACATATTACTGTAATCCACTAATTTATAAATTAAACATGTGCTCTCCTAAAAACGGTGACTATTGGCCCAATGAGTCAGTTTAGCCTGCAAGAAAAGGCTTAATGAAGCTCCGGGTGTATTCCACCCCTCTGGACATGCCCCTGAGCAGCTTTGTTTGGTGCAGCCCTGGGGGTCTGTGCCCAAGCAGCCCTGGGGGTCTGTGCCCAAGCAGCTCTGGGGGTCTGTGCCCAAGCAGCTCTGGGGGT
>JAOXXN010000230.1:7145709-7161050 GCA_026770055.1 Myrmophylax atrothorax
GAATGAAAATGCATTTTAAGTTGATCAAGTCTGTTTCTTCAGAGGAATTGCTGTTGTTCCCTTTCATTTTCTTCTGATAAAAGTGTGGCTGAGCACTTAGGAGTTCTTAGCACTGGATCTTGAGTGGCCACCAGCAGCTTTTTTTCTCAGAGCTATGATCCTGTAGGAGTTCAAATATGGCTGGTGTTGAAACTGCCTCTGAAAAACTCCTTAAATAAATTTTCTTCCTCCTTATGTCTGAATAGCTCTAATCTATTCTGACTCCTGATTCTACATAGATAAATGTGAATTTGGCTGAGGGACAGCAGAGGTTCCTCTTTACAGCTTGAAATTCCTCTGATGGCTCATGTCCTCCAGGAGATTTCTCCTGGGAATTGGTGGTATTTGTTTCTGGCACAGGATGCTTCCTGAGCATCACAGACTCTCCTTTTATTCATGCTGTAGCCCTACCTTAAATAATATCACTGGCATATGAACCTTGGCATAGTTGAAAGCAGAATTTACCTCCTGGACTTTTGTATGCTTTTAATATTTATTCCTTCATCTGTACTAGAAGAGTATTTGTCATCTTAACTGGATTTCTGGATGAGAATCAATGGATCATTAGTTTTAATTATAATATATCAATGTCATGCTAGTACAATTTATATTTAATGAAATTAATGTCGGTGATATACTGTACTGTCATCACTAAATTCTTCAGGATAACTATAAATATTGAAACCTGTTTTCTTTAAGTTATTTACAGATTGATTTATCCAGTACAGTCTAATATCAAACAGGCCCCATTTTAAAAGTGATTGCATATTAATGTTGGATGAGGTACAGCTATACTGGCCCATCCAGCTCTGAGAAGGGAACATCTAATATAGCAAGTAAGATGTAGATCATGTGGTGTGGGTGAACATAAAGATTATGTGGTGTGGGTGAAGGATTGGATTGGAAATCAGGAAATTTGGTTTACTTGTCTTTGAATCTTCTTGGTCAAATTTTTCTCCTCTTAAAGATTAATTAATTTTAATGTGCAGTGTAAAAGTACTTCTATGTCTTCCATTAATGAAATCTTCCCTTGGACAGTTCAGAATATCCAAATCACTTTGGTAATTACAAAGGCATAAGCATAGTCATGTTTATATTCTAAGTTTTCCTGAGAGAAGTTTGCAGGTGTCCTTTGCTGAGGAATACTCACAACTGATATTTGTTGTTTTCTTTGCAGTTCTTGGAAACATCTCCAAACTTTGCCTTCCATAGCTTCAAAAGAGATTCAGGCAGAGCACCTGTGAAAAATGCTGCTGTACAAAGAGTCTGGGACTCCACTTGCTCCTTGTCCCACTGTATGAGAGATCCCTGGTCCAGGACTGTGCTGAGACTGGAAATAAGTCTTGCTCTGAACTTCATATTGCTTGGGACCAGCTTTTTTGTACCTGTCAACCAGACCAAATCAGGAAAAGGAGGTAAGAATCATGACACTCATCTTGTTACATGCATTATTCCTTCCCTTCCATCTCCAGAACATGCTCTCTAGTCCATTACATTCATCATGTTTAGGTGCACTCTGTTATTGGTCAATAATCTACTGCTTTAGACACCTGATTATTGAGAGCAAGAAGCGTTGGCATTTCTTGTTGGCAAACGGAATTTCCTGCTGTTTTTCTTCCTTTTCTGCTTAGGTGAAATATTACAGCTTCAGAGATGGTAAATTAAATGTCAAATATAATTTGGCATCTAAACCATGAAGTCTACTTCTGTCCTAAGAGCAAACCTGACAGGTGCCTTCATGTACTGGCTGTATAGAGAGCTATACAGGATAAATCACGTTTTAGTGCGACATCACAAATGGTTCAGCATGACTTCCTTATGAAAGTTTGGGACTTTTTTAAGTGCTTTGAAAAGAAACCTCTTTTTATATAGCTAGTCAAGTTTAGCCCTGGAGCTTCTTTAATTAGCTTCAACTCCTTTTGGTTTTTTGTTTTTATTTTTTCCCTTAATCATGTAAACATGCATCTAGTTAGATGATTGAAGTGTGAAGTGCTTGCTTGCCAAGCTTTTTGATCACAACATTACCTTGTGAAACACCCACAATTCCTTCTTAAAAACAGAACACCAGTAGAACAAGGTAAAACAACAGTGATAACTTGTAGGAGGACCCTGGAATTCTGTACCTGAATTTTACTGTACAGGTGGAATAAAGCCTAACCAGAGCTGATTTTTGAAGCACATCACAAAGTGCATTTTGACTTTTTTCTTTTTGCTAACATGACTCCCCTAAGGTTGTCAGTGATGTATCTTCAGGTGTTGTCTCACATCCTTGTGTGCACGTGCAGAGGAACAACTTAAAATACAAAAAAAAAAAAATATTATTATGTTGTTAAGGTGAAAAACCTCACACCTAAACCCAAAGCCTTGGTGCCTTAACAACACTTATAAGGCATTACAAATATTCATAACAAAAGAGGTGTCCTTCCTGAGAAAGATATAATCGTCTTATGGTTGGACTCAAGGATCTTAAAGTTCTTTTCCAACTATGATGTAATGGTTAAAAATCAAGCACATGGTAATCTAGTGATTAACTTGCCCACAAATAGATTTGCCATAACAATAAAAGTGGTGCTTAAAATAACATCTGTTCGTGCAGAAAGATGTGAGTGTCTGAATCGACAGTGACATTTAGAATTGCAATAAACTACCCAGCCAAGCAAAGCCATTGTATGTGGGTAGATCAGGGCACACTTGGTGATGTGCAGAAATCCTGAGCTATCTCATCAGTGGCAGAAAGGATTTTTCTTTAGCCAGTGTTTATTTTGTCATTGTTTTCTCAGCCTCCTTAAGTACATGTCAGTACTGACCATTAGAGAGATAAAGGAGCCCGAGTAGATCAGTATCGGGTGGACTCCTGGCTTTGGTCTTTCAAAAAACAGGGACTAAATCTGTGTGCTGGGTTGTTCATGCAGTAAATACGATGAAGGGGGAAAACAAAGTTTTATGTAAAATTGATAGTATTTTCAGAACAGAAACATGGGAGTTAATGGATTGGATCAGTGCAGTGTCTGTGTAGCCCATATCTGTCACAGAAAGGGTTTAAAGCACAGGCTTCAGGGGCAACACAAACAGAAAGGCAACTGTAGTCTAAGGAACTCTATGGGAAGATTTTTTCCCCCATCTTCCAAGACAAGAAAAGCTCTAGAAACTTTCCTTGAAGCACCAGAATTTCTATCCCTTCTACAGCATTTAAGGGCTAAAGTTTTTGTTTTGAATTTATAATTACAGCCCTAGGTATCATTGATATTCTTGCAAATGTCTAACTTCTCTAACTCCACATGAGCTTTCAGACTCACAGATACACTGAGTCGAGAAATCCCACAGTGTGACTGTTCATTTTTGCCCTGAGTTTTGACAATGGCACTCACTGCTGCTGGAAAGAGCAATGTGGCTCATTAGCTTTGTTCCCTCTCTGCAAAGTGGCAGTAGTAGTGCAGTTACCACAGTGGTGTTCCTTGGAATATCCATGCCCTGGGTACATCAACCACTTTGATTCCAAAGTTGTGGATCCCCCCAGAGGCAGAGGGAAGCCAAGTGTCACTCCTGAATTTATGCCCCAGGTCAGTGGCACACAAGGAATGCTGCCCTGCTCACAGAGGAGCTGCCCATTGGACACAAGTCTGTGCCAGCCACTGCACATGACAAAGAATATACCTTATCCAGTAGGACTGCACTGTGGTTCTTTAATTTCAGATTTTTATATTGTGTGTGGAAGTTGAGGAGGACTAAAAGCAGTGAACATGCTGCAGACCTCCCTGCTGAGAGATAGTTAATAATCAAGATGTAATGTACCAAACAAATGTAACTGGGGGAGTCAAGTGAGGATCTTTTTTTATTCATGTTCTTTGTAGCTGCCTTAAGGTGTTTGCTGTACTGAATTGCTGATTGATATTTCCTGGCAACATATTTATCTAAAAGGAAGTTACAACAAAAGACTTTGCCAGGAAAATGTTCTGTGCCCAAGACTATGTTCACATTCATTTTAACTCTTTTGCTTGTGACTGAATGGGTTACTCCAGCCTTGCTGTCAGTAATTGGTTGATGGCTCTCCTTTCCTGAGGATGTAACATCAGAAGCTGTGCAAAAGGGAAGAAGTTTTTGAAGTGCCAAACTGGCATGAGAGAAAAATCTAGTCCGTGATTTGAAGACTACTGCAGGTGTTTAACCATCTGTATCTCTCCAAGAAGTGGAGGTTGCTAAGTGACCAGAACTGCTTGTCCAATACTGAATCAACCAAAATGTTTATTCCTGCCTCTTTCTGCTGCTGAGACCAGTTTGGTTTCCCTGAATGAGTCCTGAACATGTTCATGTCTGCTGGTCACGATGCACACAACTGCAGCCAAAACCACACTTGGCTCAGGACTTCAGCCTGTAGTTTCCCCATAGATTTTCTTGGAGGTTGCTGTGAAATTCATGGCAAGCGTTGCTGGCTCTCATTATACTAAACAGCCTTTCAGCAAACACCTGAAGGCAGCAAATAGCTCAGTATGGGATGGCAGTGTGGGGGCTAGAAAGTTCTGTGTTTCCTTAATGGACAGGCTGGGAAGTGGTGTGATGATGTACTGCTGCTAACCAGCAAAGGTTGTCTGCCAAAGTAAAACTGAGAGAGAAAGTTCCAACCTATTCACAATCAACTCCATCCACGTTATAAATGGGAAGGGAAATAGCTACAATAAGAACTTTATATCTCTATTCCCAGTGTCACAGTATGCATTGTAGGAATGCTTTGCATTGGCAGCCGAGTGCAGCAGCTAAATAAAGAAGGAATGAGGATCTGACTCTGCTCCAAGCTGTGCCATGTACAAATGACCTTGTACTCTGCGTGGGGAGTACGAATTCAACAATACCTGCCTTGACAAGTCATGTAAAAGAGTATTTCTATTTGATAACACAGAAACACAGGGTTTTTTTATAAAATGATGAAAAAGTAGACTCCTATGCTTATATTTTGATGGGGTGGTAAGATGTGGCTTGTACTCCCTAGAATATTCATTACTAGGTGTACCTTTCCCATCAAGTGACAGTAAAAGATGATGTAATCAAGTTAAAAATTTACTCTCTGAATAGTTTTGTAAGAGAGGTTTTCTTCTCAATTTGCAGCTCACTGGGGGATTGCTCTTGAACTGCAGGTGCAGGTATTTGCAGTGCAAACCAGGTCCTCAGTCACTCAGAAATGGTGCAATGAGGACTGTGTGTGAAAGATGCTGCAGCAGTGGATTTGGGGAGAGAATCAGGGTTGGGGTGAGCTGGGTGCTCTGGGGAGGGATTCAGACTGGGGTGAGTTTAGAGCTGGAGTTTAAGGCAGCCCCAGGAGCAAGTGAATGTATTTGCTGGCTCTGAGCAGGGATCAGCTCGGGTGTCTTTTGCAAAGTGTGGATCTGCATGAGCTAAAATTGAAACCATGCACTAGAGGGAGGTTCTCCTGCAAGGAATGGTGAACTCCATTCTTTTGGATGAGGTCATGCAACACACAGCCTGTGTGCAGCCTGTTATGAGACTATTTGGTGCCTGCACTTGTCAGTTGTTTCTAACCTGTCATTTATTTAACCTGCCAGGTCCATTTCTGTCCTGGTTTCTGAGGCACAGATAGGGTTATGCTCAAGTGCCTTAAATTAACAGTTTCTCATTAGAAACTCCTGGATCTTCTTGAAGCTGTAGTTATGTCCCTGTTCTTGATTTTGGTGAATTGCTTCCATGCATGTTCTTTTCCTTTAATAGTTTCCTTAAGTGTCTGTCTTCTGGTGGTTTTATTATTTAACACAGTGCTTAGCATTCTCCTGAAGTGCCTATAAAGAATCTGGCTTATGGGAATATCTTATAATAAAACATACTGGACAACGAGGTCTTTGACAAGTGTTCCAAACAAGAGTGGTAGTTTCAGAATCTCTAATTACAAAACACGGTAGAAGGCAAATTATAGGAGCAACAGTATCTCAGACCCTAAAGGTGACTTGAGTTCTGTGAAGAGATTTTCTGAGTCACACTTGATGTATCTCCAATCCAAACCCCCACTGTGGCTGCCTGAAACACTCACCACAGCAGGGCAGAGTTCATCCCCTCTGGAGCTCTAGAGTAACATTTGCTGCCCAGCCTCACACCCTGCAGAAAGTTCCACACGTGGCTGAGGGTGCAACACCCTGAACCAGGAGAGCAAGTCACAAGGCTGCTTCTTCACCCTTCAGTTAATGAGCAAATAGGCCAACATCTCCTCCAAAGGCACATTCATTATGATTCTAATTAGTAATATGTATAAAATTGATTTGCATACCTAAAGGAAGAAAAACTCCCTCTGAGAAAAGCTCAAATTACCGGCTTAGGAAAAATAAAAGATGATTCTCTAAAGCAAATCTCGTATCTTCTGCTGCAATTAGCTGGGGTGTTTTAAATTGTTTATCCTAAGCCTTTAAACATCTTTTAAGTATCAAGTGGCTGACTCTGTACTTGGAATCAAAATACAGCTGACTTCAAATCAAAAGAGTTTTAAGATTCTGCTTAGATCCACCAAGTTGTTCTGATGATGCAAATCTTCGAGCTGATAGTGTGTCAAGATAAACTGTCAAAAAGCAAACCAATACACTTATTTTTATATTCCTCTGCATTGTAAAGTATACAAGGACAGAAAATCTGTCATTCTGCGTGTCTGTGAAGTATCAAACACCTTCTCATGATTCATAAATAATGAATAGTAGGAGTATTTGTTAAAATTATGTTGCAGGAAAAATCTCTGGCATTCACATAATGTCTTGGATGATCAAGTGCTTTACAGATATTAATTAGAGTTGATTTGATTCAGAACAATATTGAAAGAGGCCTATTAAACAGCCCAGAGTGAATAATAATACATACCAGTCCTTCAAATTGCATTGTAGGAATATCTATGATCCATGGCTATTAATAGTCTTTACTGGACTGAGCAATGCTCTGAGTCCCAGTTCTATGTAATTAAAACCTTGCACTGAAGATAAGGGTGTTGTTAGAAGTGTAGCAGTTTGTTTTATGCTAAAAGAGATATGGAATATTTAACATATGTTGAAGCAAGTCCTATTTGCAATCCGACATGCATTCAGTGTTTTAAAGCAAATGTGTGGCAGAGACATGTCTAATCTAATTACAAGTAACTCAGAGTTCAGCAGGAGAATTGCAGATTCAAGCAGTAGCTCTGGAAAGATGTTTAGAAAATTGCTTGAGATTATTTTTTCCTTCCAAGCTTTTGGGTGTAGCCACAGTGTATGTTTGACAGCCGTGGAAAGCGCTCTCTGGAGCTGTTGTCATACAAATAGGCTATTTAGAGGTATGACTTCAATCAAATGATGTAGATATTAAATTCTCTCCTGAATTTAGGGCTCCTTTAAACCTTTATTCAAAGCTCCCAACTGAAATGCTGCACAGCAGCATCCCTCAGATTCCCAGTGACCATAAAGGACTTGCAAGAAGGTGTTGTGCTTTCAGAGGGGAAATGATCATTTAGCCCATACTATAGTAGACAAAACCTGTTTAATTTCAAAATTAACATGTGTGTATATAGGTACATGCATATATATAATAACCCTTCAAGTGTCAATGAAAACACAATCTATTAACATGCTGTAATTATCTTCTATCATGCAGGACCTAATCCTTTTTTTAATACAGTTTCACATCCAACCATTTCTTCCCCTGTGTATCTGTGATATATAATATGTACCTTCTAATTTGAATAGAACACTTGGGCTCTGAAAATTCAGGCAAATAATTTCCATTGTTTCTTCTTACCAAACTGTGCACCCATTGTTGCTAGAAATGTAGACAGTTGCTGGCAGGGCAGTTCATTTTCTAGCTTTGCTAGGAAAAAACTGTTGCTAGGTTATTTGATTGTTTATTCAGGGATATCACTTGGAGTTAATTTTATCAGATAATATCTATGAGGAAGACCGAAGAAGACTGAATATTCCTTTTCAAAAAACCCAAACAAACAGCACAAATAGCAAGCCCACCTGCAGCACATCCATATTTATTTGTCACAGTGATGCTGAACCCAGGAAGCAGCCAGAGCCTGAGCCATCCATCAGTTGGACACATCACGCAGTTATCGTTAGCAGGAAACGTGGATTGATGGCCAGTGAGGACAATTCAGAGTTATCAAGTCCTCCACTGTTCATGTCTTTGCAAAAGGGAAGCACCAGTTTCTCAAGGTTGTTACACAGGTGACCATCACCATGGTCTGAGTTTTGAAGTGGCAGAGAAAGTAAGACAACCTTGACCCTGGGTATGTTTAGGGCGTATCGTGTGCCATGTACAGGGCGAGGGAGAAAGCAAATTAGCTGAAATTATGTTGCTGTTATTCTGAGTGCCTTCTCATGTCTAGTGCTTCATGAACAGCTTTTATTTTTAAAAAGCAAGCTTACTGGAAAAAGATTTCCATAAAATGGGGCTCAGGCAGAGTCAGCGGCCAGAGCACAGTGATTTCCCAAAGACACTTGTGAAGCACAATCCTGTGCTTACCAGCTTGTCATGTGTACTCTGCTCCTTCCTCTTAGTTTTTCCTTAATTTGTGGAGGAAAACAACAAGTATTTCTCAAACCATAATTATTTTTCTATACATGACTACCTAAAATAGATATTGTGATGAGAATAAAGCTTAGAGGCTGGGGACCATCTTAGACCATATGAACAGGAATCTGTAAACAATCTCATCCAATATATTGTCAACAGGAGACATATATTTATGGTGAAATGGCTTTTAGGGTAGAAACTATTGGATCCTCTTTTTTTATCTGTTCTCTGGCAGAGGAATGATTTAAAGTGAACCTCAACTCACATTTCAAATAATAGATGACAGGAGCTCATCCATTTCAATATAATTCATTGTACTGCATATGTATGGGGGAGATTTCAAAAGAAAACCAGGGACTGTTATTTCCGAGTGAGCCACTAGATTTTTAAATGTGGTATTTCCTCCTCACTCCCTTCCTATTAAGGTTATTGGTTTCCCTGAATAAGACTGCATTTTGTGTTGGATATTTCTCTTTGTGTGCTCTTTGACACCAGTTCAAGAGCCAGGGGGAGGGCACTTTTTTTTGGTTGAGTATCTTGTATATTGTTTGACAGCTAAATTTTTTTGTTTATTGTTTTGTTGTTGTTGTTCTCAAGTGTTAGTTTCCTTCTTTATTCACCTAATGTACACTTCACTTTCCTCAAGAATTGTCAGAGCTCTGATTTCTCTCCTTCCATGGGTCTGAAATAGAGGAGCTTCAATTCTCTTCAACATCATAAACCTGAAAAGTCAAATAGTACCATTTATCTGTTAGAGATTTCAGAATTGGGGGTGGGGAAGGCTTTTATTCATCTATTTGATTTGAATCCTGGATCAAGACATTCCCTCTTGAAAATATTCCTTTGCTTGAGCCTCACAGGTGGGAGGCAGCATAGCTGAGTGTTCCCAGCAGAGCCAGGCTGAGGAACCTGGAGCTGAAATATTCCCTGCACACAGAGGTCCAGACTGAAATCCCAGCCATGGCAGAGGGTGGCTGCCCCACACACAGTGAACCAGAGGCTGTCAGGGAGTTTGATCCTAATTTTTAATGGATGAGGCCCCCATGCATTCCTTCAGAGATGCTTTGACACCCTTTGGATGTGCCACACCAGCTCCTTAGGCAGGTGCTGCCTGTAAACCAAGGCAGATTCCAGCATAAAATGTATCAGAATTACTCCAGGAGAAAAATCAGTCTTTTGTAGTTCCAGGCAGTTTTTCTGCATGAACAGAATGTTTTGTTTTTGGAGACAACTACTGTAGAATATGAATGACAGATATGCTTTCTCTTTGAAGGAAACAAAGTGCACAGTCAGTGTTTTACTTTCCAGTGAGCTGCAAACTTATGGTGATCTTCAGCTGATGAAAGCAAAAAGAAATGATTTTAAAATGATGAGGGTCAGGGCATTTTGGCACAGTAAAATTGAGTGTTATTGCCACCATAAATTGCTGCACATTAGTGATGGCTGGAAAGGCTTTCATCAAGACATTCATAAAACCAAAAGACATCAGAGTAAACTGCAACCTGGAACCTGGTAGTGAGTGAATCTGAGGGGAAGAAGGGGATGTATGTGCCCAACCAGCCTAAGTGACAGAATTCTCTTTATTTCCATTTGTTTATCACCTGTTCTTCTTCTTAATTCTCCTTTCAGTCAATTAATTTGCCTGCTCTTGGGAAAAGTCAAATTTAATAATGCCAACCTGTACAGAAAATGTTATGCATATTCATGAAAGCTCATGAATTATTGGCAAAATCAAGTTGACTCAACTTTGATCATGGCAAAAGGAAATTAAATGTACTTGCCTTGTAAAAAACTAAATCTCAGCTGAAGATTTTTGCCTTGATCACACTTCATTTGAAATACATTTTGATGAAGAATGAGATGTTGAAGGGTGTAAATCGGGTATCCCCTGTTTCCTGTGTATAAAGTTCTATCTCTGTTCTTAAGGGTATTGTACTTTAAACCCCTAGAAATTCAAGAAGTTTTAAAAGGATCTCTGGGGCTGAAATTTAAATTCAGAAATCCAGGAAGTTTGCAGTGCCTTCACTTGGTCTAATTCTATGAAAGTGTCTTCTGCCTTTTTTTTTGTCATTTTAGGGAATTGACTCACTGTCTGTAGGGAACATTTTTGTGAATGTCACAAGATCTTCAAAATGTGATGACTGGCACAGGTAAAAATTCTTGACACAACAGTGTCCTGTCAGAAAACAGAGATGAATCAAAATGTGTTTCTCAGGGATCCATAAACTTCTTCCAAGCTATAGGTGGAAAAATGTGTAAGTTGGTAGTTTCGACTTTGTCATTGCATTTTACATCATTCCACTTGGAATTTTATATGTTGTCCCTTGTTATTATCCTTTCAACAAAAGGCTTCCATGCTTTTAGGACTGTATCACTGAGAATTTCTGCTCTCCTGAAAGTGTTGAAAGGCAGTGTTTCTTTCTGATGTGTCACACAACAAGTTTCCTTCTATTTCCACTGGAATGACGGTTCTAATTTCTACTTGTGGTCTGGATTTCCAAGCCTTTCCTCAATTCTTATGTGGTCAAACCCCATGGAAATTTGATCTACAGCCACAGCAGCTGCTTCTAGAAATCCACCAGCCAATGTAAAGCCATTCGATGTTGTAAAGATTTTTCTGCAGAAACAGTATAAGGAATTTTTGTCTCATACATGCCTAAAAGATCCTATTTCTGGAGTTAAGTCCTCTTTTTCGGTTCCTGTATCAGGCTCCTAAAATCAAAGTTGAGCTTAGAGGGAATGAAGGAGATTTTCTAGGAAGGATCTCTTATCCCCCTTCAGGGAAGGCAATCCTTGGGCTGGTGAAGCAGGAGCTGCTCAGGGAGCTGTGCCAGCTCGGATGGATCACGGACAGCTGGGATTAGGGAGCTCTGAAGTGGGGGCTGCCTAAACTGCCACCTTTTGGGCACAAGGAGCCTCATCAGGTTGGTGTTATTGGACACAGAGTGAATATATTGTGCTGTACTTTCTGAAATAATAAGAAAATCAGTTTGTAGCTCCTGAGAGCAGTGCTGTGTTCTGTGTAATCAGGTAAACCCACACACTCCTGCCATGTTTGCATTTGGAGGAGAGAAGAAAGCAGAACAAAATGCATATCAATTAGTGACTTCCCTGTGAAAACTTGTACAGAAACATTTACAGGTTTAGTACTGGAGTTTGTAAGCAAGTCTGGAAGGCATGGAAGGGTTTCACATAAAGCATGATCCCAACAGTTCATACAATTAGCAAAAATTAACATATATTAACGTTGTGCTGGATTTTTTGGTTGCTGCTTTAAGCAGCCTGTGGTCTGAAGAAAACTGAATTCTCTAATTGAGCATATAAATGGAGCATTATTTCATATTCATGTTATCTTGATGTTTAACAGCAAGATAACTTTAATTATGCAAGTTGGTGTTTGTTAGCCTTTTGAGAGCATTCCTTGGGTGTGAAGCCTCATTGTTTTTGCTGCTGCTGTTTTCCTTGAAGGGAAAACTCAAGGACTCCATGCTGAAGGACATGTTTTCTGCACAGATAATGCTACTTCTCTCCCATACAACAGAAAGTACATTCCCCTGGAATTGCTTTTGTTTTAGGTGAAGAGCTTGACAAAATGAGAGAGAGCAAAACTGCCTATTTTTTGGAACCTGGGGTCAGGCAGGTGCCCATCATGGGCACTTGGCAGTGGTATCTGGGTGTTAAGAGGATGGGGCCGGTCTCTTTTTGGTAATAAGGGGCACAAACTGAAACACAGTGAGTTCCACCTGAATATGAGGAAGAACTTATTTACTGTGAGGGTGAAAGAGTGTGGAACACCCTGCCCAGAGAGGCTGTGGAGTCTCCTTCCTTCTCTGGAGATGCTCAAAACCTGCTCTGGGTGACCCTCCTTTAGCAGTGGGTTGGATAAGATGATCTCCAGAGGTCCCTTTCAACCCAACCATTCTGTGGCACTGGGACTTGGACAAAAAGCCTGTAAACTACTCTCTGATGAGGAAAATCCATGATTTGCTTCTGTTTTGAATAGAATTAATTGGCCTTGCATGAGATAAATGTAACGTTCACCTTTCTCCTGCACCACAGTCAGTGCCAAATGGCTTCTTGTCTCTGTGACTGAGACAAATCCTTGGTTATTTCAACACGTGCTGGAGTGGAAGCAATGAACTGGTTCATCAGCTCCAGTTATTTTTCAAAAACAAATTTTAAACATTTCCTGAGTTGTCGTTACGGGAAATAATAACTTTTCTGAGAAACAACTAATCAGGCAGCCCAGTGATAGATTTTTCTCCTTCTTTTAGTACCATTTCTCCTCACTGCTCAGCATTGCTGGGGCTCTGATCCTGTAACAATTGCAGGAAATGTTCAGCTGGGTTTTTGGCAGACTACAGTGTCTTTGTTGCTCACCATTTCTACTTTTAAGAGTATCCCACTGACAAGATGTTGTTCCCCTCCATGACACAGAGGGGCCAGCTCTGTGAGGGTTGTCTTGATTTCTGTGTTGACTTCCAGGTTTCCAATGAATGACAGAAGGGTTTTCCCTGTGGCAAAGATCTCAAACTGTCTTACACTCGGAGATGCAAAACCATCCAGATGAGGAGCTCTGCCTCTGGGTTATCTGTAGTGACAGGGGGGTTGGTACACCTGGAAACTATTTTTACAGCTGTCTCAAGTTTCTGATAACACAGGGGAATGCAAGATTATGTGCTGGTAGGGGACAGCAAGCAGATCCCTTCACTGAAAACAAGAGCAGAAGGGGCGAAGAGAAAAGCAGAGGCTAAAGAGCAATTTAGATCAGTGACACATTAAATATCAGGTCTGGAAAACAGCAGCCCCACTGCTTTTGCAGTGTGTCCTTTCTGGACCAGGAGGGATCAATCAAGATTCCATGGCAAAAGCTGAGCTCTCTCCTTCAGCAGAGCTTCAGTAGTATCTGGAACATTGACAAAGTCAGGAGACCTCATTTAATGCTTGTTGAGCCTGTCTTACAACACATGGCAAAGCCATTGCTGAAGGGCTGCACTCAGGTTTGGACTCATCTGCCACACTAAACCAAGTGAAACAAGAACATGAGCTGGGAATGAGAATGTAAATGTGATTTCATGGCACTGTGATCAAGAAGATACAATTTTTTAGTCATATAAGCTTGAGAGAAGACTGTGTCAGAGGAATGAAAACAAAAACAACCTCAGATCTGTTTGCATGGAGACTTTTCACCTCCATCAAACATTGGAATTGATGTTTCATGTGCCAAACCACACCTCCTGATGTCCATGGGAAACCTCTTGTGTTTTCCTGGGGTTTAGTCACCCCTGTAAAAATCAAAGACTTTTATTTTTGCTTTCCCCACAGAGATTATTACCAGATTTAAAAACTTTCCATGTGAAATCATGCCCTCACAATTCATTCTAGTGCTAAATATGTCATCTTTTTAAAACGTGGTTTTTAAACACTCAAAAAGTACTGAAAAGTCTATTTGGAGTCTTATGGGATCCTTTAAAGATCTTTTTGGAACACAAGCTCATTTTTTAAATATTGCTTTAGTGATGTGAATACTTGATTTCTTTTTGAATTTTGGACACTATTTTATGGGGATTTCCTGCACACAATGCTCCTGTGCATTGGTTAAAGGTGTGGCAGTAAATGGATCAGTGGGATCAGGACTCGGTGGCATTTGCTTTGGTCGTGTTCTTTGCAAAGGGAATATTGGAGGATCCAAATCTCAGACAGTTGCTTTGCAGTCACTCTAAATTCCAATAAAAAATGGTTCTTTTTCATCCCTGTGCAGTCAGGGCTCTGAGTGCAGCAGCTTTCTCATCTGCAGATGAAAAAAGCACTCCAGATTATTCAGAAACAATAGAGAGCCTGATTGTTTAATACACTGATAAAAATGTGTTTAAAAAATAAATTATCTACTTGCTGCTGGGATTGCTTGAAATTCCATTAAACACTAATGAGAGAAGGCATCACAGACAAATTAATAAACACCCTATGCACCAACCTAGAAAATGCCAGCCTAAACCCTTTGATGCTAAACTGATTAAAATGAGAAACATATTTCTTGGGAAACTGCTAGGCATATTTCAGTGTATTAATTGAGGCATAATGAAAATGGAAGATACAGCACAGAAAAGGGAGAATACACATTATAAAGGAGACTAAACACTCATATGCAACTGCAGCCTTGTTTTCATGCACATGAGCAATTCCATAGCAGCAGAAAGATCACAGAAGAAAGTTAAAGATATTCAGATTCTAGTGCATTTTGGTTTGGTTGGTTTTATTTTTTAGTGAATTTGTGCACGTGTTAAGATAATAAATTCTTTATACATGTGAAAAATCACCAAATCCTGTATTTCCCATGTATTCTTTAGGACAACTTGCAGTGGGGGTGAGGGAAAAGTTGAAGTGAAACACTGTTGGATTTAGAAGACATGTATTATACCTTGCATAGATAACCATAAATTAGAAAAAGAGAGAAAAGACAATTGTTTTCAGTGAAGAAAAAGGGAGATGCTGATGTTTCTGTTCAGGGCATTATGTGTGTTCAGTGCTTTGCCATTCCATGACAAGGACTTGCCTTAAGAACCACCACACCTTGCAGAGGCTGTAGATGATGGAGATAAAACAGATCTCCTGAAGAAACTCAGCACCATCTTGTTGCACAGCACAAAATAAAAATCATGTGTGCATGCAGGTCATGTCACTGAATCACAGAATCATAGAATGGATTGGGTTGGAAAAGACCTCCAAGATCATCCAGTCCAACCCTTGGTCCAACTCCAGTCCCTTTACCA
>JAOXXN010000230.1:7162915-7173626 GCA_026770055.1 Myrmophylax atrothorax
CCACCCCCTCTCTGGGCAGCCCATTCCAAGGCCTGAGCACTCTCTCTGCAAAGAAGTTTTTTCTGATCTCCAATTTCAATTTGCCCTGGCAGAGCTTGAGCCCGTGCCCCCTTGTCCTATTGCTGAGTGCCTGGGAATGTCATTGAATCCTCATGGCATGAGGAGTCCTGGGTGTGGATATTTGTCCCTCTAGGACCAAGGAGGAGGCCGGGAGCTCCTGCCTTTGTGTCTCTTGAGGAACACAGTTGGGGGTGTGGGGATAAGGCTTTTCAGCAGAGAGCTCTGGCCTCTCCCTGAGCTCCTGCACAGGAGCTACTTCAGGCAAGAGCAGCACTGTGCCAGTTAGACGTGGTCCTTGGAGTTCCTGTGGCCATTTATCAAGTGCCTGTCACCTGCAGAAGGTACTGCTTTGTGTCAGCCCTCCCCCAGTGACATATGTATGCAGAGATAGTGTATGATTTAGTGTGGCCATGCCCTACAAGTAAAAGTGTCATCAGCTCATGATGCAGAGCACATGAAGGCTGATTGAAAGTGTGCCAGGCCCACAGTTGTCATTATCTGGGTGACAATCTCGCTGGTGTAGACGCTGAGTTTATGGGCAGGCTCTGGGGTGTGCTGTGAATCAAGTCCAGTGATCCTCACTGTGTGGCTGGGATCTATATAAAAGTTGGGTCCTGGATATGAGTAGCTGTGAATTGAGCCCTTTCAAGTGAGTACTTACAAACCTAAACAACCAACCAAATCCCACAGTGCTTTGTGTGTGTGTGTATATTTATGTGTGTGTGTATACCTGTGCATTTCTTTATTTGCATTGTTCCTAATTTTTTAAGTAGTGTTCAGACTTCTCTTTCTATAGGAACAACTTGAACTAAACAAAAGGTATTTTTAAATAAAATTGAGCCATCTCATTTATCTGTTCAATGTCAGCAACAGAGAGATTCAAAGTCATTGGTTACTGTGAAAGCAATAAAATCACAATCTTCATCTCAGCCAGGTCCAGAACCAAAAGCCCTTTAAACCAGCAGGAATCTGTGAATTAAATTCACTGGACTTTACAGCAAAGTAAATAGCTGCTCCACTTCATTTTGCAATTCTTTTTGACTATTGTTGCAAAGGTTCATGCTTAAATATATTCCTCCAGAAATGAAAAATAATTTTTTTTCAGCTTTTGGAAAGCTGGTATAAAACATGTCTGTTGTTATCTGTATGAATCAAACCTGCATCAGTGAGGTGTGACACAGAGCACAGGCTTCTTTCATTGAAATCAGTAGGAGCAGGAACAGCCCATTATTCATTTTTGATGGAAAGGGAAGAGGAATAAAAACACCACAACAAAAAATAAAGCAGTACAAATTAATAACATGCACCCCAAACCTCAGGTGCATACTTGGAAGTGTCAGAAAGCAGGTTCTTCTTCTGGTATTCATGGATCTTACTTTTTCCCTGGTAATGTAAGATGGTAAATATGTAGTGGTATATCAGTATATCATTTATGTTAATTTAATGTAGTCACAAACAAAGGATTTCTGCATCTTTAGTTGCAGTCTGTCATCAAATAGATTGCAGAGAAATCATAATGTATTTACAAGCCTAATTCATTCTTACCCTCCAATCTTCTCACTGTCTGAAAGATTAGGAGCTAAGTGTGTTTAAATACTTTGAAACAAAGCACATAAATCTCTGGCAAGTGTGATGTGAGCTGTCTGGTTCTGCACACTTACCTTAACCAAGCTTTCCAGATCTTAATTGAGAAATCCCCACACTTCTATTTTGAAAGATATCCTGAATGTTTTATGTTGCTCCAAGGAAAGTTTTTGTTTGTGGGTAAGGTGCAGTATAAATGTTATTGAAACATTTAAGGAAAATCACGGGATATATTAAAACTGAATCCTCTTGATTTCACACTAGTGGAACAGAGAGTAGTAAAGGAACTGAAAAGGTAGTGTAAGTATGGGAGATAACACTTATATGTGGTGACCAAAACTCATTACACCCAAAGTCTATTTCAGTAATAGTTATTATTTGAGTCGGATAAATCTATGGACAATAAAGATTTTTTTTTTTCTTTAGGATTGTTTTGTGTCAGTGGTCAAGGTAAGTATCTGAGTACAGGCATATTGACTTAAACAAAAGAAAATTGCTTTCCATTTTTTTGCCTTCCTCCAATTCTGTGGCAGTTTCTTTTGGAAGGCTATTGAATATAATTTCTATATCATTCTTAGTGTTTCCATGGCTTTCTTCTTCATTTGATGGATGCAAAAACACAGAAAAGCCATGAGAACAGGGCTTGTGTAACACACAAACCTTTATTTGATATTCAAACTGTATTAATAGCTTTTATTATGGATTTATCCTAGTTTGTGCTGGAAAACCAAAACTAGAGCCAATCCTGAACCTCTGAGGCATCATTATTATCAAAAGCAGCACTAAGGAAGGACACGAAGATTTGGTTACTAATGATACATTGGTTTCCTTGCCAGAGCAGTGCAGTAAAACCCCTCGGTGTGGAACTGATGGAGCAGCTCAGAGTGTGAAGCAGCAGCATTGCAGGGCTCTGGAACAAACAGTCGTACATTTTTCTTACATCTTTCTCATTAACTTTTTAAAGCCTCTGCTGGCTTTGTGGGCTTATTGCTGGGAGCTGGAAGTGATGGATGGAATGAGAAAGGAAGGGCAGGTTGTGCTCCACAGCCACTTCTGTGTGGTGTTGGATCTTATCCTGAGCTCATAAAAAGCCAGGACAGATCTGAGCAAACAACTTGCTGGTGCTCCTTCACACAGCAAGGCTGGCCATGATTAGTGACTGCCCTGATGCTGTGTCTTTGTTATGATTTTGCTGCTTTCCTGGTCCTTTCAGCAGATAATTCTGCAAAGGTGGACTTCCCTGAGCTCATACCTGTTCCAGAAGGTTCTATCCATACTGAACTGATACCCAAGGGGCAAAGCTTAAATCATGACTCTACCCCATTCCAAGGATGGCTTTTGGGGTTTTTTATGCAGTGACTTACCAAGCACAAGCTCTACTTGAGTTCAGAGATCATTTTTTTAGTTTATTTACTTGTTTCAAGACTGCACTAGCTTTTTCTTTTTTTTTTTTGACTCTTATTTCTCTACCATTCCCCACACATAAAGGCAGAGGACAGCTTTGCTTTTTTCCACCATTACTCCTGCAGTTTGCTTTGATATTTAATACAAATAATAGTACTGTCTATGTATATGACAAATGGAGTTTTACACAGGAGTATGGATCTTTTCAGATGTCATTCTAATTTAGTCAGATGCTTGTTGAGTTTGACTCATCCTGTGTTTAAGTGGACATGCACATAAGAGTACTTAGATGTGGAAAGACACCTCTTAATAAAAAGTAGTCCTCTTTGGTGGGAGCATATTTGAGTGGGCAGCAATTTTCTGCTAATGATTTCTCAAGTAGAGAATCATAAATTTTCCCTCTTGATCAAGGTATGACAATCTCTGCATTGATTCCCTCGATAAATGTCAGCTCATTTCCTAGTGAATCGTAGTCAGGATCATTTCTGGTGTATCACCATGTCTGTCTGTTCCAGTTGTGAACCTGGACAATAAAATATAGTTTGAATCTCGGTGTTCCTGCCAAATCTGTTTAAGCACAGGGATGATTTGCTGACACATTTCAACAGCAGGCTCTCAGGAATGTAGCCCTGTAAATCCTCCTCTGTTGTTTGCTTGGCCAGTGATGCTGTTTGTAAATGGGATGTTACTTGGTACTGTCTTGTGATTGCTCTTCAAACCATGATATGTCTGCCCAGTCCTCAGCTGAAGGGAGCAAGCAGTCTGGGGAGTGTTTTATAAGGCAAGATGTATCTCTTCAATATTAAAGTCACAAATCTGTAAGGAGTGCAAATATTGTGTCACTAGGATGCCAATTCCCCTTTATGGCTCCCACACTAATTACTTAGTAATATTTATTGTGGAGCAGTGTAGCAGGAAATAAGTGGGGGGTTTGTAGATGGGACCCAAAGTGAAGCAGAGGTGTTTGGTAACAGTGAGATCTGCACAGTGAGTTGATGAATGTAGGGCAAATGAAGCAGAGATGGATTGTAAAAGCCATCTTGCCAAAAAGTGTAGTCAAAATTATTCACAACTGATGCAAATTTGGGATGCAGAGCACAACTTTCTCCCTCCTGCAAACTTGGCTTCTGCTTCCCTGCTGCTCCAAGTGCTCTCCCTCTGGCATGAAAACTCACATTAAATGGACTGGGTTTCCATCAAACTGCTTTGAGGTGGTACAGCAGTTGGTACTGGAATCATTTGCGTAGGTAATAAACTCTTCAGGGTTTGGCTAAGGTGGCTTTGTGCAGGTCCATCACAGCACAGTGGGACTCATCCCCGTCTCGAGCTTCCAGACCCCAACACAGCCAACAACAATCCCTTGTTTGGCTGGTACAGGAGATTGTTAAGGCCAAAGAGACCATTGGGTTATCCAGTAACTGTACTTGGCTGTTATTGTCCTGCATGGGCTGCAGAGATGAGGGTGGCAGAGCGGGACTGGGGATGGATCAAACTCGGGTCACACCAAGTCTGGGTGCAATAAACACCTTTTCTGAGGATAAAATCCCTTCTGTGCAGTTATATTTGCCCATTGCAGCTGACCTTGGCTGGGTTTATCAGCCTGACAATAATACTGATGTTATTAAAACTGGCTGCAATCCTTAGAAAAATGTGCAGTGAAAGTAAGCAAAGCCTGACTGTACGTACCCATCACTCACAGTTTTCCTTTCCAAAGGAAACTGCCTAATAAAAAATCAGAATACACTCATGAAAATGTGCATATCCATTCTATATAAAAACTTCTGTATTTTATATATATGTATTTTACATTTTCATTCTGTGCATAGATGAAGAAGTGAGTACATACGTACATATACCTGTATGGACATGCTATATTTGTTTCCTTTTTTTTTGAAATTCCAGCAATGTGAATCATAGAATTTTAAAAGCTTTTCAAAAATAAAGACCTTGGGCAAGATCAATAAAAGAAGTTAATTGGAAAAGAAATTACTAGACTCTTATGCCTAAATACAGATTACCACAGTTTTTCATTTTTGTTACTGAATGGCTTAAAATTTGGAGGGAAAGCTGAAAATTTCAGCCTTGGCTCAGCACTTGCTGGCAGTCACAAGCCATTAAGATATTTTTCACTATTTAATTATATTTAATGTTTTGGGATTGACTAAATTGAATGGCTATGGTAAGCTTTTAAAATTAATTGATGCTCTCTCATTTTAATAAATGCAAGGATGAAATAATGCCCTAAACTGCAGCCTACATACTGGGACTTCACTCTGAATATCCATGTCCATGAAGACAGCAGGCTCAGTCCTCTCCTCCTATAATACATTAATATTTTATGGACAGAACAGCACAGAGTCAATAGACAATTTAATATTATGATCATGGTGATGTAAAGCGCACTACTGGACATGTTTCTCATCTCTGAAACCTCAAAAGCCTCCTGCCTGCACATGATCCAGGTTAGATCTTGTGGCTACATCCATATTGTCTCCAGATATTTGGCTGTCTCCTTGGCAGAGAAGTGGTGGAAAGCTTGTGTAGCACCCAACAAACCCAGCTGCGTGCTCAGGTGCTCGTGGTCCCATGTGAGCTGAGGGATGAAGGACCTGCCAAGAGTGGAATGGCTGCTGAGATGAGAGGGGAGAAGTTGCTTATTTGGGTTATTGATGTTAAGATGATGTGAAATGCATTGGCCCACGTGGCTGCTTTTGAGTGTTGGTAATTATGTTTATAATGAAGGATACTTAAGGAGAGGAGGAATTACTCTGAGCTTTGAAGTGCCAGGTTGTTTGCAGAACGAAGCTGAGAATTTGGATCAACAGGGCTGGAGATGAATTAGGGTCTGAGACATGTAATGTAATTGCTCCAGATATCTGGGTGAGGTGACAAACCAGTCATTCCCTTTCCTCCTCCAAGGAGTCTGCAAGTTACAGTGGTGAAGGAGATTCATTCCTTTCTTGGCTTGAAAGGGAAAGGGTGTTGAAACAGAGGACCAGTGTGGTGCCACTGCCCTGCTCAGCCTGCTTTGAGAAATGGAGCAGGACATCAACTGTCTGCTGGGCCTTTTCACCATGATGAAATTTCAGCCAATGTTGTTCAACTTCCATCTCTGTTTATCTCATTGATAATATGTAAGAACATAAGAGCTCTACTTGGGTCAGAGCAGAGGTTTCCATGTCCCAGGTATCCCACCTTGGACAGAGATCAGCAGCAGACCTTTGGAAAGAAATGCAGGACTTGGGTAAGCAGGGGGAGAGCACCACATGGTACAGACCCTCACAGCTTTCTTCTGTGGCACAATGTTCTGCTCAGATCAATTCACATATTTCACTAATATATTTTTAGCAACTGAACATTAAAATGACATGGAGAAATGAAAGGCATTTTCTGTGCTCAGGGAAGGATTCTTAGTCCAAGCAGAATTAGAGACCTCAATTTCCCTGCTTCCCCTTTCATCCTGGCTTTCACATGGCTCAATAAGCTGTCACGAGGACAACAGCCCTTTTATTTTGCAAAACAACCCACAGTGGTTGGTTTCAATTTGATATTTATTTTGCTTTGGTCTTTTTCTCCAATATTTCTGCTCTGCCACCGTTGGAGGCTTCTTTTCTGCAGGGCTGCAGGATGTCTTAACATTTTGGCCTTGGCTGTGGCATGTGTGTCCTGTGATTGATTGTGCTCATTAGGCAGGTTGACTGTTGTTTGTCTCGCTATCAATAGATGCGTTTAGCAAACAAGATAAGTGCGAGCAGCACACTCCTCTAGTAATTACTGTGGGTTCAGATAAAGCAGGTAGCACTGGAGCCACTCTGTAATGAATCCTTGTTGACATGAAGCAGGAGATACATTTTATATATATATATTAGACTTTGAAATCTTTCAGAGCCAAATGGGAAGAATTGCAAAAGAAGAACATGCCCAATTCTTGAGGGCAATATGTGTAGCACCTCTAATAATGAGAGCATAGTTAGTGCATGGCACCAGCTTTGAGCCAAAGCACTTTATTTTGTGGAGCCAGGGACATCAAAGGGTCTCACAAAATTGGATCAATTATGATGAAATTTTCTTACTGGAAAACACAACAGCAGCAAAATTTAATACTCTGTGGCACAAAATTTTTGGATGGTCTTTCTTACACCTTCCTGTTTTGAAATGTCCTTCTCTCTTCCTTAAAATGCAGTTAGGTCCTTGAAATTAAAGCAAAATGTTTTCCAGATACCTTTAATGTTCTTCACTATCCCTCCCATGCATTCTGTTCCTTTTTTTCCCCCCCTAAGCCTGACTCAGCATCCCTCATGCCTGTTTGTTTATCTCAAGCTGTTTCTTTCCACTGGCTCCCTTGTCCTCTCCTGCTGAACTGGAAAGAGCAATTGCAGAGGAAGTGCCACTAAACCCGACATGCTCTGAAAATCTCTGCCAAACCAACAGCTTTGGACTTAGCTGTGCTCACCAAGCACTCCCACAGCCTCAGGGCAGCCAAATGAGAGCAAGGAGGTTGTTTTGTATTAAAACAACAGCACCCACCAGGACAGTGACCCCTTCATATGAGGGAACTGGGGTGGCCTCCCTGTCCTACATTGTGAGGGTCAGAGAACCTTTTGTATGTGATAAATTAACTTCTAGTGCAGTGAAAAGCTCTTACAACAATTAAATATCATTTGCTCATAGCTTATGGTTCTGTATTGTTTCAAGCAGTCACATTCCCAAAGACTGTACCTACCTCAAAAGGAGATAATCAGCAAGTTGCTTCAAGATATAATTTGAAGAAGCATTGAAGTTTTGTCATGATTTTAACTAAGTAACCTTTGCTTGGTATCTGCCCAACCTACCCCCCTAGTCACTGTTCAACTGGTAGTGCAGGGGATGTTGATGCCTGCAGCCAGTGATGTAGCTGTCTGTTCCTGCATCATTTTAGCAATTTCTAACTTGCTTGATAAAGATTTTTAATGGCACTGATGCTTTTAAAAGCTGTTCTGGAAACCATGCAACAAAAATTTGCAGTTCTATGTGTTATGTGTGCCACGGGAAGTTTTTAAACCCAGCAGGCAGAAGAGAAAGTACCTTAAAATAAGTTATTTTAACACCAAAGAGGCTCTAGGAAGCTATTTGTGCACATTATCAAGCTATCTTCTCTCAAGCATCAATTTCTGCAATGAGGTGCAAAGCACAGATGGATGAGATGAATCTTAGTTACCTTCAAAGGGTGGGGAAAGTTTCACAAAGAGGATTAAATACAAGACAAATGAGAGAGCCCACTGGGAAGAGATTTAAAAGCATTGAGTACCCACATCAGAGGTGATAGGTGAAGTGGTAGAAGTTACTTTGCCTTAATTGACTCCCTGATGCCACTGCAGATTCGTTTAGTCCTCTCACACTCGGCATGTAGGAGTGATTCTGAGGGACTGTAGATGGGTGCAAGGTCTATGCTGAAAAGCCAGAATGACAGATATCTTAGAGGTGCATTTTAACTTTAAAACCGGCCAACTTTGATGAAGTCACACCTTATTCACGACATTATTTGCAGCCACCCACATTTCTGAGCCCCAGGCTCACAAGTGACATCAGCTTTGTCTTGAAAGTGTTGCAGAGGTATGTGGCAGGAACCTGTAATTTAAAATGAATGAGTTTTAATGAGCCCCAAATGATTTCTTATACCTACACACGTGTGGAGTAAGAGCAAATAAATCAGTTGTCATTCTGTGTTTCCTTGAGTTGCGAATCAAATCAGTTTGTCCTGAAACTGAGGTAAGAGCTACACTGCGGTGCAAGACAGAGCAGGAAGAATTAAACAGTATCAGTGGAAAGGGAATGTGTGCAATAGCCTTGAAAACCCAGTAGTTATATAGTAGCCTGGCCTGGGCAGTTAGTGGGCCTGTCATGCTCCTGTGGTTTGTCTGGGGTCAGATGGAGGGAGCGTGGTGTGTAAAGTTTCGATCACTGGTCTTCCGGATCACCGTGACAAACTCAAGCTGTTGAATATCTACATGTAGAGATTGTGCTTGAGTTATGTGTTTTATACAGGGGTGGGTTTTATCTCCTCTTATGCTTCCTTTGTTTAATGGTTTAGCATGGGTGAAATGTGTTAGGACTGCAAAGGAACCACTCTGGCACCTTCAGCAGCACAAAAGATGGACTCAGGAGAATAAGTTGCCCAGAAAAGCAATGACGTAGCAAGTCACCCACCACTGTGTGTTTGCAGAGAGAACATGCTCAGCCTCACACTTGTAGCAACACAGGTTTTTAAGAGAGAGAAACAGTGTCCCAGCTGTCCCAGGGTGACACACTGCACTGAAAATCACCACACAGTGCAGTAGGGAATGGGGGCTGCTTTGGGGATGGAATCTCCTGTAGAGAAGGTGTGTCTGGGTGGAGAGTAATTCCTTCTGTGTGGAAAACCCTCATGTGATGGTAAGTCAACAGAATGACTTTTGCACTCACCTTGGATCTCCAGCAGAAGCACTGTGATTGTGTCTGGGAAGTCCCCATGTATGCAGTGATCTCCAGATTACCTGGACAGCATTCTTCAGTTTTGGAGGGGGTGTCCGTCTGGTGTTTGGATGACTGATGGACCACAAAGGGCTCGGCAGTACCTCCACTGACTGTAGGTGTATCTGTCTTAGGATGTCTTTTCCTTTCTCAGATTTTCTGAAGTTTGTCTGGCTGTGGATTTGAGCTCTGTAGGACTAAACTTCTGCAATTAGCTTGAGCTCTGGCTTGAGGGAACAAAGCTCTGAAGAAATAGCTCTGTATCATAAAAAGATGATCATCTGAAGCTGTACTACATGGCATAATTCCTGCAGCAGTTTCAAAATTATGTACCATCAAATGCCATGTCACGTCCCTCATAATGGTCATTAGCAATTATGTCACATTGAATCACAGAAAACACAGTGAATTTGGTACTAATAGAGCAGAACCGAGTCTTTTCTGGCTCCTGAGTCTTGTTCTTTCATCTCTCTAAGTGGACGTTGCCATTCAGCACTGGCAGGGAATCTTGTTTCTCTGCAGCTCTGGGCTTGCTTTTAGTTTTAGGAAGACATCAATTCCAGAGAAAATTCTGCCACTATTAAGCATTTAAATGTGGTAATTTGTGCAGGACAAGCACATTATCAATAGAAACCAGCCCTCCCCTGGCTTGTGCTCACAGAGCTTATAAAATCCAGGCAGCAAAAGCCCTGGTGTGTGGCCACCCATGGCCCAGGTTAGCAAAGCTTTGCTGCTGTAGGAAAATCTTCTGTGCCATGAAGGAGAGGAAGAGGTGCCAAGTCTCACAGGTCTGAGATTTTTCTGGAGCAATGATTATGTACTTGCATTGGCAAGAATGAGCCTGGAGAACAGATGTGTTGGTTGTATCAGGGCTCCCTTATTGCCAACTCATGGAATAATTTTGCAGATGCCAAAAAAATAAGTATGAGCTGTTGGAGTATTCAGCTAAGAGTCAGCAGACTGTCTCTTCTGAGCTACAATGACATTGTTAGGGAAGAAGAGTTGTGTTTGATGGGACTTCTCAGAATGGCTCAGAAATGGGAACAGGAAAGAGTGAAGTATCAGCAGGGAGTGGTCACTTTTCAGGCAAAACATTACCTGAGGGAAAGGACAGTGAAAGAGCAATACCCACACCCAGCACATCATCATGGGGGAGAAAAATGAAGCTCCTGTT